>JANRMT010062834.1:60260198-60280099 GCA_026402145.1 Polypterus bichir lapradei
TGCTTTGGCTAAATAAGAGAGACGCATATGAAAGGCACTATATAAATTAAATTTACTATTATTATTATCATTATTATTATTATTATTATCAAGCCATGACACCCCCAGCACCACAATAGTAAGACTCTGCCAGTCACTTTCAATCGCCATAATGTTAAATCTGAAGCAAAGTGTGATCAGACTTAATAAATCATAACAGAGTTCTGAATGAATCTCATTATTCATTAATCACCTGCTTATTGCAAGTCCTCTAAGGTGCACACATGATGTATCACATCATTAACACGCAGTGGAAATATCTGTCTGTTTGTCGGAAGGAACTCTTTTAATTGCATGCAGCACAATTCATTAAAACAAGAATTTTATATTTTATTAATGTTTCATTACAGCGGGGACCGCTGTAGCCGTGCGAGCAAATCGTGCTCCCTCCACCCAGGTGTTTTTTCGCTAAGCGTTTGGGGAAAAAAAGTTTAAGGGGATGGACGAGTGGGCTGCAGGCAGAGGTAGAAAGGGGGGTGGGTGGGCGGTGGGAATGTACAAAGCTGCCAGCTCCAACATTCCTGAAATGTTTGTCCAAAGTAAAACGGTTTGAGAAAATCAAAAGCACTCACTTCAAACAGCGTTCTCATTTTATTACACAAGCCGCTCTCAAATTATCCACTGCATTTTTCTCAGTTTTGAAAGCAGCATTCGTTGAATTTTTGGATATGTGAAATGAGTAATAGAAGACCTCCTCACCATCACAGTCGGTGGGTGTAATATCCCACTGAGACCAGAGGGGGCGCTGCCACTAACATTGTCATCTCATCCTTTCTCCACAATGAAGGCCACTTCTGGTCCTGGAAGAAAGACGTCATTTACTGGCTTGAGTGACCCGCCAGGTGGAGCTCCACTAGGTATGGCTTGGCAACCCTGCCCACCTTGCCAACAGTTGCCTGAGTTTTCTTGAATAACAGGACATATGGCGAACAGCGGACACTTTTCTTTTGTTTCTTGATTTTGTTCTCGGACAATAAAAGGAATGAGCCAGTTGATGCCCCAAAATTTTTTGGTATCTCAGAACTGTCATTCCCACACCCGGCTACTGATGGGTTGACTTTTGATACTCAAGTGACGTGAAGAAAGGATTCTTAAACAGCTGAGCTTTTCCAATGATCTTTTAATGAGGTCTCCCTGACCATTTGGAGTGCTCAGTAAATATTAGGGCAACAATGCCATTGTGCGAAAATACTTTCCAGTGTGAAGAAGTGTAAACGAGAATGGAAGAGTCACACTTTGTTATTAAGATTAAAACAGCTCTGTTCACACATTTTATTGTTTTTATATGGACAGAATTAAAAGATAGAATGACCTAAGTGATTTTTGCATGAAAATTCTAGTAGGGCCACATTGACTTGAGAGAGTGAGAGAGAGAGAGAGAGAGAGAGAGAGACAGTCATAAGGGGTGGAGCCTGACAAAAAGAGAGAGAGAGAGATGCTGTCAGAAATGGGTGGAGCCAAGAGAGAGAGAGAGACACACACACACCCACACATACTGTAAGATAGGGAGGAGCCTGAGAAAGACACATGAGGTGAGTGAGAGAGGGGAAGAGAAATGCTGTCAGAAGGGGTGGAGCTTAAGGAAGAGAGAGAGAGAGAGGATGCAAGAGAGACACACTGTCAGAAGGGGCAGTGCAAAGAGAGAGAGAGATGCTGTCAGAAGGGATAGAGCCTGGGACAGAGTGAAGGACATGTTATCAGAAGGGGCGGAGCCTAAGAGGGAGATATATTGTGAGAAATGGATGAAGCCCGACAGAGAGAAGTGAGAGGGATGGACATAGAGAGATGTGCTGTCATGAAGAGGCGGAGCCTACAAGAGAAAAAGACAGGGAAAGACACACTGTCAGAAGGAATGGAGCCTAAGAGAAAGCAAGAGACAAACATTATCAAAAGGGGCGGAGCCTGGGTAAAAACAAAAGATGGGCTGTCAGAAGGAGCAGAGCCTGAAGAAGAGATACAGTATATTGTGAGAAAGGATGGAGCCCCATAGAGAAAGAGAGAGTGAAAGTGCGACACTCATGCTGTCAGAAGGGGTGGAGCCTGAGAGAAAGTGAGAGAGATGCTGCCAGAATGGGTGGGGCCTATGGCAGATATATTGTGAGAAAGAATGGAGCCTGATAGAGAGAGAGACGGAGAGAGAGAGAGAGAGACACCCTGTCAGATACGGAGGAGCCTGAGAGAGAGAGAGAGAAGGACAGATGCTATCAGAAGGGGTGGAGCCTGAGAGAGACTAAGAGAGATGCTGTCAGAATGGGCGGGGCCAAACACAGATATATTGTGAGAAAGATTGGACCCCAATAGAGAGAGAGTGTGTGTGTCAGAAGGGGTGGGGCCTGATAAAGAGGCACCAAGAGACAAACACAGTCAAAAGGGGCGGGGCCTGAGAAAGATACCGTCAGAAGGGGTGGAGCCATAGAACGAGAAAGAGACACTGTCAGATGGTGATTGGCAATGCTAAATTGACCACTGTTGTGAGTGCCTTGTGCCTTGATGCTTGCTGGGTGGACTCCAGCTGGTTTGGAAAATGGATGGATGGATGGATTGAATACTTCCAGAATAACAACATACAAGCATACAGATAACAAAAACAATATAAACAACAAAATTGTCAAAATATTATTCAAAGGATAATAAAAAAAAATGACACCAATGCTGGCAATTTCCTAACACCCACTTGGTCATTATTAAGACCCCCTTGATCTGCATAAGTGGCATGTCAGCTTTATTTACCCCATCACTGGTTTGCAGGGTTTTCCTGTGTGCCTTTTGCTGTTGTCCTACATAAAATAAAGCTTGCCTGAAGATGGACGCTGGAGCAGAGACAATTATACAAATTGCCATTGGAAAAAGCTCGGCTCTGAAAGCTCCACATTCCAAATGCAGTTCAGCAGGAGGCAGTGGCTTCACATGAAAGCCGACAAAAGGTGAGAGGCGCTTTGGTGGGAGCCGGAAGGCAGCGTTCCCCTTTTGACACACAAGAGAAGTTGATGCAATGCAAATTGGGCTTAAGTCTCCGTAACTTTTGCCTCTCATCAGGCTGGAATGCTGCCAAGGGCAAGCAGCTTGTATTCCTGGGTAATCCCCTTGTCTAGACTTCCTCCAGTGAACGTGACTTTCCACATCCATACTTCCTTATTACATTGGATTCAACTGCTGTGACTGTGATGCCACCTGCCCTGCCCAGACATTCTCTGACCGCGACATGCAAAACTAAATTATCATGCCAAGATGGCAGGAATGTGGCAATCAGAAGGGAAACGTTAAACTCTGGGGGCTTGAAAGTACAACAATAACAACAATGTATTTATGAAGCACCTTAAAAAACAGCCAGCGCTGACCAAAGTGCTGTACAGTCTCTCTCTATATAAAAAAATCCAACGTCTGTCTGTCTGTCTGTCCGATTTTCACGAGAGAGCTACTTAACGGATTTAGATCAGGTTTTCCTATAATTTGCTTGAACATTCCAGTTGATTTTGCATCCTCAATTATCGCACTAAGAATCAGAGTTAACTTGAGGTACTGATTTATTTGCACGAATCCGAGAGACACGCAGCAGGCCGAGGGGAGGGGATCGGGACCCTCCTCATTCATGCACCAGCCTCGGTGCGTATCTTACATCCGTTTATCTAGCGAACAAGAGTAAAAAAAAATCCAACGTCTGTCTGTCTGTCCGTCCGATTTTCACGAGAGAGCTACTTAACATATTTAGATCAGGTTTTTTTCTATAATTTGCTTGAATATTCCGGTTGATTTTGTGATGTCTCTCATCGCGCTGAGAATCATAGTTCGCTTGCAGGAGTGATATGTTCGCACAAATCCGAGAGAGAGGCTGCGGGCCGAGGGGGCAGGGCCCTCCTCACTCACACGTCTGCCTCGGGGTCTGTACCTTACCTCCACTTAGCTAGCGAGTGAAAGAACTACTTAACGGATTTAGATCTGCTTTTTTTCTATAATTTGCTAGAATATTCCGCTTGATTTTGCAACTTCTCTCATCACGCTATGTATTATAGTTCGCTTGCAGTATTTATTTGTACGACTCTGAGAGACACGCAGCGGGCCGAGGGGAGGGGATCGGGACCCTCCTCACTCATGTACCAGCCTCGGGGCGTATCTTACATCCACCTAGCTAGTGAACGAGAGAACTACTTAACGGATTTAGATTGTTTGTTTTTCTTTAATTTGCTTCAACATTCTGGTTGATTTTGTGACGTCTCTCATCGCGCTGAGAATCATAGTTTGCTTGCAGGAGTGATATATTCGCGCAAATCCAAGATAGAGGCTGCGTGCCGAGGGGGCAGGGCCCTCCTCACTCACACGTCTGCCTCGGGGTCTGTACCTTACCTCCACTTAGCTAGCGAATGAAAGAACTACTTAACGGATTTAGATCTGCTTTTTTCTATAATTTGCTAGAACATTCCGATTGATTTTGCAACTTCTCTCATCACGCTATGTATTATATACTCAGCAAAAAAAGAAACGTCCCTTTTTCAGGACTGTGTATTTCAACAATAATGTTTTAAAAATCCAAATAACTTTACAGATCTTCATTGTAAATTGTTTAAACAATGTTTTCCATGTTCAATTAACCATAATCAATTAATTAACATGCACCTGTGGAATGGTCGTTAAGACCTTAACAGCTTTCAGAAAGTAGGCATTTAAGGTCACAGTTCTAAAAACGCAGGACACTAAAGAGACTTGTCTACCGACTGTGAAAAACACCCAAAGAAAGATGCCCAGGGTCCCTGCTCATCTGCGTGAACGTGCATTAGGCATGCTGCAGGGAGGCATGAGGACTGCTGATGTGGCTAGGGCAATAAATTGCCATGTCCACACTGTGAGACGACTAAGACAGCGCTACAGGGAGACAGGAAGGACAGCTGATCATCCTCGCAGTGGAAGACCACGTGTAACAACACCTGCACAGGATCGGTACATCCGAATATCACACCTGCATGACAGGTACAGGATGGCCACAACAACTGCCCGAGTCACACCAGGAACACACAATCCCTCCATCAGTGCTCAGACTATCCGCAATAGGCTGAGAGAGGCTGGACTGAGGGCTTGCAGGCCTGTTGTAAGGCAGGTCCTTACCAGACATCACCAGCAACAACGCCGCCTATGGGCACAAACCCACCTTCGCTGGACCAGACAGGAGTGGCAAAAAGTGCGTGAGTTTCTGCATGACAGCAATGTCAGTGTTCTGCCATGGCCAGCGAAGAGCCCAGATCTCAATCCCATTGAGCACGTCTGGGACCTGTTGGATCGCAGGGTGAGGGCTAGGGCCATTCCCCCCAGAAATGTCCAGGAACTTGCAGGTGCCTTGGTGGAAGAGTGGGGTAACATCTCACAGCAAGAACTGACAAATCTGGTCCAGTCCATGAGGAGGAGATGCACTGCAGTACTTCAAGCAGCTGGTGGCCACACCAGATACTGACTGGTACTTTTGATTTTGAGCCTCCCTTCATTCAGGGACACATTGTGAAACATTTTTAGTTTATGTCTTATGGTGTTGACTCTTTTAGTGTTCATACAAATATTTACACATTAAGTCTACTGAAAGTAAAAACAGTTGAAAGTCAGAGGACGTTTCTTTTTTTGCTGAGTATATATATACCCCTCCTCACTTCGCTCACCAACCCCCGGGTTTGGTTAACTGGATATACAATCTAAAGAGATTATTTTAGTTTCTTTCAATTTCATTCATTTTTTATTTCTTGATATTTGCCAATAATAAAGTTGTAGTGGGGTGGCACGGTGGCGCAGTGAGAAGTGCTGCTGCCTCACAGTAAGGAGACCCGAGTTCGCTTCCCGGGTCCTCCCTGCGTGGAGTTTGCATGTTCCCCCCGTGTCTGCATGGGTTTCCTCCCACAGTCTAAAAACATGCAGGTTAGGTGCATTGGCGATCCTAAATTGTGCTTGGTCCTTGCGCCCTGTGCTGCCATGGATTGGCTCCAGCAGACCTCCGTGATCCTGTGTTAGGATATGGCGGGTTGGACAATGTCTGACTGACTTAAAGCTGTAGTGAATTCTCCCTTCCTTAGGGGGCGCACTTTAAGCCAGCAGCTGCTGCTTGTGCCATGCTGCGTGATCTGCATGTCGCGCTGCGCATCGTTCATTTAAAATCCTGTACAGCAGTTGACCTTTTGTCTCACTTCCTTGTCTCATGTGACGTTAAAGTGTCTCACAGAAATTGTTTGTAAGTATGGCACCACGTGCAAGTAGACTCGCGGAACTTCAAAGTGTCTTCTGAGATGATCACGTCTCGACCCAAGATTTTTTTATTATGATAATTATTGCCTCCGCTCGGTTCACTCACCAATCCCCCCCGTTTCTGCCACTCACGTTGTGAAGAGGGGGGCGGAACGCACCCCAAGGAGACGAGGTTGCTCTTCCGAAACCCTCTCTTAAACGGCGACACAATGGGAAACAAATACCTTTTTTTTTTTTTACCTCCTCTTTGCTCGATCAGCTTCTGGCTTGCTGCTGCTGCAGTGCCGTGTGATCTGCTTCTCGCGTGGCACATTTCTGTCATATCACCTATGTCCATATATTCAATCTCTTTTCGCTTTTACTTTTTCGTCAATATCGCACTGAATTTTGATTCCGTGTTTGTAATTACATTGTGACAACACAAGTCAGAGAGGCGAGATTGCATTGGTTTGGACATGTGCAGAGGAGAAGTGCTGAGTAGACTGGGAGAAGGGTGCTAAGGATAGAGCTGCTGGGGAAGAGGAAAAGAGGAAGGCCTAAGAGAAGGTTTATGGATGTGCTGAGAGAGGACATGCAGGTGATGGTTGTGATAGAACAAGATGCAGAGGACAGGAAGATAAGGAAGAAATGATCCGCTGTGGCATCCCCTAATGGGAGCAGGCGAAAGAAGAAGAAGAAGAAGAAGTTATTGGTTTTTAAATGCCTCAATGGAAGTCGTCACTCTTCCCCTTCCCATCGACCCACAGCCTCTGTCTCAGATTAGTGCGAATAGATCACTCCTGCAAGTGAACTATGATGCGTAGCGCGACAAAAGAAGTCGCAAAATCAACCGGAATGTTCATGCAAATTATAGAAATAAACCTGATCTAAATTCATTATGTAGTTCTCTCATGAAAAGCAGATAGACAGACAGACAGACATACATACGTTGGATTTTATAGATATAGAGACAGAATCAGCACTGAACTCTGGGCCCTTTACATAAATAGTCTTTGTGGGCCCCTTCCCCTTCAAAAGCAAACTTTTCATTCCAGCCTTCGGGGCACTAAACACCTTGGGACCCTTCATCTCCCCACTACAACACCCATGCCCGTTGGACACCACTCTTAACCTCGGAGGTCCCTCATGCCATCACCCTGTGTTTCCAATTGTGTGCCCGTCTACACTCCACTTCTCTGTGTTTGCCACAGCACAACATGTCCTCAAGTCCTGAGGTGCTTCTGGTTCCCCTCCCTTGGTGCTTCTTTGTCTACAGTTTCTGGCCCTGCGGCCATTGTTGCTGGATTAGACCTCCGGGATGCTGAATTGGACTAACGGAGTGCTGGAAATGAGCAAACAATTCGAATCGAAGGCGTATGGTGTTACTTCTTGCTAAAAATGTAACCGTCCTGGATGTGTGACCTATGAGACGTACAGAAGCAGTGACAGCGTTTGGTCCCATGTCACCTCTATTGATTGATTTAGCTGCCTTATTTTTCAGTCAGTCATTGTCCAACCCGCTATATCCTCACACAGGGAGCCAATCCCAGCCAGCACACGACAGGAACAAATCCTGGGCAGGGTGCCAGCACACTGTGGGGCACACACCCCCACACCAGGGACAATTTAGGAAAGCCAATGCACCTAACCTGCATTGGACAGTGGGAGGAAACCCACGTAGACACGGGGAGAACATGCAAACTCCACGCAGGGAGGACCCGGGAAGTGAACCCAGGTCTCCTTACTGCGAGGCAGCAGCGCTACCACTGCGCCACTGTGCCACCCGCCTTATTTTTTATTTATTTATTTTTTAACCTTGAATGGCTGAGCGCATTCTTTAAATGAGCCACATAGTTGTGTTTTCAGTTATTCAGTGTGACATTTGAAAAAGATTTCGGCGGCCGGCTTTGTTCGATGAAAGCGCTCTTGTGTGCTGAAGTTTGAAAGCGGCTGTGAATGAAATTGCTGACGCATTCCTTGGCGGGGGTTGCTGCGGCAGGTTTAAGGGGGTGGGGTGTCACTGCCACAGATTGGTGGCCAAGCGGCCAAACACATTTTTCTCTTTTTTTTCCACTGGGTGCTCCGTGTCACCTCTCTTCGGCCCACTCGCTGGCCCTAGTGTTGGAAGCAGGATGTGCCGTTTGGTGTTTTACACTTCATTTATTTTGCTAATTTGCCTCATTTTTCTTTGTTTCTGCCACTTTACAGAAGAGCCTTTGTGACTCCTCGCCGTGACTTTTTGATCCAGCTGGCATTCCAACCACTAATGCCGGTAGTTGGCACGAAAATCTGTGAACGCGCTCAAGTGTTTATGGCTCTGCTCCTCCTGCAGGTGATCCCCTGAATTAACCCTCCGTGACCTTCGAGTGGCAGGCAGGCTTCAGGTCAGCTGCCTTTTACCACTTGGGTCATGTGACCAGCGTGGTGCTGCCCTCTCCTGGTCATGCCAGTATTACCATCTCCGAATGACTGCCCATATGATTAAAGGACGACGCCATCCAAAAAAATTCATTTTTATAAGTTACATATGCCATGTAGTTTGGTTCTATGTCATGGAGAGGAACAACTGGTGCCATCCTTGCATTGAGACAACTCATCGAGAGAAACAGAAAGGTCTGCATATGCGATTTATGTGACTGGTCTGGAGGTGCAGGAGAGACAAAGGTGGACCAGAGAAGTGTGTTTGGACTGTCCAGGATGGGTATGAGGGAGTGAGGACTTGGGTCAAAAGTAGTTTTGGGGTAACTGACAAGATCCCAGTTAGAGGAGGTCCTCACCAGGGGTCTACTTGAAGCCCTTATCTGTTTGGTCTGGTTATGGATGTGTTAAGGTTAATGGGACTAACCTCCAATCCACCCCATGTGATGCTTTATGATGATGGCACCGCTCTCAGGGCCGGGTAAGGTCCTTGCTAGGGTCATCCTCAGTCAGATCCATCATCACTTGTTCACCTACCGGTGACCGGAGCAGTCTGGTTTTACACCTAAGAAGTCTACCAGCAACCTTATCCTGGCACTGAGGGTTCTCATGGTGTGCAAACGCGAATATTGTTAGAGTTTTTTTGCAGACTTCATTGATATTAGTAAAGTGTTCGACTCAGTTAACCGAGCTGTGGCCATGTGTGACATCCTGAGACATTACTCAAGCCTTTCAAAGTTGCTGTTTATAATGGCCGACCTGTACACTGGGACTGTGAGTACCGGGTAAGCTCCTTGCAAGGATTGTCCTCAGTCAGATCCGTGATCACTTGCTCACCTACCAGCGACCAAAGCAGTCTGGTTTCATACCTGAGAAGTCTACCAGCAACCGTATCCTGGCACTGAGGGTTCTCATGGTGTCCAAACGTGAATATCGTTAGAGTTCTTTTGCAGACTTCGTCGATATTAGTAAAGCGTTTGACTCGGTTGATTGAGCTGTGGCCCAGTGGGACATCCTGAAACTTTGCAAGATCCCCTCAAGGTTGCTGGATGTCATAGCCGGCCTGTACACTGGGACTGTGAGTGCTGGATAAGGTCCTTGCTAAGGTCCTCCTCAATCAGATCCGTTATCACCTGCTCACCTACCAGCGACCGGAGCAGTCTGGTTTTACACCTAAGAAGTCTTCCAGCAACCTCATCCTGGCACTGAGGGTTCTCATGGTGTGCAAACGTGAATATCATTAGAGTTTCTTTACAACCTTCATTGATTTTTGTAAAGCATTTGACTCAGTTGATCGAGCTGTGGCCATGTGGGACATCCTGAGACTTCACTCGAGCCCTTCATATTTGCTGGATATCATGGCCAATCTGTACACTGGGACTGTGAGTGCCGGGTAAGATCCTTGTCACCTACCAGCAACTGGAGTAGTCTGGTTTTATGCCTTAAGAAGTCGACCAGTGACCATTTCCTGGCACTGAGGGCTCTCATGGTGTGCAAACATGAATATCATTAGAGTTTCTTTGCAGACTTCAATGATTTTAGTAAAGCGTTTGACTTGGTTGATTGAGCTGTGGCCCAGTGGGACATCCTGAGACTTTGCAAGATCCCCTTAAGGTTGCTGGATGTCATAGCCGGCCTGTACACTGGGACTGTGAGTGCCGGGTAGGGTCCTTGCTAAGGTCCTCCTCAATCAGATCCGTGATCACTTGTTCACCTACCAGTGACCGGAGCAGTCTGGTTTTACACCTAAGAAGTCTTCCAGCAACCTCATCCTGGCACTGAGGGTTCTCATGGTGTGCAACCGTGAATATCATTAAAGTTTCTTTGCAACCTTTGTCGATTTTTGTAAAGCTTTCAACTCAGTTGATTGAGCTGCCCTGAGGGAAATCCTGAAACTTCATGGGATCCCTTTGAGGTTGATGGATATCATGACCAGCCTGTACACTGGTACTGTGAGTGCTGTACAGAGTGGAGACAGACTCTCTGCCCTTTTCCAAGTTGATTCTGGGGGTCTATCAGGGGTCTGTTCTGCTCCTATTCTGTTCAATGCTTGTATGGACTTGGTGTTGAGCAAGGTTGTGGGGTCCAGCAGCTGTGGGGCATCTGTTGTTGAAAAAAGATTCACTGATCTTGACTTTGCTGACAATGCTGTGATCTTCACGGAGTCAATGGGGACTCTCAGGAGACTGAGTGACTGAGAATGTCTGGGCTTGCAAAGGTCCTGATGAAAACCAAGATCAGGGCCCTTAAAGACCACTCGGGCATGGCCACAAACAGTGTGTCTGTCTGTGGAGGGGTCTGTCAACGTCATCGAGAGGTTTACTTACGTCAGCAGCGACAATCATATCTCTGGTGAATCGTCCTATGGACTCATGGGGGAAATGAGGTCATTGGAAAGGGTTGTGCGGCGCTCCTGATAGCTGCAAAAGTATGAAGGTCCAAGTCTTTAGAGTCCTGGTGCTTTCTGTTTGCTAGACATGGATGCTATCCAGTGACCTGAGATGAAGACTGGACTCCTTCATGTGTGTCTCTTCAGAGAATCCTTGGGTCCTGAAGGTTTGACTTTGTGTTGCTCATGGAGTCCTGAATGAGGGACATGACCTGCACTTTAGAGTCCTGCTGCTTCCTAGTTTGCTATGTGGTTGGTGTGGAACGTGCTGTACCAGTGCCAGCTCCCCAACCTGACCTGATTGCATTGTGTAGAACCAGAAAAGCGGAAGTGGAGAAGAAGTTGAACAAATGAGACTGTGGAGATGGAGGTGTGCAGTGTAAGAAATGAGACAATAGGAGGTTCAACCAAAGTGGGAGAGACAGCTAAGAAAGTACTGGAAAGCAGGGTGGAGTGGTATGGACATGTGAGACACAATGAATATGTGGGCAAAAGAGTGTTGGATGTAAGAAAGAGAAAGCAACGGAGGCCAAAGTGGAGGTGGATGAATAAAATAGAAGAAGATCTGAAGGTCTGGGGAACCGAGCTGAATGGAGGAGGCTGATCAACTACATCGACCTCACATAGAAGTGGGAAATGAAGATGAAGATAAAGAAGATGAAGAGGAAGAGGAGGAAGAAGAAGAAGATGAAGAGGAGGAAGATGAAGAAGAGGAAGAAAAAGATAAAGATGAAGAAGAACCAAGATAACCAAGATGAGAAGTTACATGCAGAGATAACCCACAGAGTACAGTCTGGATGGAACAACTGGCAGAAGGTATCAGGAATATTGTTTGAAGAAGAAGAATTAAGGTGAAGGTTAAAGGTGAGAACTTGAAGACAATAGTAGGACCAGCAGTGATGTGTGGAGCTGAGACCTGGGCAATAAAGGGGGCACAGCAGGAGAAAAACATGGATGTGGCAGAAATGAGAATGTGAAGATGGAGGTGTGGAGTGTAAGAAATGAGACAATCAGAGGTACAACCAAAGTGGGAGAGACAGCTAAGAAAGTGCTGGACAGCAGGTTGAAGTGGTGTGGACATGTGATGAGGAGAGACAATGAAGAGTGACAAACAGAGCCTTCTGTGCGTCCTCAAGCTTCCCATGATGACAAGGGGCCTTTTCACCAATACCAAGATGTAGTGATCAAGTGTCCGAGAGTTGAAATGACCAGAGGACTCCCCACCCTCCAACTCGATGAAGCGGTCAAGTATCTGGGAGTCAAAATGACCAAGGGGGATTGGTCACCCACCCACCCTGAATACGATAATCCAATCAAATCTCACAGCGAAAACAAGAGTGAGAAATGACACCCAGTGTAAGAACTTTCCATTGTTAAAAGTGCAATCAGCTCTCTGTTAAGGAGCTAAGTTATCCAGGGGCCTATTGGGGGGGGGGGGGTCTTAATACAGTCTTGGTAATGGATATGGGGAAGAGTAAGCAAGGGAGCCTGAAGAGGAGGTGAATGGATGAAGTGAAAGAAGATTTGAAGGAAAAGAGTCTGACTGGAGAGGAGGTGCAGGACTGAGCAATATGGAGAAAGATGATCAAGCTCATGGACCCAATGAAGAAGAAAAAGAAGCATCCTCATTTTCTCCATGGCAGTCTGGTGTGGCGATGTGTCTGCTCACTCGAAGCATAAGCTGCAGTGTGATATTTGGACAGCAGAAAACGTGCCAGAAATATAACTGAAGATCAGACTATGCTGGTCAGCCATCTCTGTTGGTTATTACCATCGGGGCAGCGTTAGATCTACTAGACATCCTAAGAGTTTTTCACCGACTGCAGTCACCCTGGTCCCACACCATCTCATAGTTCTCTTCATCTTTTCCTGATTTCTAAACTCCTCTGCCCAAATTAAATTCTGTTTATTTTTTAAAGTATTACTCGATATGTTACTGGATGGTCGTGCAATTCCACTGTTTGACATAGTTTTATATATTGTGTTTATACTGTATATAGCGTTGTGATGGTGTCACGTCTTGTCTGTCATGCTGTTTTGTATTTGTATTTGCGCAGTTATTTGCTTGTTGCCCAGCAGTAAAGTTCAGATTCAAGTGCCTGAGTCATATCTCCCCACCTGCATGTATTCTTATGGGGTCTGTCACTTGCTCACCATGAAAGGCGCTATATATTGCGTAAATAGAGGCCAGTCAAATTGAAGGACAATTAGTGCTTTGCCACCCAGGTGGTTGGTGTTGCTCATTTGTGCCTTGGGGTATTTCCAGCTTATGCCAAATTACACAGATCCTAATAACTCCTCTCCTCAAGAAGCTCACTCTCGACCCATCTCAATTAGGCAATTACAGACCGGTGTCTCTCCTTTGCTTTCTACTAAAAACACCGGAACGTGATATCTTGATCTTGATCTTAAGAATAAGGCCATGCCACCAAGATTGCTCTCACTTACCGCTGTCAACACGTTACGGCTGGCTAACATGTCATCTGTGCTCGTCCTTTGCCATTGACGTGGTCAACCATCAGATCCTCTCTGACCTTGGCATCACTGGGACTGCCCTCGGGTGGTTTGTGTGTCCCGCCATAGAGAGATGTCAAGGGTGCACCAGGCAAGCGCTGAGCTGCCCCAAAGATTCTCCCCTCTTCTCTTCATACAACTCCTCAGTAGGTCCTATCATCCAGTCGTATGGTTTCTCATATCTGTGCTATGCTGATTCACAGCTGTAGCTGTCATTCCCTCCAGAGGACCACGCGGTATCAGGCAGCCAATGTCTCACTGACATATTGTAACTTGGATGAAGGAACACCATCTCCAGCTCAGCCTGACAAAGATACAATTCAATACAATTTATTTTCTTATAGCCCTAAAATCACACAACGAGTGCAACAATGGGTTTTAACAGGCCCTGTCTTTGGACAGCCCCCCAGCTTTGACTCTCTAAGAAGACAAGGATATAATAGTGCAAAAGAAATATTACAAAAACAGAGCAGAATGCAAGAGTAGATGATATCATATAGGATTTGGATTTGTTTAGAGTCCTGGAGACCTCAGCCGTCAAGCTGCCTCCCCCTATTGGCCATTCCACAGTTGAGTCAGCACTGGGCCAGCCAATCTGAAGAAAGGACCCTTCTACCCGATGATTTTTGCAATCCTCCATCAGAGATGACTTTACCTTAGGCAGGCAAAACAACTTGGCAGGTGGGCAGTGGTACCAAGTGCCACATTTGAGTACCGAGAAGAGAAACAGAATAGGTGAGGGTTACTAACAAATTAGAACTATCATGTTACTTATGTTTTAGTGCTAACGACTGACAACAGAGACGCAGTCTGTACAGTTAATCAGCAGCTCTAGTCAGGGTGTGCTAAACTGAAATAGTGAGTCTTCAGCCTGAAAGTGAAGGGTCATCTCTTACAGTAGCAGGCAGATCATTCCACAGTTTAGGGGTCCTTTAACTAAAAGCTCAACTTCCCACTCTTATTTAATTGATTCTTGGAATCAGAAGCAGACTGGCATCTTGAGATCTTAATGTGATATCCCATAATATGATTTGGATTTGTTCAGAGTCCTGGAGACCTCGGCCATCAAGCTGCCTCCCCCTATTGGCCATTCAACAGCTGAGTCAGCTCTGGGCCAGCCAATCTGATGAAAGGACCCCTCTGCCTGATGATTCCTGCGATCCTCCATCAGAGAGGACTTTACCTTAGGCAGGCAGAACAACTAGGCAGGTGGGCAGTGGCACCAAGTGCCACATTTGAGTACCGAGAAGAGAAACAGAATAGGTGAGGGTTAGTAACAAATTCTAACTATCATGATACTTATGTTTTAGTGCTAATGACTAACAACAGAGATGCAGTCTGTACAGTTAATCAGCAGCTCTAGTCAGGGTGTGCTAAACTGAAGTAGTGAGTCTTCAGCCGGGATTTAAAAGCTGAGACCGAAGTGGCATTTCTTATAATAGCAGGCAGACCATTCCACAGTTTAGCGGCCCTGTAACTAAAAGCTCGACGTCCTACTGTTATTTTATTAATGCTTGGAATTAGAAGCAGACCGGCATCTTGAGATCTTAATGTGCGCTCTGGTTTGTAAGTCATGATGAGTTCAGACAAGTAAGCCGGACCTCTGCCATTTAAGGCTTTATATGTTAAAAGGAGGATTTTGAAATCTGCCCTAAACCAGGTGCCAGTGTAAGGATTTAAGAACTGGAGCTCGTATGTGTTCGTATTTTCTTGTTCTTGTAATAATTCTGGCAGCAGCATTTTGGATTAACTGGAGGCTGTATAAAGAACAGTTTGAACATCCAGTGAACACCGCGTTGCAGTTGTCAGTCCTACTAGAAATAAATACATGAATTAACAAAGATGGACCTCCTTGTTTTCCTAGTTCATCCGTCTCTCTCCGTTCAGCTTGGCTCATTACCATCCATACCTGCCAGGTCAGTACACAACTTTGGGGTGGTGATTGATGCCCACCTGTTCATCACTAACCATATTGCAGTGGTCTCTCTTTTTGCCATCTCCACAAGATGACAGAGTATGCAGCACCATTCCTGGTCCTGGCTTTGCTCTCGTCATGCCTGGATGGACTATTGCAACTCTCTGCTGTCCGGTGTACCGACATGCGCCCCCGAGCCACAGCAGATGATCCAGAATGCAGTGGCCCGTCATGTATTTCACCAACCAAGATGGGCTCTCGTCACTCCTCTCTTCAGGTCACAGTGGTATAGCGGGTCCACAGCTCAGATTGAAAAGGGCAGTTTAAAGAGGGGGCATGGTAGTGCAGCCGGAGCGGTTCCCAGGCACTTTGTGATGCGGGCGGTCCTCGCTTAAGTGCACAGGTGGGGAGTCATCTGCATCTTTCATTGATGCCGGCAACTGCTAATCGCCACACCTGAACCAGGTCCCCATTATATATAGTAGGAGCAGGGGAATAGGAAAAGAAAGTGAATGGAGGTGAAGGGAGAAGAAGGCAGCTGGAAGTGAAGGAGCCCATGTGTGAGTGAGTGAGTGAGCAAGAGCGGGCTCGGTGTAAGAAAGAAGGCAGCTGGGCAGTGAGAACTAGCGGGGTGTTTGGCTGGCACCCAGTGGGCAGTCGGTAGTGGTCGCTCCCGCTGAGCGTTAGTGAGGAGCGGGAGTGACCGGAAGAAGGAGAGGATGGCTCACCACATATAGCTGCGGGAGTGTGGGACTTGGGAAGTGAAAGCCCCAGCGTGAGCACCCTGGTTGCTGGGGAGCCCAAGTCATGGTCTGGTGAAGCCCACCGGAGCCAGAGATTGGAAAGGTGAACAGACCGGCAGAAGTAAGAGAAGGTCAGCTGCAGGTAGGGTGACTCTCCTGGTGCCGAGTCTGGATGGGAGAAGCAAGGGTGTTGCCAGTAGAAAGAAGGCACCGGGCTTTGTTTGTAAAAGGACCACTTCCTGCCATTGTTTTTAACCTCGTTTTAAAGGGATCTGTTCATATGATTTTAACTTCCACATTTTTCACTGGATTATTTATTTTTTCGAACTTCATCCATCCATTATCCAACCCGCTATATCCTAATACAGGGTCACGGGGGTCTGCTGGAGTCAATCCCTGCCAACACAGGGCGCAAGGCAGGAAACAAACCCCGGGCAGGGCACCAGCCCACCACAGGGCGCATACACACACATCCACACACCAGGGACAATTTAGAATCGCCAATGCACCTAACCTGCATGTCTTTGGACTGTGGGAGGAAACCCACATAGACACGGGGAGAACATGCAAACTCCACACAGGGAGGACCCAGGAATTGAGCCCGGGTCTCCTAACTGCAAGGCAGCAGCACTACCCACTGCGCCACCGTGCCACCCTTTTTGAACTTTATGCACTGCACTATTTATATGAATACTTTGTTTTGACTGTTTTTAAACAAAAGCACTTTGCACCTTTTTGCACCATCCCCTTGCTTCGTTGTTGATGTCTTCACTGTCCAGCTCATTGCCGATGGTGTCGGGTTCAAGAGCTCCCAAAATTGAGACAGGAGCCTGGGGCAGAACCCAAATCGTCACAGTCGCTCCATTGGCTTTCTGAAGCATCACACAGTGAGTCAGTCATCGTCCAACCCGCTATATCCTAACACAGGGTCATAGGGGTCTGCTGGAGCCAATCCCAGCCAACTCAGGGCACACAGAAGGAACAAATCCCACCGCAATGCGCCTAACCTGCATGTCTTTGGACTGTAGGAGGAAACCCACGCAGACACGGGGAAAACATGCAGACTCCACGCAGGGATGACCAGGGAAGCAAACCTGGGTCTCCTAACTGCGAGGCAGCAGCACTACCCACTGCGGCACCGTGCCACCCCACACATTGAGTTCAAATCCTTAATGCTTGCCTACAGAGCAGTCAATGGGGTCAGCACCCATATATGTGGAGACACTTTCGGGGTCCTCTGCTCCTTCTCGGCCACTTGGGTCTTGTCAAGTGGCATCTGGTGGTGCCACCTCTGCGGGCTATCAAATCTCCGTCCAGGCTGGTGGAACAATCTGCCCGCCTCCATCTAGAACTGCTGACTCCCTCAATGTGTTCAAGTTTCTAGCTAAGTGATATTAGTTTGGGAGGTTTTAGAATTGTAATCTGCTCGGAATTTATAACTGAGCTCTTCACTTAGGAGGATCAATTTTGTCCCCTTGTCCTGTCACACTTGTTCCTAAACAGTCCCCCGCCCCCATTATGTGGACCTCTTTTATAAGCCATGTTGGATAAAAGCACCTGCTAAGCAAATACATGTAAATGTAATTCTTTTTAGCCCCCTTAAGTCACACGTTGAGATTATTTTTTGTCTTCCATGTCCCCATTCCCTCTCGTCTTGAGAGAGATTTGCTCGCAGAGGAAGGCGGCATTGATTTTTACTCAAGGCTAACTGAAGACTCGCAATAAACGCACAGTAAGTGGTGAGCGGGGTCTCGTCTGCCGCCTCCGTGACAATGGCTGCTAGGAGTAACTTCACCAACGCGCTAGGAATACAAATGGCTGTTGAAGGGTGGGCTGTGCTGATGACAACAACCACAATAACAACAAAAATGAGCGCTCCCTGTCTGGACTGAATGGTAGCGTCCCAGACGTTCAGCCCCCCCCGTAATGGGGGCAGCCTGGCGAGGAGGGGAGGGGGACTGCAGTGGGCACGTGACCCTCTGAGTACCATCAATTGGCTTCAGTCGCAGCTTCTGCAGCACAAGGGGGTGGCTGTCAGACACAAAAAAAGAAGATGTGGCAAGTGCCAGTCATAGGCAGCTGTGGAGGCAGACACATTGAAAAAGAGACCCCTGCTTCAGTTATGATGGGACCCCCATGGGTGGTCGCGTGCCAGACCTCTCACTCGAACATAGAAGCAGCCGATTAGTCTGTGTGGGGGCTCTCAGTCAGCTCTCTTGGCGCCTCTCTTCTCATAGAACACGGGCAGGATGCCAGCTTTAGTCTGATGAGGTGAGGGCAGCAAGGCCAAGCAGTAGAGGGTCCTCTCTTACTTCACCCGCTTAAAAGATTCCCAACTTGTTCCTTCAAAAAGTGAAAAGCTGCAGTCCAGTGCACTGATCTTGCAAATTCACAACTCAGTGCAGTTGAAGGGGTCTCATGTTGGGGATTGTCCTTGGGGGTCCTCCATTGGTTGGTTTACTAATAACCAAGGGGCAGAACAAAGTGGGCACAAATAAAGTTATCTGGGTCCAGCACCCCCTGGGGCCTGAAACACGACACATGTAGAAGAAAAGGGGGATGCCAAGGAGTTCACTTCACTTATAAACTGAGGTCTGAGATTTTTCAGGTATGGAATGAGCATCCGAAAGGCGCTATATAAATAAAAGGTAGCATTATTATTATGTTTTGAGGTCTGGTGGTTCTACTCACTCATCACTGAGTATGTGTATCTCGGGAACTGCAGGTCTGACATTGTGGTCAGCAACACAGGAGCGCCGCAGGGGACTGTACTTTCTTCAGTCCTGTTCAGCCAACATACATTGGACTTCCAATACAACTCGGAGTCCTGCCACGTGCAAAAGTTTGCTGACGACACTGCTGTCATGGGCTGCATCAGGAGTGGGCAGGAGGAGGAGTATAGGAACTTAATCAAGGACTTTGTTAAATGGTGCGACTCAAACCACCTACACCTGAACACGAGCAAAACCAAGGAGATGGTGTTGGATTTTAGGAGGACCAGGCCTCTCATGGACCCCGTGATCACCAGAGGTGACTGTGCAGAGGGTGCAGACCTATAAATACCTGGGAGTGCAGCTGGATGATAAACTGGACTGGACTGCCAATACTGATGCTCTGTGCAAGAGAGGACAGAGCTGACTATACTTTATTAGAAGGCTAGCGTCCTTCAACATCTGCAATAAGATGCTGCAGATGTTCTATCAGACGGTTGTGGCGAGCGCCCTCTTCTACGCGGTGGTGTGCTGGGGAGGCAGCATAAAGAAGAGGGACACCTCACGCCTGGACAAACTGGTGAGGAAGGCAGTCTCTATTGAAGGCACAGAGCTGGACAGTTTGACATCCGTGGCAGAGCGACGGGCGCTGAGCAGACTCCTGTCAATCATAGAGAATCCAATGCATCCACTAAACAGGATCATCTCCAGACAGAGGAGCAGCTTCAGTGACAGACTGAGGAGACCCCACACTATGCGACTCTTCAATTCCACCCGGGGGGGGTAAACGTTAACATCATACAAAGTTATTGTGTGTTATACCTGCATTGTTATCACTCTTTAATTTAATATTGTTATTATCAGTATGCTGCTGCTGGAGTATGGGAATTTCCTCTTGGGCTGAATAAAGTATCTATCTATCTATCTATCTATCTATCTATCTATCTATCTATCTATCTATCTATCTATCTATCTAT
>JANRMT010062834.1:60280109-60294648 GCA_026402145.1 Polypterus bichir lapradei
TATCTATCTATCTATCTATCTATCTATCTATCTATCTATCTATCTATTATATCATGCCTTTCATATCTATCTATCTATCTATCTATCTATCTATCTATCTATCTATCTATCATGATGTTGGAGAGTGGCATCCTATTAGCATTTTGAGCAGCACATGCAACTAGCAACTACATGTGACAATAAGGACCCTGGGGGGACACGGTGTAACAGCAGTAGTGTTGCTACCTTGAAATGAGGAGATGGGTGGAATTTGCTTGTTCTCCCCGTGTTCTTGTGGGCTTCTCGCCGGCGCCCCCCTTAACTCTCTACTGGCTAGGTGGATTGGCGAAGCGGAATTGGCCCCTGGTGGGTGTCTTCATTATGTATTATTCACAAGTGTGTGTGTGTGGTAGGGTTGTGCTGTATAACGATACTGAAAAAGAACTGAAAAGCCCAATTTTAAATTTTGTTAATTTCAGTACTGAAAGTAAATGGAAGTTTTCAACACCTCATTCGTTTATTGCCCCAATCACAACTCATCTTCCCATCACCCCCTTAGTCTTTGATGAAATATTCATAATACATTTATCTTTAGTCCCCTCCAGAGACCCCCTCCCCCTCCACGTTCATTTTCGAACATATAAATTAATGCAAACACCCTGGGGACTCCAAGGGAGACCCATCAGTAAGTTTCGCTCATATAAATACTTACATTCAAAAGACGAGTGCCCTTGGACATCACTTGCACGGATCTGAGGGTGAAAATATCCAAAATAAATCCGGGAAAGCACATATGCCAAAAATAAAGTGGCGTATGCACAATTCTGAACAATTTACCATTAGTAATTTACAGTCACCTTATAAATGTGCATTCGTGACCACGCCTCCAATGCCGCGCTGAAACATCCATATACGGTGTATGCTAATCAGCCTCATACATATGCAATCACAATGCTGCAGAACTTCATTGGCTGGTACAGTAGCCTCCCACCTGATACATTGAGACCCCGCCCCCTGCCTTCAAGACTGTCTTTCTCTTCTCGGTCCTCAAATGTGGCACTTGGTGCCACTGCCACCTGCCAAGCTGTTCTATCTGCCTAACGTAAAGTCATCTCTGATTGTGGATCGCAGGAATTGTCGGGTAGAGGGGTCCCTTCATTGGATTGGCTGACTCAGCTGTGGAATGGCCAATAGGGGGAGGCAGCTTGATGGCCGAGGTCTCCAGGACTCATCCAAATCCTATGATGTGATATCATCTGTTAAAATCTGCTCCGTACTTGTAATATTTTTATTTTTATACCATGATGAGGATTACTTGTCTTCTGTTCTGCGTATTGTATTGTTTTGACCCCCCTTCTTTTTAACATCCACCGCACGCCGAACCTACCTGGAAAGGGGTCTCTCTTTGAATTGCCTTTCCCAAGGTTTCTTTTGGAGTTTTTCCTTGTCTTCTTAGAGAGTCAGGCTGGGGGGGCTGTCAAGAGACAAGGCCTGTTAAAGCCCATTGCGACACTTCTTGTGTGATTTTGGGCTCTACAAAAATAAATTGTATTGTATCTGGCTGCGCTCGACAACTGAGAGCGCAAGATCATCAGCAGCATTATTCCACCTCTCTCCTGCATTCTGGGCATCTGGGAAAGGTGTAAGGTGCCAGCATCTGAACAGGTAGCCACTATCACATTGCACAGGTAACGGTGTGAATAGTACAGGCCATATGAAACACTGCGGGTTCAGCCAGTTACCTCACCAATAAACCAGACGTCACATACAGCACCGCAATATCTGTCAGAGCTACTCTGCCTCAAAATAAATGAATCACAGGCTGACCCAGGTGACGTTAGCCAGTCACATCTTGGATGACTTGTGCGTTGATGGAATGTCACTTCTCACAGTTAATAAAAGCAGCTTCATTGTCACTAAGTGACCTTATTGTAATACCAGTGCAGTCAATTGCTCCAATTATGTTAGGCCGCAAATGGACTGTTACAGTATGTATTACATATGTGCAGCCACACCATACAAAGACCGGATGTAGCGCCCCACCGGTGGGTTAATGGCTTCCAGCACAGTAGACATGACAGAGTGAAGCTTGGCTGAGATCTTCCTGACCCGGGTCACCTGAGAAGTGACAACAGGTAGCCGATGTAATAATAATAATAATTCATTCATCCATCCATCCATCCATTTTTCAACCCGCTGAATCCAAACACAGGGTCACGGGGGTCTGCTGGAGCCAATCCCAGCCAACACAGGGCACAAGGCAGGAACCAGTCCTGGGCAGGGTGCCAACCCACCGCAGTAATAATAATTCTTTGCATTTATATAGCGCTTTTCTCACTACTCAAAGCGCTCAGCAATTGCAGATTAAGGGCCTTGCTAAAGGGACCAACAGAGCAGAGTCCCTATTGGCATTTACGGGATTCAAACCGGCAACCTTCCTGCCATTGCAGATCCCTAGCCTCAGAGCCACCACTCCGCCTAATTGTAAAGTGACGAATAGCTAGAAAAGTTGTTCAGGACAAATACGCAGTATGGGCCCTCTTAAAATGGAACTGAAAATACAGTCCGGGCGTCACCTTCATCACTTTTGCGGTTGTCACGCGTGCGCGCCAGAGGGTCACCTTCCAAGTTTGAGAATGGGATAAACACTCACCGGACACTTTATTAGGTACACCTTGGTTGGACCCCCCAATGCCTCAAGAATTAAAAAATCTCAGGAACTGATCTCCTTGAAAATAATACTCACACAAAGAGCTGCCCTTTCTGTACACTCAATGGCCACTTTATTAGGTACACCTTGCTTCTTGGACCCACTTTTGCCTTTCAGAAGTGCCATAATTCTTCTTGGCACACATTCAACAAGGAGGCTGGAAACATTCACCAAGGATTTTGCTCCATATTGACATGATAGCATCACACACTTGCTGCAGATTTGTCAACTGCACAGCCATACCCTGTTCCACCTCATTCTAAAGGTGCTCTACTGGATTGAGTCCAGTGAAGAAACCAGTTTGAGATGATCTGAGCTTTGTGACATGGCGTGTTATCCTGCTGGAAGGAGCCATCAAAAGATGGCGGTCATAAAGGGATGGACACGATCAGCAACAACACTCAGGTAGGCTCTGGCATTTAAGCGATGCTCAGTTGGTACTAAGGGGCACAAAGTGTGCCAAGAAAATATCACAGACACCATCACACCACCACCAGCACCACCAGCAGCACCCTGAACCATTGATAACAAGGCAGGATGGATCCCTGCTTTCATGTTGTTGACACCAAATTCTGACCCAACCATCCAAAGACCAGGAAAACATTTTCCAACCTTCTGTTGTCCAGTTTTGTAGAGTCCCTTGTCTGAATTTTAGCTTCAGTTACCTGTTGTTAGCTGGCAGGAGTGGCACCTGGGGTGGTCTCCTGCTGCTGTCGCCCACCTGCTTCAAGGTTTGACGTGTTCAGAGATGCTCTTCTGCACACCTCGGTTGTAACGAGTGCTTATTTAAGTTCCTGTTGCCTTTCTATTACAGCTCAGACCAGTCTGGCCATTCTCCTCTGACCTCTGGCATCGACAAGGCATTTTCATCCAACAGAAAATTGCCCCTCACTGATATTTTCCCTTTTTTGGACTATTCTCTGTAAACCCTAGAGATGGTTGTGTGTGAAAATCCAAGTAGATCAGCAGTTTCTGAAATACTCAGAGCAGCCCAATCTGGTCCTAACAGCCATATCAAAGTCATTTCAGTCTCCCTTTTTCGACCTTCTGATGCTCAGTTTGAACTTCAGCAGGTGGTCTTGACGAGGTATACAGGCCGAAATGCATTGAGGTGCTGCCGTGTGATTGGCTGATTAGATATTTGTGTTAACAAGCAGTTGAACAGGCGTACCTAATAAAGTGGCCGGTGGGTGTCAGTACGAGCCAGAAGTTGCTTCAGTTAGTTTATAATCTGGGAGTGGAACACAGTATGGCAATCAAAGAATTGGAGCAGAGTCATCAGTCATAAAGACAGCCAGCCAATCAAATGCATGCAATGTCACCTGCCCCAAAGCTCCATATGGAATTTTAACATAAATATGGCTCATCCAAAGGACCGATAAGAAAGAGAAAACAATGACATACCAAGCGATGTCAGAGATCAAGACAATGTGTGACCATTTCCACCTGGGCATTGGAGAACGTAACTGATGAATAACACCTGGGAGTGCCATGGAGGACAGGCACCAGGGCATGGCAGGTGCCAGTGCATGGATAACTAGAAACCGAAGGCCAGGAGCAGTTCTATCCCCCATACATTAGGTGGCAGTGGTCTTCTTGGGGGTGTCCCACCCACAGGGATTAATGGTAACTAGAGTCCAGAAGTGCAACCCTGCTGGGGTCCCTGGATGCCACAAGAGGGTGCTGTCCGGGGAGCGCTGACCTGGTCCTCAAAAATCCAGAAGTTCTCCCCTCAAGTCATGCTGGGTGACTTGGAGCTGTTCAGGGTCCTGTATAAAAGGAGCCCACTGCCTTACCTCGGGGAGTCAGAGTCAGAAATGCAGTGGGTGGGCAACACTGAGCTGAGGCAGAAGGAGAAGAAGAGAGGTTCATTGTTTGTATGGTGAATGATTACAAGTCCATTATTTGAACCCGTGACTCTGTTGCGTATTGTTGGATCTGAAGTTTGGGGGTCAATTGTGCCCCCTACTGCTTACACGCCGAATGTTAAATCAACATCCCAGGACAACATCCACAAATTTTCAGAAAGTTTTTCTATGACTACTGTATACAGTATACAGTACATCCAGCCTTTGTAATTTTCTATTGTATTATATCTTCTTTCTCTTTGCTATTACTATATCTTGCTTTTCTATTTTCTATACTTACATTATATCTTGAGTGATTGAAATAAATATTAGGGTACCCAGGGTGGAAGGATTGATGCTTTCTTGCCTACAGGGTTTCAAGGCTGAGCGGGCGCTCCTCATACGGTAGAAAAAAGACCCCTTTGGTTAGAAAGACGCCATATAACCAATGTGAATGAGCCGCCGTGTGTCACGAGGACCCCCCATATGTTTGTTAGAGCTAGTGAGAGTGAGACCTTATGTAGAGGATTAAGAGTGACAGGCGTTCGGCATCACTCTGACATGTATTTATGTGAAGGGGGTCCCATGTGGAATATTGCGGGGTGACTGGCATCACCTGAGACTTTGCCCTGATAGGATCTCTGCGTTTGTGTGGTCAGATTGGTTACAGGGCGACGTTCTAACCAACATGGTCTTATTCCTACCGTACTTGTTCTAAATATTGAGGAGTGGCCTCTCAGCCTTGATAAACCCCGAGGTTAAAAAGTTCATGATGTGATACATTCTGGTGATTCAAGAAATTCCAGGTATTAGCAAACTCGGCAAAATGACCTGCACTCGTGGGTTTCTTACCGCACAGTGACAGACAAACGAAGTGACGCAGCAGAAAGAAAATGACCTTGAAAAAGACCAGGGACATTTGCTGAGCGTCAGGCAAATCGCAGAGACTGATGGAAAGGTGAAGAAAATCATAATAGTAAGAAGAACAAAGAAATTTGGGGTCTTTGTCTTGATTAAAAGTTTATGACTTGATACATTCTGGTGATTCAAGAAATTCCGGGTATTGTCATACTCAGCAAACTGACATGCGCTTGTGGATGTCTTACAGCAAAGTGATAGATAAATGAAGTGCCACAGAGTAAAGAAAAATAAAGACCAGCAACATTTTCTGAGCATCAGACAAATCTCAACGGTCAATGATGTGGTGAAGAGCTTTGAACTTCATCCTGATGAAAGATGAAGCATAGGGTCCTCGTGACACATGCCGGTTTGGTCACATCACAGGGCGACTTTCTGGCCAAAACAGTCTTATTTCTACCATACTTGTTGTAAATATCAGGTAGTGGTCTCTCAGTTTTGATAACCCTGTGGGCAAAAGTTTATGTCCTGATGCATTCTGGTAATTAAAAAAAAATCACAAACTCAGCAAATTGACCTGCACTCCTGGGTTTCACAGTGATAGACAAACAAAATAACACAGCGAAAGGAAAAGAAGACCAGTGACATTTGCTGAGCATCAGGCAAATCGCAGAGGCCAACGATGTGGTCAAGAACGTTGAGCTTCGTCTTGATCAAAGATAAAGCAAGGGGTGTCCACACTAAACATGATGGCTTTGCCACATTAGTTATCGGGCCATTTTCTAACCAAAACAGTCTTATTTCTACCATACTTGTTATAAATATCAAGCAGTGGTATCTCAGCCTTGAGAAACCTGTAAGCAACAGTTTATGACCTGATACATTCTGGTAATTTCAAAAATTTTAGGTATCGACAAACTTGGACAGTTGACCTGCACTCCTGGGTTTCACAGTGATAGACAAAGAGACAAAGCAGAAAGAAAAAGAAGACCAGTGACACTTGCTGAGCATCAGGCAAATCGCAGAGTCTAATGAAGTGGTGAAGAACATCATACATAATAGGAAGAAGAAGAAAGAACCTTGATCTTTGTCTTGATCAAAAGTTTATGACCTAATACATTCTGGTGATTCGAGAAGTTCCAGGTAGTGTCAGACACAGCAAACTGACCTGCGCTCGTGGGTTTCTTACAGCAAAGTGATACATAAATGGTGACACAGAGGAAAGAAAAAGAAGAGCAGCAACATTTACTGAGCATCAGGCAAATCGCAGAGGCCAACGATGTGGTGAAGAATTTTGAACTTCATCTTGATCAAAGATAAAGCATTGGCCTCTCTGCAACACATGACGGCTTTATCACATTAGTTATAGGGTGATTTTCTAACCAACACAGACTTATCTCTACCGTACTTCTTCTAAATATCAAGTAGTGGCCTCTCAGCCTTGAGAACCAAACAAAGACAAACAAAGTGACACAGCAGAAATATAAAAGAAGACCAATGACATTTGCTGAGCGTCAAGCAAATCGCAGAGGCCTATGATGAGTGGCAGGTGCAGGGTACAGAATGCAAGAACGACAAGGATGGAGACCTGCATGTGGCCAGAGGTCCACATGTTTCACGAATTTTCCATAAGATAATCCACGATTGTGCTTTTTTGAGTTTGCCATCTTGCAAAGCCTTCCTTGTTTTGTTTTTTTTTTTAACTTGCACTTTTCCTTTTGGCTTGTTTATTTATTTTTTTTTATTTTCAAGTAATTTGTTCCCTGCTAATGTGAGTCCTTATTCATAAATGTTAGCAGGTTTTTCTGGTTACCATAGCAACAGGATGCATTTGTGACAAACCACAAAGCCCCTGATTACTGTTTTACGGAGAGAGCAGATGCTTCACATTTTGGCTAAGCTCCATGTTGACTGAACACACGTGGAGGACGTAATTCAATGCAGCAGAACCTATCGATGACTTGGCCCAGGCGCTAGGTGTTGTGCACTCCATATTAGATAGATAGATAGATAGATAGATAGATAGATAGATAGATAGATAGATAGATAGATAGATAGATAGATAGATACTTTATTAATCCCAAGGGGAAATTCCCATACTCCAACAGCAGCATACTGATAATAACAATATTAAATTACAGAGTGATAACAATGCAGGTATAACAGACAATAACTTTGTATAATGTTAACGTTTACCCCCCCGGGTGGAATTGAAGAGTCGCATAGTGTGGGGTCTCCTCAGTCTGTCAGTGGGTCCCTGTAGGAGTTAATAACAGAGAGAGAGAGAGAGGTTAGGAGCACATAAAGGAGACAAATATCAATTCTGGAAAGAAATATATGAGGGTGGATGGGGGAACAACACTTGAAGATTCACAAGAGTTGTACTTGAATGTCAGAACGAAGACAGGAGGAGGGGGATGCTTGAGGGGGCCCCCTTGGGATTTCAAAGGAACTACGAGTACATCTATTCTTCAACAAAGAGCAGTAGGGTCCCTCTTGGAATCAATGCCAGAGTTGAATATTTATGCTGGAACAAAGAATGGAGAGCGGACCCTTGGAGATTTATGCAAGTCGTACACGGATGTCTGAACAAAGACTAGGGGATCAGGTTCCCTTGAAATTTCATGAGAGTTGCACATCAATTTGGGTACAAAGAAGGGTTGCCCCCAACCCCCCCATAGTCAATGCCAGAGTCAAACATCAATGATGGAATGAAGAACATAGAAGGATGCCCCATGGACATTCACGCAACTTGTAGATGGATGTCAGAACAAAGACCAGTGGTAGGGTCCCCTTGGAGTTTTAAGTGAATCGTACATCTATTCTGGAGCAAAGAGCAGTAGGGTCCCTGTTGGATTTGATGGCAGAGACAAACATCAATTCTGGAAAGAAGTTTATGAGTGTGGATGGGGGAACCACACTTGGAGATTCACATGAGTTGTTCATGGATATGTGAATGAAGACCAGAGGGGTTCCCCCCTTAGAGTTTCAATTGTATCGTTCATCTATTCTGAAACAAAGAGTAGTAGGGTCCCTCATGGAGTCGATGCCAGAGTTAAGCTTTAATGGAATATCAATACTGGAATGAAATACATGGGGGGCCCTTGGAGATTTATGCAAGTCATACATGGAAATTGAAATAAAGACCAGGTATGAGGTCCCCTTAAAGTTTCAAGTGAATCGTACATCTATTCGGGAACAAGGAGCAGTAGGGCCTCTGTTGGAGTTGATGGCAGAGACAAACATCAATTCTGGAAAGAAGTATATGAGGGTGGATGGGGGAACCACACCTCACATGAGTTGTACTTGAATGTCAGAATGAAGACAGCTGGGGGTGTGAGGGGGTCCCTAAGGAATTTCAAAGGAATTATACATCAATTTGGATACAAAGAAGGGCTGGGCCCCTCCTGTAGTCAATGCCAGAGTCAAACCTCAATGCCGGAATGAAGTACATAGAGGAAGGCCCCTTGGAGATTCACGTGGGTTGTAGATGGATGTCAGAACAAAGACCAGAGGTGGGGTTCCCTTAGAGTTTCGATGGTATTGTTCATCTATTCTGGAACAAAAAGCAGTAGGGTCCCTCTTGGAGTCGATGCCAGAGTTGAACATTTATGCTGGAACAAAGAAAGGGGAGCAGACCCTTGGAGATTTATACAAGTCGTACATGGATGTCTGAACAGAGACCACAGGATCAGGTCCCCTTGAAATTTCATGAGAATTGCACATCAATTCTGGAACAAAGAATGGTTTGGGTGATCCTTGGAGTTGATGCTTGAGTTGAACATCAATGCTGAAATAAAGTACAAGAGGGGGCCCTTGGAGATTAGGGTTATCTCATCGTTGTTCTTCCTTCTTAACAGTCAACCAGTTGCTAAGGCACACAAGATTGTTTACATTTTCAGATGCCAGAGAAGATCTCCTCTTGTGCCCAATATGACAAACAAAAAAAGGCAGCTGCAGCATGAAACAAGAGCATCAAAGGACAGATTTTGAAATGCTGGCAAGAACAACAAACCACCTCAATCACAACATCCCAAGTCTGTTATCAGGTTGTATGCAAATAATTGTGCTTGTAATGTTTTTGAATACTTAGTTTCAATTTTATGCAATAAATGATGTTACTTAGCACAGCATTGAATTGCTTCAGTTATTACTCATCGTGAATGCTTATACAGAGTGGCACATGAAAAACCGAACCATCTCTGACTCCAACATCGATGTACGTTTCTTAGCACGTACACGAAATGAGCAACAGGGCCCAATTCTTTTTGCGCTTTGCAATTGACCCTGTCTTCTTAACCAACTCATCAATACTGCTCTCTGCTGGTAGGTTTACGCCAGGAAACTTCTGTGTGAAAATGTCCCCCGTTTCCTTAAAAGAACATATGCCTTCACTATTCCAATCATCTGTCTCAGAGAATACATCTTCCGGATCTCTTTCACGCATGTCTGTACACACTGGCTCACAGCTTCCTTACTAATGCACAGGCCTTCAGAGCTGCCGTAATTCTTCATGTCACACATTCAACAAGGTGCTGGAAACATTCCTCATGGATTGTGGTCCATGTTGACATGATAGCATCACACAGTTGATGCAGATTTGTCAGCTGCACATCCATGATGCGAATCTCCCGTTCCACCACATCCCAAAGGTGCTCTACTGGATTGAGATATGCTGACTGTGAAGTTCATTTGAGTCCAGTGAACTTATCGTAATGTTCAAGAAACCAGTTAGGGATGATCTGAGCTTTGTGACATGGCGTGTTATCCTGCTGGAAGGAGCCATCAGAAGATGGGGCCATAAAGGGATGGACACGGTCAGCAATGATACTCAGGTAGGCTGTGGTATTTAAACGACGCTCAGTTGGTACTAAGGGGTCCAAAGTGTGCCAAGAAAATATCACAGACACCATCACACCACCACCAGCACCAGCCTGAACCACTGATACAAGACAGGATGGATCCATGCTTTCATGTTGTTGACACCAAATTCTGACCCAACCATCCAAAGACCAGGAAAACGTTTTCCAACCTTCTGTTGTCCAATTTTGTTGAGTCCTATGTGTGAATTATAGCTTTGATGTGGATACCAAATTCTGACCAGACCATCTGAACATCACAGAAGAAATTGAGACTCCTCAGACCAGGCAACATTTTTCCAACCTTCTTCTGTCCAATTTTGGTGAGCCTGTAGCCTCAGTTGCCTGCTCTTAGCTGACAGGCATGTCACCCAGTGTGGTCTCCAGCTGCTGTAGCTCACATGCTTCAAGGTTTGACGCGTTGTGCGTTCAAAGATGATCTTCTGCATACCTCAGTTGTCATGAGTGGTTATCCGAGTTCCTGTTGCCTTTCTATCAGTGTGAACCAGTATGGCCATTCTCCTCTGATCTCTGGCATGAACAGCACATTTTCACCCAGAGAACTGCTGCTCACTGGATATTTTCCCTTTTTCAGACCACTCCCTGTAAAACCTAGAGATGGTTGTGCATAAAAATCCCAGCAGATCAGCAGTTTCTGAAAAACTCAGAGCAGCACATCTGGCTCCAACAACCATGCCACGTTTAACATCACTTTAGACCCCTTTCTTCTTCTTCATTCTGATGCTCAGTTTGAACTTCAGCAGGTGGTTTTGTCTATCTATCTATCTGTCTATCTATCCATTATATAGTGTCTTTCACATCTATCTATCTATCTATCTATCTATCTATCTATCTATCTATCTATCTATCTATCTATCTATCTATCTATCTATCTATTATATAGTGTCTTTCACATCTATCTATCTATCTATCTATCTATCTATCTATTATATAGTGTCTTTTACATCTGTCTATCTATCTATCTATCTATCTATTATATAGTGCCAATCTATCTGTCTCTCTCCAAAAGCCCCCCCAGAGACTTGCCCCTCACTGCTCCACTGTGCACCTTGTGATCCTGAGAACAAGTCAGCTTTGTAATGAGGCGGCATTCGCGCTGTCTGCCCAGTGCCACTGTGGTGGGCCTCGATGACCCCTAAATCCAGGTGAGGTAGCTGTAGATAAAGGATGTGTGGATACCTAAGAGAGGGTGAATGTGCCCTGCAGGATGCCATGCTGACTGTTCCTCAAGTGTCGGGCATTGATTGTGTTATGGCGAGTGTAGCCTTTTCACTTTTCTCACTCATTTGCCGTTTTCTTCACCCCAGTCGGTTGTCTTTTCCTTTTATTTGTTAGCAAACTTCAGCTAAATGCAGACATGTGCTGGAGTTGTGATATCCTGCGTGTTGAGCAGGTTTAGAAACAAAAAGAAAATAAATAAATCTTTAAAAGGCTGATGTTATTTGGAAATGCTGACAAATGCTGGGAAAGTCCATAAGTTTTCTATGAAATTCCATCAGGAGTTGATGACCAGAAGTGCCGTGGAAAGCAGTTGGATCAATAAGTCATGAAAAGGCTGAGGGGTCCACAAGCAAACTGAAGCAAACCAAAGAAACAAAACGTGTGGAAGAAAACTGCAATTCATTTTTATATAGCACCCTCCACTGCCAGTAAGGTCTGAGTTTCCACATGGATTTAGGAAACTACAGATGAAGAAGGAAAATCAGTTTAAATATACAAATCCATAAAGCGAATGAAAGACACAGAGGGTCCACGTCCAGAGAGGAGGCCGTGTGGACCCGTGTCCGGGGTCCGTCCCTCCAACGCCCATCATACTGATCTTTAGATTTCTAGACACCTTTCCGCGTCTGGGGATAAAGCAGAAGCTCGTTTTACTGGAGAAGGGAGAAGGCCCGGGGTCCCACTGTCTGTTGACTTTACATTGACCCCCTGTTGTCTTAGACTAGAACTGCAGTGCACTCCACTCAGAAGAGGTGGAGGGTGGCACAGGGGTGAGTGCTGAGGCCTCGTGTCATTAGAGAAGCGGGTTCAACGCTCACTTGCCATTAGAAACACGGGTTCAGCAACCACTCGCCACTACAGAAGCGGGTTCAACGCCCACTCACCACTAGAGAAGCGGGTGCAACACCCACTTGGCACTAGATAAGCCGGTTCAACACCCACTCGCCACTAGATAAGCAGGTTCAATGCCCACTCGCCACTAGATAAGCAGGTTCAATGCCCACTCGGCACTAGATAAGCAGATTCATGCCTACTAGACACTAGAGAAGCAGGTTCAATGGCCACTCGCCACTAGAGAAGTGGGTTCAACACCTAGTCGCCATTAGAGAAGCGGGTACATTGCCCACTTGCCACTAGAGAAGCAGGTTCAACACCCACTCGCCACTAGAGAAGCGGGTTCAATGCCCACTCGCCACTAGAGAAGTGGGTTCAACACCCACTCGCCACTAGAGAAGCGGGTTCCATGCCCACTCGCCACTAGAGAAGTGGGTTCAATGCCTAGTCACCATTAGAGAAGTGGGTTCAATGCCCACTCACCACTAAAGAAGCAGGTTCGACACCCATTCGCCACTAGAGAAGCGGGTTCAACGCCCACTCACCACTAGAGAAGCGGGTCTAATGCCCAGTCACCATTAGAGAAGTGGGTTCAATGCCCACTCACCACTAGAGAAGCAGGTTCAACACCCACTTGCCACTAGAGAAGCGGGTTCATTGCTCACTCACTGTCTGTGTTTGGTGATCTGCTAACTGGGATGGGAATGGATTTACAGTGGATTCAGAAAGTATCGAGACCCCAGCACTCATTTACCATTTTTGCCCATCAATCTACCCTCAGTAGCCCATCATGACAAAGTGAAAATGTGTCTTCAGAAAGGTCTGCACATTTATCAGAAATCCAAAACTGAAGTCACTCATTCCTAGAAGTAGTCATTCCCAATCTATCCTGTTCGCCACGGCCGTCTTAACTGCATTATAGACCCCCCGGGGGGCAAAGCAGTTCTGCATGAGAGAGAGACAGAGCGCCCCCTGGAGGGCATGGAGGGAATATTTCATGATTGCATTGCATTGTCTTATAGCAGTGGGCAGAAAAGACCCCCAGAGACACTTCTTACCACACTGTGGGCAAATAAGCTTGTGGCTAAAAGGTCTTCAAGTAAGACCGCCTCCTGGAGGGGATTTTTCATGATGGCATCCAATTTTGCCCCCAACATCTTCCAGTGTGTCCAGGATTTGTCTTGTGATGTCTACAGGCTTTCCTGATAAGTTTGTTCAGGCTTTGTGCTTCTTTTGTGCTCAGGTTGGTCCCCCAGGAGACTGCAGTGTAGACCACCACACTGGCTACTATGGACTGGTGGAACATCTCCAACAGCTTCCTGCACACATCAGAAGACCTGAGTCTCCTAAATCTTCACTGGTGCCTCCCAGTGGTGGTAGGGTTCCCACCATCAGTTCAGTGGAGATCAGCTGTTGGGTGTTTCACTTCATTGCCGTCTAAAGGTACTTAAATGTCGAACGGCCATCTTGTGGTGAGTCAGTATGGTGGGCTAAACTACACAATGAATCTTGCTTGATTCTCCAAAGGGGATACATCCCCCCTGTACCCACTCTGACGATCACACTCGATTCACTAAGGGGGACCCCCTAGCCTCTCTGATGATCACGCTTGATTTACAAAGGGGGGGGGGAACATCCCCCCATTTGCTTTGACGATTTCACTCGATTCAACAAGGGGGACACAACACCTACCTGCCCTGACGATCACGCTGAAATCACCAAGGTGGGTGCAATCCCCCCCCCAGCCACCCTGATGATCTCACTCAAATCACCAAGGTGGGCGCACTCCTCCCCAGCTGCTCTGCTGGTCTCACTTAAATCACACCAAGGTGGGCACACTCCCCCCTAGCCGCCCTGAGGATTTCACTCAAATCACCAAGGTGGACACACCCCCCCCCCAGCCACTCTGATTATCACACTTGATTTATAAAGGAGGACGAAAAGCCCCCCAACTTGATCTGATTATTACACTTGATTCAAAAAGGGGGACGCACCCTCTACCAGCTCTGACGATCACGCTGAAATCACCAAGGTGGGTGCAATCCCCTCCCCCTAGCCGCTCTGACAATCACACTCAAATCACAACAAGGTGGGCACACTCCCCCTCTAGCCACCCTGATGATCTCACTTAAGTCACTAAGGTGGACATATTTCCCCCACTAGCCGCCCTGACGATCTCACTCAAATCACTATGGTGGGCACACTCCCCC
>JANRMT010062834.1:60307062-60323745 GCA_026402145.1 Polypterus bichir lapradei
GGGCAAAGTATTGTAATCATCCAAAGATTTGATGTCAATCTCGACGTTTTAGACCTCCCTGACTTTCTTGTAAACTAAGTATTGGTAAAGTATTGTAATCGTCTAAAGATTCGATGTCCAGATATGAAGTATAGACAAAGCTTTGTAATCATCCAAAGATCTGATGTTGAGATTTTGAGGAATCTTGACGTTTTAGACCTCCCTGACTCTCTCGTATATGAAGTACGGGCAAAGTATTGTAATCATCCAAAGATTTGATGTCAGTCTCAATGTTTTAGACCACCCTGACTGTCTCGTACATGAAGTATAGGCAAAGTATTGTAATCGTCCAAAGATTCGATATCAAGATTTTGAAGAATATCAATGTTTTAGACCTCCCTGACTTTCTCGTATACGAAGTATAGGTAAAGTATTGTAATCGTCCAAAGATTCAATGTCGAGATAAGGAGGAATATCAACATTTTACACCTCCCTGACTCTCTCCAGAGATTCCATTTCATGATTTTGATGAATATCGACATTTCAGACCTCCCTGAGTTTTGGAATTATGTCTGTGTGTGTGTGTAAACACAATAACTTGAGTATGCTTTCCCTTAGGTCCAGCAAACTTTGCATATAAATATCAGGTACCAAATATAGATTCCTATCAACCTTTGAGCTATCTCCGCTAACCGGAAGTGGTATGTTACCTTTTATTCATGCAGCTGCAGTGTCAGATTTATCCAACTTGGCTTTTATAATAATTGTTCAATATATTATTAAATTGATTTGCTGTTGACGGTTCTTTAATGTACATAATATAAAAATGTAATCATTGTCTTGGGGTTTACTCCTCAAATGTCCACCCCCATATCTGAGTATACGAGAAAGTCGATGGGAGAGCACTCCCGATTTTTTATAATTAAATCTTCATGTTGAAGGCCCTTGACCTGTTAATCCTCTCCGTTGTGTGTAATTCTTTCTCCGCCTGCATCTCCCTCTGGGATTTTAAGTGTGTTAACAGTCAGAGTCGCGACTCCCCATTGCTATGGTCACTTTGGTGTCAGCCTAACACTGTGGACGGTTGCCCCCCTTGTAACATAAATGAGAAAAAAATAAAACAGTAGCAGAGCTCTGAGCAAACGATGACCCCCCTGACCTTTTATTACCGATGCACGTGCACACGAAAGACAAAGCCAATCCTCTAAGAGGATTTCGATGTGTTTCAGACGTGATTAAGTATGTGGCAGGTTACACCGGTCTGGAAATGTCACCATTGTGCTTTATTGCTGTATTAAAAAAAATGCTTCAAAACAGAAAAAAAAGAACATTTGTTGACAAATCAGATTAAATAAATTAGAGTCTACTAAAAGTAGCACAATACACATTCTCTAATATACAGTATAGAACAATAATGCACGGGGATTGCTTTACAGTACGTTAAAAACCCTCCAGCAACCGCAGCGCAGAAAAAGCAAGAGACCCAAACCCGCCCTGAAACGCTACACGTGTGGCGTTTCTAATTTAGTTGAAATCCCTTAATGAACATTCAATTTAATAAAGAAAAAAATAATCCCACCGCTTCCACCATTTCCTTCCCTACCCCACCAACCCCAATGAACATATTACACCGAGAATATTCACATTATACAAGATAACTTAGCACCCAAAGGATGTGGACTGCGCACGATAAAGAAACTTATAAGACACAACATGGGATGTCCTCGTCAGTCCAGCTGAAACCGACCCAGGGATGGAAGTCTGAAAAAACAGAGGGACGACTGATCTGATGGGAACTGCAGTCGTCAGAAAGGTGAGCAGCGAGCACCTCTGGTTTAGGAATGTCACGGGGGGGTTGTCGGTTTGGCAGACGCTAATGGGGGACTCGAGGTGGTGTACGTATGGAAGTGAATGACTTGGATCACTCCACATTTGAGAGCATCAAGTCAGATCTTCTGAAGTAGAATGACGGAGCCTCTGCCAAACATCATCAAGCAGCCAAGAGCATTTCTGCTCAGAGGTGAACTGAGGAACAGGCCACAACTGTGCTGATCTGATGATAACTGCAGTCATCAGAAAGGTGAGCTGGGAGAACATCTGGTTTTAGGTGGAGTCGTCAGTTTGGCAGACGCTAATGGGAACTTGATGTGGTGTATCTATGGAAATGAAGGACTTGGGTTGCTCCACATTTCAGAGCATCAAGTCAGATCTTCTGAAGTAGAATGATGGAGCCTCCGCCAAGCATCACCAAGCATCCAAGAGCATTCCCGCTCAGAGGTGAATTGAGGAACGGGCCACAACTGTGCTGATCTGATAGGAACTGCAGTCATCAGAAAGGTGAGTAGCGAGCATCTCTGGTTTAGGAATGTCACGGGGGGGGGGTCATCGGTTCAGCAGATGCTAATGGGGGACTCGACGTGGCGTACGTATGGAAGTGAATGACTTGGATCGCTCCACATTTAGGAGCATCAAGTCAGATCTTCTGAAGTAGAATGATAGAGCCTCCGCCAAACATCACCAAGCAGCCAAGAGCATTCCCGCTCAGAGGTGAACTGAGGAACAAGCCACAACTGTGCTGATATGATGGGAACTGCAGTCGTCAGAAAGGTGAGCTGGGAGAACATCTGGTTTTAGGTGGAGTCGTCGGTTTGGCAGACGCTAATGGGGGACTTGACATGGTGTATCTATGGAAGTGAAGGACTTGAGTCACTCCACATTTCAGAGCATCATGTTAGTCCTACTGCAGTCATCAGAAAGGTGAGCTGAGAGAACGTTTGTTTTGGGAAGGTCCCACCTATACCTTCATGGTGGAGTCGCTGGTTCAGCAGACAGTGATGAGAGACTCGAAGTGGTGTATGTATGGAAGTGAACGGTGGGCTGACTTGGACTCCTCCAGTTAGAAAAGACAGTGGAGCCCCCACCAAGCACCCAGCAGCAGCTTTGCAGTAAAGATATTGTGGGTTTGCTTCCTGGGTCCTCCCTGTGTGGAGAGCACTTAGAGTAGTGAAAAAGAACTGTATCAATGTAAAGAATTATTATTATTATTATTATGTCCTTCTTTGACTTAAACTGAAGAACAGGCCACAACTGTGCTGATCTGAAAGAAACTGCAGTCGTCAGAAAGGGTGAGCAGCGAGCAACTCTGGTTTAGGAATGTCACGGGGGAGTCGTCGGTTCAGTAGACACTAATGGGGGACTTGACGTGGCGTATGTATGAAAGTGAATGACTTGGATCACTCCACATTTGAGAGCATCAAGTCAGATCTTCTGAAGTAGAACAACTGAGTCACCACCAAGCATCATGAAGCAGCCAAGCGAATTCCTGGTCAGACGTAAACTGAGGGACAGGCCGCAATTGTGCTGATCTGATGGGAACTGCAGTTGTCAGAAAGGTGAGCTGGGAGAACATCTGGTTTGGGAATGTCCTACCTGTACCTTCACGGTGGAGTTACTGGTTCAACAGACAGTAACGAGAGACTCTACTGTGTGTATGTATGGAAATGAACAGTGGGCTGACTGAATGACTTGGGTCGCTCCACATTTCAGAGCATCAAGTCAGATCTTCTGAAGTAGAATGATGGCGCCTTCGCCAAGCATCACCAAGCAGCCAAGAGCATTCCCGCTCAGAGGTGAACTGAGGAACAGGCCACAACTGTGCTGATCTGACGGGAACTGCAGTCATCAGAAAAGTGAGCTGGGAGAACATCTGGTTTTAGGTGGAGTCGTCGTTTTGGCAGATGCTAATGGGGGACTCGACGTGGTGTTATCTATGGAAGTGAAGGACTTGGGTTGCTCCACATTTGAAAATATCAAATCAGATCTTCTGAAGTAGAATGATGGAGCCTTCGCCAAACATCACCAAGCAGGCAAGAGCATTCCCTCTCAGACGTAAACTGATGGACAGGCCACAACTGTGCTGATCTGATGGGAACTGCAGTCGTCAGAAAGGTGAGCTGGGAGAACATCTGGTTTGGGAATGTCCTACCTGTACCTTCACGGTGGAGATACTGGTTCAACAGGCAGTAACGAGAGACTCGACTGGGCGTATGTATGGAAGTGAACAGCGAGCTGACTTGGACCCCTCAAGTCAGGAAAGACAGTGGAGCCCCCATCAAGCACCCATCGCCAGCTTTGCAGTAAGGAGATTGTAATGAATGTAAAGAATTATTATTATTAAGTCCTTCTCAGACTTAAACTGAGGAACAGGCCACAATTGTGCTGATCTGAAGGAAACTGCAGTCGTCAGAAAGGTGAGCAGCGAACAGCTCTGGTTTAGGAATGTCACGGTGGAATCGTCGGTTCAGCAGACATTATAGGAGACTCAACCTGGTGTACGTATGGAAGTGAACAGTGGCCCAACTTGGATTGCTCCACATATTAGGGCATCATGTCAGACCTTCTGAATTAAAATGATGGAGTCACCACAAAGAATCTAGCAGTCAAGCGAATTTCCGCTCAGACATAACTTGAGGGCAGGCTACGATCGGGCAAGTGTTAAGTGTAAGCATTTGTAGAATGGCAAAGAAGACCTTCAGTACAGGGTGGGTAATCCATAGCGGTAATGGCCAACACCTCAGGGGAGTCATGAGATCTGATGAATGCTTGGTACGGTTGTGGCCGTGTTACTGAACCCTACGGTGTAACCCTAGTGACATTCACCTATCGCAGGATGATAATGTGTGGCTTCATGAACCACAGGATGACCTCAAAGGCCTTCAAGTGCTATATCTAAATATAACTGGAGCATTATGGGAGTGGAGAAAGCGAAGAAGACTTCCACCTCCTTAACTCTTCACATGAAGAATGGTGCAAGTTCCTACTGCACTGTTCAGGACTCACGAGACATCCAGAATGCCAACTCGAAAGGCTGATTTATGCTTTTGCATCCAACGGGGCAGCCTGATGTCAAAAAATGTGACTACGTGTCATGTCGACGTGGATCCTATGCAGACCCTTACTAGCCAGTTGGCCTACTACGGATTTCCCGAAACACCATTTTACACGTTTTTTAATATATCCGAATTAGACTTGGAGGAGATCGAGGGAGGACTTGTCGAGGTTAAGTCAGAAAATATACAACATTTATATGATACTTCATCACAACCCTGCAAAGACAATTGGTTGGTGGCCAATTTATGGCGCGAGATAATCAACCAACATCGGTTTGGAAGTCAGCGAACGTATGAGAAACACTTTCAGGGACAAATACGTTCTCCTACATCAGAAAATACGTTGCAAGAGGAGCGGAGATCCAGGAGGAGAAAAACTGCCTGCATTCCAACGGATCATTTGCTTTTCTTGCGTGCTACCAGCACCACTGAGTAGCGTTCTGGGATTTGCAACACAAAAGTATAAACTGCATTCAACGGAGTAGTCATGGTGTAGGGTTGACACAAAAGTATAAATCAGCCTTTAGATGTTTCACATTCATATACTGTCTTGGACATACACCAGTAAGGGGCAACTACAAGACTACGGGATAAAGCGCAATGCCACCCCTGAACAAGGGAGGGCGCTGTTGGCAACACCTTCCCCTCTTTTTCCCTCTATGACAGACCTGCCAAATGACTAATGACATCATTTTCTCTTTCCACTGAACTAGAAGTCCTACTTCTTCTTCCCTGCAAAGGATGTAACGAAAATCGATGCTAGCAGTCGCCGTTCGTTGTGGAACCCATGACTGAGTGTGCAATGTCACCACACCAACGGTGGCTTATCGGTTAAAATAATCAGATTTACTACGACCTGTAAAGTCAAGTCTGTTTTTTGTGTTTTCGTGCTTTCCTTATATTATGGAGGTACCACATTATGGGGTAACCCAATCGGTACCCCGACTCTTTCTCCATTGTGTTTGTGCTTTTCTTGTAACGGTTAGGTGTTTCCATTATTTCATCCATTCTGGGTCACAATATACACTAGAAATATTAACGTAAGAGGGCACTCCACCCAATTTTTTTTTTTAATGTAATGCGGACCCCATGCTGTTTGTAGTGATGGCCGAGGACAACTTTGAATGTTAGTAGGAAACACGTGGACCTCTGGTCCCCACATAAAGGTGGTTCATATGTAGCAAGCTGAACATTTCTATTTTGGCCACATGTTCTTTTATGTTCGATATGAAAAAATCACCGATCCACGGTGAGCAGGTCGCAAATCTAAATTTCGATTCTCCTCTACCAGACATTGATGTAGAGACATAAAGGCAATGTCTGCTTGAGGGCGGAAGTTGCGAGTATTTGACGATCTCCCCGTTTGTCTGCATACATTTCCCCGTCATTGTCGTTCTTGCATTCTGTATCGTTGAGTACATGTGGAATGTCAAAGAGCCGCGGCATTAATTAGCCGCTCAACGGCTCTACCAATGGACGCAAACCCCTAAGTGTTTCAAATGTATAGACAGATTTTTTACTGCAGACCGGAGATAGCAAAGTTTCTGACAGAACAGGCGTCTCTGGTCACCAACGCTGGAGAATACAAAAAAAAAAATCCCATGTGACTCGTGTCACGTGTTACTATTGGTAGGTTTTATAAAGTTTTTATGCTTCATCCTGAAGGAATTCTGCTCAATTACTGTATGTGTCTCTTCTGAGGTTTTGAAACTCGGGGATTCTGATTCTGAACAACGGGGAAACGTCAAAGGAGAATCGTCGTATCATTTGCGGACATTGCCTTGGCATCGTTTGGTTGAGGCGTGCAACTTTTACGAAATTTAGATCGCCGATGTGCTCACTGCGGGTCGGTAATTTTTCAAATCGAAAATAAAAGAATAGGTGGCCAAAGTAGAAAGGTTCAGCTGGCTCTGTATGGCCCGCCTTTATTTCAGGACCAGAGGTCGGCGAGTTTCCAAGTAACGTTCAAGTTTCTTCTCGTCCATCACTACAAACCACACGGGGTTAACGCATAATAAAATAATCATTTTAATATTTCCGTCAAGGCGATTCCAGCCCGTCCTCAAGCTGCGTGAGTTCATTTACTTTTGTGGGTCTTCAACTGAAGGTCTAAAAACAGGACTGTAGTTGGAGATTTGGGGCACCAAGGAGGAGCTGATGAGGTGGCGTCTCCGTGTGTTGGAATGACGATGGCTCAATGTGCTCATTAATTACATCGCAGTTTAAGGCTACGATACGTCTTGGCTGTGACGTGCATGCAGCAGGTCGCCGACAGCATCAATGGGGAGATAAGGAAGTCCGTGAAATGACCCCCATGACGCCACCTTGTAAAAGTCATTTACAATAATCCAAGGGGTGCAGCGGGGCAAAGCATCACATGAAGTCAAGGTGATGCTCCACCGATGAAAAGGCAGTTCGAGTCTGTGCGGCACCATTCCGAAAAAAGTGGCAGTGTAGAAGTCCTCCGTGTTAGGAGTGTCGAGAGGTCCACCGGAAAGGCTCTGAAGATTCTGTTGAGGGTCCGTGGCAGGTGCTGCTGGGACTGAAACCATCAAAGCAGTTCATTCTGGGTGCCCACTCGGAGCCCATGGCTACGCAAAAGCACTTCACTGCCCGGCCACTAGATTGCTCACCTGTTCGCTGCCCATTTCGACGCTTCTGTCCGGTAAGAAATTCTTGTGCATACAGCAAGCACCTGCAGGCTCCACAGGTGGGGCCGTCCAACCTATTTACACGTCCCAAAGTGTCATCCCTGTCACGGCGAGACAGGCGCCAGAGTTTGATTGCGTCTCCGAGTTGGCCCGATGTCCCGGCCTCAGACCTTCTTCAACAGGGCAGGCTTCTTGCAAGGCGGTGGCGGTGGAGGGGCAGGGGCAGCCGGCTTGGCTTCAGATTTACGGAGGATCTTCTTCCAGTCTTCGCTCTCCTCGCACAACTTCCGCCGCCACTCCAGCAACTCGTGCAGAGCCGTACTTTCGTTCTTGGAAAGGCGCAGCTGATGAATGACCTGCGGAGAGAAAGCAGACCGATTAAGTGACGCACATTGACTTTCACGTGTATCTGCAGCAGACGTTCGCCGTACTCTCCAGTGTTCATCCCCCAAGCCATTCTCACATTTTAATCGTGTCAAGACTCTAAACTTGCAACGTATTTAAGTGAGCCGATCAACAAAACAGTCAACGTCAAGAAAGAAATGAAAAGCCTTTCACCATCAGGCCAAGAAGGACAAATCCAAATGGGGAGTGTACAAATGTTATCGACAGCAAAGGATTAACCAATAGGAACAGGCTCCGCCTTGTGGTCTTTGTCTTGATTGACAAGCGACGAGACCGTCATGACATAAAAAAGGTGTTCAGAAAAGTCTCACTGTTAAATAAAGACAATCTTTAACGACAACACCACTATGAAATAAAATCGTCGATAATTAAATGTAAGGTATCTACAGTACGTCGTTCAGGCAAAATAAAATGAAGACCTTGTGGGCGCATTTTTTTCACAATTTATTGAGCCTTTTCGTATTCGACAAACACAGGAAAAGGTTTGGGGTTCAGCTGCCCGTATACTTGAAATAGGCTGCCAACGACTGAAAGTTTGGTCTCATCGGACTTCAGTCCAACAATGGAACAAGCAGACAGGCAAACATGGCGGAACAGGAAGTGACATCATCGGGCCCGGAAACGAAAGTGACATCATCAAGTCCAGGTGAAATTTCCCGTGGTTGGTCTGCCAATGAAAAAGAGGAAGGATCAGTGCACTCTGCCACCCCCTGGTCTGGCATGGAATTATCCCTTGTGAGCCCTTTAGTTGCCTCCCATGAGCATGTGTGTGACAAGATGTGTTACTGTACGTTTTCATGTTCTTATTTATTCATGAATTACTGTTTCACATGTTTAATTTTGACAATAATAGTATACTGAAGTACAGCAATGGGGACCAAAGCAGAGAATGGAGAAACCAGCCAATCCACCGCTGGGGGACACATCTGCTTCTCCCAAATATTATGTGCAGAATTTTGTTTTATTAACTGAAGGTATCTCAGAATAAAAAGGAAAAAACTTATATAAAGATATAAATAATTCAAAGGCACTTTACAACAGATAAACAGTTATGATAGGAACTGATTAAAATGTGAAGAGATGTGGAAGGCACCGCATAAGAGACAAGCAGAGCCGATCAATCCATTGGGTGGTATCTGATATAAGAATAAAGGGGTGCGCATTCTGGAATCCTTCAAATCCCCACCAAGCCGTGCTATGGACACCAAAGGGGTGTCATTTAGGTGACTCATGGGGAGCACAATGAGGGGGACCCCAACTGTAGAAGTCTAACAAGAATACTGAGTTTGCGCTATGGACCCCAAGGAGGGCCGTTAATGAAACTCAACAGGCAGGCACTCCAGACACCGGTCTTGCGCGGCTCCACTAAAATTGTCACTCCAGAAATGCCACGGGTGGCTGTGCTGGCACTCGTTGAGGCTCAGCGTGGCAATCTGACAGCTGGCCGGTTTATCATTCCTCCATTCCATACGGGATGGCACAGATCATTCCCAGTCTCACAGAGCGTTCCTTTCCAGCTAAGTGATTGCAAGGAGTCAGCTGATGTTGGCGGCAGCGGTGGCAGCAGGTTTGCGTTGCGCACGCGGAGCCACATTTAGTAACAATATTGTTTTTCACATTTTGTTTTTATTATGAGAGGTCTGATTGATGCAACTTTCAGGCGCACGCCTCACGACGACAAGACAGCCCTGGCATGTCAATCTTAAATGGGTTTTATTACTGTGAAAATTCATTACGGGCAGAATGGCTCTGTGCCTCGATAAAATAATAAAAATGAAAACGTGTGAAAGGCACACAATGTTCCTTTCTCTACCTGTATTTAAATGCCACTGATTGCCGTGTCCTTGACAGAAGGCTCTTTAAAGCAAGCTGAGTCGAGATAGCAGTTTGTTTTTCCAAGTGTCTGGTAAAAAGAAGAGAAAAAAAGGAAGAAAAAAAAACGTACTAATGTTCAGCCTGCTAAAGGTCACAGTGACACGAGCGATATGTCAGGAACACTCGGCGTCCCAGGGACTCTTCACGCTCCGCCTGATTTCAGTTAATTACTATAGCGCCAAGAAGCGTAGAAAGCCTAAGACGAAAGTGGATGTAGTGGTGTGTGAAATGAGCAATTTCTAGCATGTAAATGAATAAATATTTTGTATGTCTTTATTTGTGATGTTAAAAGAGTCAGGAAGCTGGACAAACCAGTTTTCTACCCCCAGAGTTTCAGTGATGAGGAAAGCACCATTTGGGACAGGCTTAATTCTTGTCTGTCTTTCTCATTTATTACAACCTCCTTGTGTAAAGTAGCTGAACCGAGGAGAGGATTTGGGCAGTATGGGGGGTAAATATCTGACAGTCCGGGTTAGCTCCATGCTCCACAGTTGCATTCGGGAGCCCTTCCAACCCGAAACCATCGATAGTCGTACACCGAGATGAGCCGGGCATACGAGGACACACACAGACTTATGGCAAGGGGTTGGTGTAAAAAGTGTCGAGTGCTTTTATTAAAATCCGACCGAAACGAAAGTGCGAGCAGCATTCGGAAAAGCCTCCAAAAAATAAATAATCCATAAAATTAAGTGACCATGGAGGTTAAAAACCAGTTCAAGAAATACCCCATTAAAATCACAGGCAGGAAGCGTTTCTAAAAACTCAGTCCCCGGTAATTCTTTTGTAAAATCTGATGCCCCAAACGACAGGCCCGGCCAACTTTTCCTCACATGGCCACTGCCACTAATGTCAGCATGGGCTCCCAGCCATCGCCTCGTCTTGCTCCTTTGTCTCTCACTGACACTTCTGTCTAATGCGGGAGCCCCCTACAAGCATTGGGTCACTCCAAGATCATCTTCTTTCGGCTGCTCCTGTTAGGGGTTGGCACAGTCGATCATCTTCTTCCATATCTTTCTGTCCTCTTCATCTTGCTCTATCACACCTATCACCTGCATGTCCTCTCACGCCACATCCATAAACCTCCTCTTAGGCCTTCCTCTGTTCCTCTTGCTTTTCAGCTCTATCCTTAGCACCCTTCTCTCATTATACCCCTCATCTCTCCTCTGTACAGACACACACACACTTCCACACGTAGACTTTTATATACAAGATATGTAATAACAGCAGCTCACTACTCATAACGGCAAATGCGTGGAAGACCACCAGGCTCGAACCCACAACATCTTGATTAAGAATCAGCCGATCTTACTTCTAACCCACCCATGCGATTGGTAAGTGGGCTTTGGTTTTCACATATTGACAGCAACATATAAATTAAATCATTTTTTTTTCTTTGGTTATACAGTCCCTGACAAAAGTCTTGTCGCTTGTGTACAAATTGACCTGAAGTGCCGCTAAAATATATTTCTAATCAAGATTTTGTTACAAGAAATGCGTCATTTTAATCCCATCAGCTTTTGTAATAATGTTTCAGTGCAAAACGAAACTGACAAAAAGTATTCTAATATTCACAGCTTGGTAAAACCCATTGAGTCAATTTTTGGCAAGACATAAGTGTTGTCGCCTTGTCATATGAGCTTCACCTGTGACTAATAATGGATCAATTAGGTCTCAGGTGTGTATAACAAGAACCCCAGTACACTAGACCTTCACATCAACTGCAAACATGCCTAAGATTCACCCTGAGACTAAAGTGTTGATTATCAAGAAGCTGAAGACCAAATCCACTGCTGATGTGGCAAACACCTTCAATGTGTCTCAGCGTCAAGTTCAGAGGATAAAAAAAAAGATTTGAAGAGACTGGAGACGTTTTTGACAAGCCCAGGTCAGAAGACCCCGCAAGACAACTGCTCGAGAGGACCGTTTGTTGGCTCAAAAATCCAAGGCCAGCCCATTTTCCACTGCAGCAGAGCTCCACGAGACCTGGTCACCTGAAGTCCCTGTGTCAACCAGAACAATTCTGTCTCGAAATGGCCTCCATGGTCGAATCAGTGCCCATAAGCCAGCACTAAACAAAAGCCAATTGAAAAACCGTGTGGCATTTGCCAAGGCCCACAGCCTGCTAAAAGGATGGACGCTAGAAAAGTGGCAGAAGGTGGATTTTTCAGATGAATCTTCTGTTGAATTACACCACAGTCACTGCAAATATTGCAGGAGACCTACTGGAACCCGCATGGAGCCGAGATTTACCCAGAAAACAGTGAAGTTTGGTGGAGGCAAAATCATGGTCTGGGGTTACATCCAGTATGGGGGTATGCAAGGGATCTGCAGGGTGGAAGGCAACATCAATAGTCTAAAATACCAAGAAATCTTAGCTACCTCTTATATTCCCAACCATAAAAAAGGCCAAATTCTGCAGCAGGATGGTGCTCCATCGCATACTTCCATCTCCACATCAAAGTTCCTTAAAGCGAAGAAGATCAAGATGCTCCAGGATTGGCCAGCCCAGTCACCAGACATGAACATCATTGAGCATATGTGGGGTAGGATGAAAGAGGAAGCATGGAAGACGAAACCAAAGAATATTGATGAACTCTGGGAGGCATGCAAGACTGTTTTCTTTGCTATTCCTGATGACTTCATCAATAAATTGTATGAATCCTTGCCAAACCGCATGGATGCTGTCCTTCAAGCTCATGGAAGTCATACAAGATATTAAATTTGGACCTCACAGCACCACTACTTAATTTGCCAACATATTTTTGGATTTGCAGTAAAGTTGTTCATTTTCTGTATAGGCGACAAAACTTTTGTCTTGCCCAAATTTGACCTTTCTGTCTTGATTAAATGATAAATCTTTTTTCAGTGAAACTAATTTATTTCAGTGCATTAAACATCATTTGGGAGGGCTTTAGCTTTTCATATGAGCTATTTCTAACACCAGTTGATTAATTAAAAGTCAGGTTAATAGCAGGAGTTTCTACAAAATAGAGAAGCGACAAGACTTTTGTCAGGGACTGTATTCTTGAACTTGTTGTCTTATACCATTTGTGGAAGTGTTTATTTGATATTTGGACTTCAGTCTTCGCATATTGTACACTTCACGTCAGCATTTTGTCAATTACTATAACATGAAAAATTTCTGTTTTAGTTATGTGTTCAACACAGAACACACGTGAAATGTATTACAAATATTGATCCATACTGCTCAAAATAATGAAAGGACCCCTTTTTAATGAGAGTACAGCATCAAGTCAATGACACTACTGGGTTATTGATCTGGTCAGTTTAGTAGCAGAGGGGCTTGTTCATCAGTTTCAGCTGCTTTGGTGCACTAGAGGGGCAACTTATTTCGCATTTGTCTTCGGTCAGTGTCACTACTGGTAGCATGAGGCCATACCTGGACCCTACAGAGCTGGCACAGGTAGTCCAATTTCTCCAGGATGGCAGGCACATCAATACGTGCTGTGAGAAAGGCACTATATTGCGCCCGACCTGGCACAGACTGACACAGAGGCACGTGTAAAATCCAAACAAGACTTTTATTTTCTTCAACTGGAGGGCACGTCTTCCCCGTGAACCCCCCAGTCACAACACAATCCCAAAGCACTTAACCAACAACACACAATCGTCCTCCTTGGCAAAACCACTCCACCCAGGCAACCTCATCCTCTTCCTCAAGATTTTGGCTCCTGAGTGGTGGATACTGGCCATTTTTATAGCCTACCTGGAAGTGCTCCAGGTGCTTGATCACCTGTTGCTAATTGGACTTCCGGGCGGGGCTGTAGAAGTGTCCATGTTGGCTCTGGGATCCATGCAGCACCCCCTGGCAGCCACCCCAGATCCCCACAGGGATGTGGAGAACTCTATCTTCCATGGAACCCTGCGGGTAACTGAGGTACCATTGTCAACCAGGGAGGCTGCCACCAAGCATCCCAGGGGAGGTACTGAGGAGCCCATGGCTGCTCCCCCGGAACATAAGTAGAAGGGGTGCCCTGGCCGGACATGGGACCCGGCCGCCCACCATAGTGCCATTGCCAGAAGGTTTGCGGTGTCTCCCAGCACAGTCTCAAGGACATGGAGGAGATTCCAGGAGAGAGGCAGTTCCTCTAGGAGAGCTGGACAGGGCCCCTCGTAGAAGGTCCTTAACCCATCAGCAGGACTGACCAGTATCTGATCCTTTGGGCGAGGAGGAACAGGATGAGCACTGCCAGAGCCTACACAATGACCTCCAGCAGGCAGGCAGGCCACTGGTGTGAATGTCTCTAACCAAACAATCAGAAACAGACTTCATGAGGGTGGCCTGAGGGCCTGACGTCCTCTAGTGGGCACCGTGGAGCTCAATTGGCATTTGCCATAGAATACCAGAATTGGCAGGTGCCATGTGCTTTTCCCAGATGAGACCAGGTTCACCCTGAGCACATGTGACAGACGTGAAAGGGTCTGGAGAAGCCGTGGAGAACGTTATGCTGCCTGTGACATCATTCAGCATAACTGGTATGGTGGTAGGTCAGTGATGGTATATCTGGGGAGGCATATTCATGGAGGGACGCACAGACCTCTACAGGCTAGACAACGGCACCTTGACGTGCATTCGGGATGAAATTCTTGGACCCATTGTCAGAAACTATGCTGGTGCACCACAATGCCCGGCCTCATGTGGAGAAAGGATGAAGGAATTGATACCATTGACTGCTCCCCCACGCTCACTCCGCTGACCTCAATCCAATTGAACACCCCTGGGTGGGACATTATGTTTCAGTCCATCCAACGCCTCAGACTGTCCAGGAGCTCAGTGATGCTCTGGTCCAGCACTGGGAGGAGATCCCCCAGGACACCATCCTCTCATCTCATTAGGACGTTGTCAGGCATTGGGGGGGGGGCATACAAACTACGATTTGGAGTTTCTGCAATGACATTTCAGCAACGTGGACTTGCCTGCCGCATTATTTTTTCCCTTTGATTTTTAGGGTGTCTTTGAATTCACCCCTCTCTCTGCAGGTTGATCATTTTCATTTCCATCCTTTCGTTCCTAACACATCACCATACCAGTCCATAGCAGTAGAGATAACCAGAGGGATTTTCTTTCCATTTGAGATCTGATGTGTTTTCAAAGTGTTCCTTTCATTTTGTTGTTGTTATTTACCCTGTACAACTCCAGGCACCTCACACCCAGATGAAGAGACCTGAGCTGGGAGAACTTTAGCTGCATCGATGGGGGAAATGGGATAGTGGGCTGCCTGCTGCCTGCACTGATCGACACATATGCAAAACAAAGACACAGATTAGAAGGTGCAAAGGAATTTAAGGTGGCCCATGTTTATGACTTTTTCGTAGGCCTCAGGGATTCTAGTGCTAATTCTTCCAAAATAACATCAAGTCCAGTTTTGAAGGTCCCTAAAATCCTGCTGTCTACCGCACTACTCGGTCACTTATTCCATGCGTCTGTGGTTCTCTGTGTGAAGAAAAAACATCCAAACTTCCAACTGTGCCCCCGTGTCCTTGATGAACTCATTTTAAATTCACAGTCTTGACCCACTGGACTAATCTCCTAAAGCCCCCACCTGCTCTGCCTCCACTGATATGTAAAGATGAGACAACCCAGAAGTTGACATTTTTGAGCACCTGTGACTGTGAGAGAGACGGAGCTCTTTGACCGAAGCAACTAAATTCATAACACAGATTTTAACAGTCCAGGCTTACTTGTTTTCCATTTTATTAACTCCATCCATTGAAAAATGGACTGTCATGACGACAACTTTATCTGCAAGGTACCGGCCTGGGCCTGTCAGTCAGGGCCTGCTGCAGACAAGCATCTCCACAGCCTCATGCTGCCACCACCATATGGTGTGTTTATTTAATAGTGGGTGATGTAACATGGCGTCTAAGTCTGACGGCCAAAAAGCTGGTCTCCTAAGAACAGATGACTTCAGAGTTTCCCGTGTGCTTTCTGCCGAGATGTCCTCTGTGTTTCTTGTCTTTCCCACACCCCCAACGTGAAGCACCTGATCACAGTTGTTGTCTGCACAGTCTCTTCGATCTTAGCCACTGTAGCTTGTCACTCCTTTAGAGTTCTCAGAGGTCACTTGGTGACTCACTTGTTTTCTTCAGTGTTTGTGGTCGGCCTGCTCTGGCAGATTTCCAGCTCTGCCACACTTTTTCCATTTCTCCATGACTGATTTAAATGGATAGTGACTTGGAGATAGTTTTGTTCTTCTTCCCCTGACTTTTGCTTTTCATGGAATTTCTTGGAGTGTTCATTTGTCTTCATTGTGTAGGTCAGACAACCATCATGACTCACCACAAATGAGATCATCCACAATTCAGGTACATTTAGACCAGAGTCTCTCAGTCTTTTTGATGTCACCACACACTTTTTCCAATGTACTACAAGTGTCCTTGGAACCCACTAAGGTTTACCACTTGTTGAATTTAGCATGAATGCTAGAGTGAGTGGGGGTGCGAGTCCCTCCTGGTGAATTAAGCGTGATCAGCAGGGCAGTTATGGGGGGTGCGTTACCTTTGGTAAATCGGGCATGATCATCAGAGCAGTTAGGGTCTGCATTCCACTTGGTAATATGAGCATGATCATCAAAACAAGTTGGGGGGGGGGGGAGTCCCCCCATTGGTGAATTGAGTGCAATTGTTAAAACATGGGGGTGGGAGGGATTGAGTATAATTATCAGAGTGGTAACCCACTGCGTGACTCGCCACGATCTGCTACCATTAAAAAACAATGGCGACTCACGACCCTCTGGCAGCAGCGGCCTGTGTTGAGAAACAGAAACTCAGACAGACGACTCATTCTGTGAGTTCTATCTATCTATCTATATATCTATCTATCCATCCATTATATAGTGCCTTTCATTTCTATCTATCTATAA
>JANRMT010062834.1:60323755-60348543 GCA_026402145.1 Polypterus bichir lapradei
ATCTATCTATCTATCTATCTATCTATCTATCTATCTATCTATCTATCCATTATATAGTGCCTTTCATTTCTATCTATCTATAATTTAGTGCTTTTCACATTTAGTTAATTATAGTGCCTATCAAATCTATCTATCTATCTATTATATAGTGCCTTTCATTTCTATCTATCTATCTATAATTTAGTGCCTTTCACATTTAGTTAACAATAATATAGTGCCTATCACATCTATCTATCTATCCATTATATAGTGCCTTTCACATCTATCTATCTATATATCTATCTATTATATAGTGCCTTTCATTTCTATCTATCTATCTATAATTTAGTGCCTTTCACATTTAGTTAACAATAATATAGTGCCTTTCACATCTATCTATTATATAGTGCTTTTCACATCTGTCTATCTATCTATCTATTGTGGGAACCAGGCCGGACACAGACAGGCAGACATTGTTTTGTCACCCAACACACGTTTATTCACTACTATATACAATAAGTGCACATGCACAAACCCAGTGCCACAGCACCAATCACCCACAAGTCCAGGCCCTCGCACAATGCCTTTGTTTTTCTGACCACCTCCACTCCTCTCCTCTGAGCTCTGTCCTCTTCCATCTGACTCCAGCCATCGAATGGAAAGAGGTGGCCCCTTTTATTCACACCCGGACGTGCTCTAGGTACTTCCCGATAAGCCCCTGCCGGCACTTCCTAGTGTGGTGGAAGTACCGGCCGCGCACCCGAAAGCACTCTGGGTGTCCCTGGTCTTCTTTCCCCCCAGCACTTCTGGGTGTGGCGGAAGTGCTGAGGTCCAGGGCTCCTCAGGCATCCGGACGCCCCCTGGTGGTGACCACAGGCCCCTACAGGGTTGAGCTTACAAGCTCCATATCTGTGGTCCCCAAAGCCACAAGGGCGGTCGCCCGCTCACATTCGGGATTCGGCGTAAGCCCTCCTCCAGTCCTTCTGGGCATCCTGGCTGGGTACCACCCCCAGCCGCTCGCCACACTATCTATCTATCATATAGTGCCATTCACTCTATCTATCTATCTATCTATCTATCATATAGTACCTTTCACATTTAATTAACAATAATATAGTGCCTTTCCTATCTAGCTATCTGTTTATCTATCATATAGTGCCTTTCTTATCTATCTGGAATTGAGATCCCCTTCGGGTTACCACAGGGCATCATGTGAAATGGAATTCCGAGAATACAGCCCTGTTAGGAGCCACCAGAGGGCACCGCATGGAGATATAATCCCTTCTGTGTGGGACTCCTGTCAGACCCAGAAGTACTGCCAGGTCAAGGATAAAAGGAGCCGCATCATCTTGACCAGGCTGTCAGAGTTGGGAGGAGGTGGTCGGTACTTGACGGGTGAAGTGTGTAGGAAGAGGACTGTTTTCTTGGCTCTCTGTACTGTTTTAGTAACCCTTAAACCACCAGATCTGGCTATAGTCGGTCCCAAATGCAATTTGCCAGCACGCCAGCACTTCCTTGTTTCGATTTCTTCACATGTGTGGATTACTTGGGTTGTTACCAACATCTGGTGAAAACTTCATGCCAATAGTCCCATTAGAAATATATTTACTGAGAATAGCGTTGACGTGTTCAATACTTATTTTCCCCGCTGTATACAACAAAAAAGTGTCCATGCCCAGGATTGGGATGAAGCGATTGGAGAAAATGTATGATTTCTATGACACGATCCTCTAAGAAATGTGGAAGCAGACTAGCTGATGGAGTGGAGTCCTGCAAAATGCACCCTGTGACAAAATGAGTAAGACTCGGTGAGATAGGACAATTAAAAACGTGAACTTCAAAGTTCATTTGAGAGGACAATACAGCTGCTTCTACAAACATGAAAACAAGTCCGAGTGAAAGCAACAGACAAAATGCTAGAGACGCGTGACAGTGATGCATGATGCGTTAAGGGTAACCGTGGTGACGCAGGCAGCAGCAAAATAAAAAAAGAAGCCCACCTTCAGTGACACATATGATGATAAATACAGGAAAGAGGGAGAGACGAGCGCGTCAATTCGGGGCAGCCTCCTACTTAACAGCAACTTTGTCGACGTCCAATTTTATTAGTGTGTCTGAAGAAATTATTCACAGCAATCATTGCCTTGTTAATCCGTCAGGCTCCATGTTTTGCACTCAGAATCTGCCAGCCACTCCATCATGATTCAGGCAGCTCACATGCCAGCACGAGGAAAACCTGAGCGTCAATAACGGCGACTTTTATGTGGCGTGTCCCTAGGCTCCGCCCCTATGTAAATGCGAAAGAGGCAGAGGGACACTCGTGTTAATATGACTGCACAAGGTGGGTCATGAAAATATCGCTGTGTCCATGAGAGCCGTTCTGGATTTGTGAAGGAGGTAAGTGAAATGGTGAGGCAAAATCTGACCGGCCACAGTGCGGCAGGTTGTCACTTTATTGTTAATATAAAAGGAGTCGTAGGATGAAGTGCCGTCCAGTGAGTTTGGAGGAATTTACTGGAACTTGAGCAGATCAGATGTTTCTACACACCTCAGAACTCACTGCGTGAAGGCCGTCAGCAGTTATATCACCAATGAAGAGAAGTGTGCCAGGACCTGTGGCCACCATTCATGCCCAAGACATAACACCTGGTCTGCTTTGGACCCTGGCCAGTCAAGAATTTTCCATTTTTTAGCTTTGCTGTGTTGCCTCAGCAGTTTGTTTGACTCTCTATCTTGTTGTTGGATGAAGTGCCGTCCAGTGAGTTTGGAGACATTAACTGGAACTTGAGCAGATCAGATGTTTCTACACATTTCAGAATTCATTGTGCCACTGCCATCAGCATTTCCATCTTTGAAGAAGGTAAGTGTGCCAGGACCTGTGGCAGCCGTACATGCCCAAGCTGTAACACCCCCAGCACCACCATGTTTAACAGATGAGGTGGCCTGCTTTGGATCTTGGACACTTCCTTGTCAACTCCACACGTTGCTCTGCCATCGCTCTGATACCGCAGGTTCATCTTTGGCTCGTCTGTCCACAAGACCCTTTTTTACCAGAATTCTGCAGGCTCTTTGAAGTCCTTTGTCTCAAGCTGTTCTCTGGCCATCCTGTTTTTGTGGTGTTCATCTTGCAGTGTGGCCTCCTCTGTGTTTCTGTTCATGAAGTCTTCTGCTGATATTCATCTCATACACACACACACATCGCCCCCCTGAGGACTGTACATGATCTGGCGGACAGGCATTTGGGGCTTTTTCTTCACCATACTGTAGTGTGGATTCTTCTGTCATCAGCAGAGGTCCTTCCAGTCCCTTTGTGATTACTGAGCCCACCAGTATGTTCTTTCTTCTTCATGATATTCCAGACATCCTAAAGGTGTCATTGATGTCTCCATTGGTTTGATTCTTGTTTTTCACCCACATGATGGCTTCTTCGATTTTCATTGGCACAGCTCTTGTCCTCATGTTGAACAACGGCAACTAAAGACTCCAAATTGCAGAAGCAGTCCATGAAACCCACCTGAGGAATGGCAGTGCCAATTGTCTAAAACATCATGGTGACCTGAAATGTTGTCATTTCTACATGATGTGACCGAATTACATGCAAATACTCTTAGAATTTAATCACGTCAGAATTGTTTTATTTGTAATTTGAAATTGTGGAGTTGTGGGGTAAATCAAGGAAAAATGTGCTTTCATCCCATATACCGTATCTATCCTGTCACTCGGGTGCATCAGAGCAGCAGCTTACGGGCTCATCCCAGGTATATCATACCAGCCCTGGACAAGAGGGGACTCTGCCACTAACCACGTCCCTCCACAGCTCCGACAATGCACTCCATGAGGGCAACTGACAGTGCCGCTTCCGGTCAGAGCGATCTTTTAGATGGCGCCTGTTATTGGACTGAGCTAACCACAAAATGGAGCTGCCCTTTGACAGAGACGCGTGCCAAGGACAGGGAAGATTTGTCTACCGAGGCTGTTTTCATTTGAGGCTCGTGCCATCATGTGTTGTTTTAATTTTCATTTTGTTATTTGTATATATACACACACACACAGTAGCCATCGCCCGTTCCCCTGTGGCTCCCCCCACGTAGTAGTGAAACAGGACGGTGAAGTGGTCCCTGCCCAGCTCTCTACTCCTAACGTCACTCTTCCCTGTGCCCTCGGCCCGCAGCCTCTGTCTCGGATTATCGCGAATATATCGCTCCTGCAAGCAAACTATGATTCTTAGCACGATGAGAGAAGTCGTAAAATCAACTGGAATATTCAAGCAAATTCTAGAATAAAACCCGATCTAAATCCGTGAAGTAGTTCTCTTGTTCGTGTGCTCGCTAAGCGGAGTTAAGGCACACGTCCCGAGGCTGGCGCGTGAGTGAAGAGAGCTCCGCCCCCTCCCCTCAGCCCACAGCCCCTCTCTCGGATTCGCGCAAATAAATTGCTACCGCAAGCAAACTCTGATTTTTAGCGTAATGAGAGAAGTCGCAAAATCAACCGGAATATTCAAGCAAATTTTAGAATAAAACCCAATCTAAATCCGTTAAGTAGTTCCCTCGTGAAAACTGGACAGACAGACAGATAAACGTTGGATTTTATATATATATAGTAAAATTTTGATTATTCATCACGCAATTAACCACCTGGACAAAAAAATAAAACCAAATGCGCATGCCAGCGTCTGCCTTTTACACTGGCACACGATATATGTGAAGAGCTCTGCACATTAGAATTGCTAGCACGTAGTGTTTTTCCTCGGCACCGCGTGTCATGCCACATTTTGAAACCACAGTCTCAATGACTTACCTTCAGTATTAACAGCATTTCATAACTTTTCTCTTTTGTTATAATTAAACTGCTATACATTGTCATATGTTTGTGGTGTTGGAATTGTCACGAAAAACTGAAATTACTAAACGTTTACGAAACAGCAAAAGAGCTTCAAGCATTACTTCAAATTACCCAGTAGGATGAACAACAGTGAACGGGTATAAAGCGTGATGCCAACAAAATTGAAAAATGTGTTGAAAATGGACAGCACCGATGGTAATGCTATTCTGTATTAATGTTAATGTTCTTCTGCATTGTAATTTTCTTTTTAAATTCTGTTATGTTTTGCTGATATATTTTGACGTGCAGGCAGCTTGTGATGCGCTGTATGGGAGCAGAAAGGGTGGAATGAATGCTGCAAGTGACGGGACTGGGTGAGGGGCTTCTGTCCTGTCAGGGGCGGACACGCCTGTTAGGAGATGAGTGACAGGAGACGTGAGGAGAAAAGGGAAGGTGCGGCGGAAGGAAGTTTAAAGTAGGGAGTCAGGCGACAATAAGCAGGAGCGTTTGCGGTATTGAGAAAAAAAAGGAACGTGAGTGACAGGAGATAATTACTGGTAGAGAAAGCTTTCTTTTATTGTGTTGGAGGTGTGCAGCGTAATCCAGATAAGGAGTATAAGACAAAGACAAGTAAAAAACAGAAAACTCCAGTAACTTCGAGCTGTATTTGCTTATGATGCTGGTCATTATAATTTAGAAATTAATTCATTTTGTTAATACTATATTATATTTTGTTAATATAGTTTTTTTTTTCTTTTGTAAACAAATACAACTATTCGCTAAACAAATCTACTGTATATCGTTTTGAAAGTAGCTGTTCTGTCATCCATCTTTTCTCTTATCCATCACAGCCTCAGTCCCAACCCGATGAATGATTGAGTTTTTCCTCTCGATCACCTCAGATCGTTACCTGCAGCTCGAGTTTCTGTACTTTACACCAAACTCTATGCTATGGGAGCTCGAGCATCTCTCACAGTGCTCGTCAACTCAGGAATCCTCTTCCCTCTCATATTCGTACAGCACTATCAGTACGTGTGGGAGTGTGACATGCAGAAACGCGGGTGTGTCAGCCGGTCACGTGTACTGGGTCGTTCACGTTTTACATCTATACAGCAGTTTCTCTTCGCGCACAGAGACCAAAGCCGCCGCTAGATGGCGCTGCGGTGACCGTCTGTTGCAACGTGCGGCCATCTTAAGTACTGGGACGTGTGCTGAACATAGTGTCGGTGAAAAGGTGCCCTGTGCTTGACCACAAACATTTTTCCCAACCAAACCTACCCCATGACCTTCTCCTGGTCACAAAGGAGCCCCATGCCCAGTTTGGTGGCGATTGGACGCCCAGTGCAGTTTTGTATGGCGGACAAACAAACATACACATACACATTGACTCTACTTTATATATTAGATAGATATATATATTGTGACAGATGGCCGGGGTGCCCCTTCACCACATCTGCCAGGGGGACAAGGGTGGGAAGCCCATTATCTCCTCCTGGACACTCGATGGCAGCCTCCCTGGGTTACAGCGGTGCCTCGGACTCCCCCAGAGCTTCATGGGGGTTGGAGTTCTGTGCAGCTCTGTGGGGTTCCTTAGGCACTGCCAGGGGGTACTGCAACAGGAGCGACTGGCCCCTTTTGGGCAATGATTTCACCTTACCCAGAAGTGCAGCCGGATGTTGATAATCAACCACCTGGAGCGCTTCCGGGTGCCTGATAAAAAGGAGCCAGCAACCACCACTCAGCGGCCAGAGTCGGGTGGAGGTGGAAAAGGCTTGCTGAGGAGGAGGAGTGGTGGTGGAAGACAGGAGAGAAAGAGTGCTTAGTGTATTGTGCTTTATTTGGGACTGTGTTGTGGCTGGAGGGATTACGGGGAAGACGTGCCCTCCGGCTGAAGAAAAATAAAAAGACTTTTCATTTTATACGTGCCACCCGTGTCCAATCTGTTTCGGGACAGGCGCTATATAGCTCCCCTAATAAAAAAAAAAAAAAAAAATATATCTATACTAATAAAAGGCAAAGCCCTCACTGACTGACTGACTCATCACTAATTCTCCAACTTCCCTTGTAGGTAGAAGGCTGAAATTTGGCAGGCTCATTCCTTACAGCTTACTTACAAAAGTTAAGCAGGTTTCATTTCGAAATTCTACACGTAACGGTCATAATGGTCGATAACGGTCGACAACGTCCGCCATGTTGAATTTTCTTATTTATGGCCCCATCTTCACGAAATTTGTTAGGCGGCTTCCCTGCGCTAACCGAAACCGATGTACTTACTTATTTCGATGGTATGACGCCACTGTCGGCCGCCATATTGAACTTTCCAACGTCACCAATTTTCCAACTTCCCGTGTAGGTAGAAGAATGACCCTGTCTTCACGAAATTTGGTAGGTGGCTTCCCTGCGCTAACCAAAACCGATGTACGTACTTATTTCGGTGGAATGACGCCACTGTCGGCCGCCATATTGAATTTTCCAAACGTCACAAATTCTCCAACTTCCCGTGTAGGTAGAAGGCTGAAATTTGGCAGGCCCATTCCTTACAGCTTACTTACAAAAGTTAAGCAGGTTTCATTTCGAAATTCTACGCGTAATGGTCATAACGGTCAACGACGTCCGCCATATTGAACTTTCTTATTCATGGCCCCATCTTCATGAAATTTGGTAGGCGGCTTCCCTGCGCTAACCGAAACCAATGTACGTACTTATTTCGGTGGTATGACGCCACTGTCAGCTGCCATATTGAACTTTCCAACGTCACTAATTCTCCAACATTCCGTGTAGGTAGAAGGCTGAAATTTGGTACTTATTTCGGTGGTATGATGCCACTGTCGGCCGCCATATTAAACTTTTAACGGAAACCGATGTACGTACTTATTTCGTTGGTATGACACCACTGTTGGTCGCCATATTGAACTTTCCAACGTCACTAATTCTCAAACTTCCCGTGCAGGTAGAAGGCTGAAATTTGGCAGGCTCATTCCTTACAGTTTACTTACAAAAGTTTAGCAGGTTTCATTTAGAAATTCTACGCGTAACGGTCATAACGGTCAACAACGTCCGCCATGTTGAACTTTCTTATTTGCGGCCCCATCTTCATGAAATTTGGTAGGCGGCTTCCCTGCGCTAACCGAAACCAATGTACGTACTTATTTCGGTGGTATGATGCCACTGTCGGCCACCATATTGAACTTTTCAACAGTCTTTGTTACTTATGGGCCCATCTTCAAGAAATTTGGTACATGGGTTCCCAACGCTAACTGAATCCTACTTACGTACATATATACGTCCATAGCCTGCAGCTCAGTCACTGTGTGAGGTGGCGTTGGGTCCCCCATCCCAACGCCTCCCACGTTGTTGGCTGCCTGCCTATATAAGACCGTCCGTCGCTCCAGTCTCTACATTCCCTTCCTTGCTTCGCCACGGGATTCACGTCTCCCTACTGATAACTACATCCTTTTTGTTTAATCCACGGCTTCTCCGCTGTTTTATTGTTTGTTTATTACAATTATAGTTATTGTATAGGTATTTTAGACTTACTTTACATTGCTCAGGTACCCATTTCCTTTATCATTCCAACCCCCATTACCATGTCTATCGAGGTGATCACCATCGATCAAAGAACTGTCACTTACTGAGTGGTTTCCGTGCCCGGAGATGGCACCTACTTTTTCCATTCTCTTTGTTACATATTGCGCGGCCAGATCAGGCTCACTCTTGATATCCGGAGGAACATTGTGTCTTATGTATTGAATGACTGGGACAGGTTCAAGGTGTGGACTGATGACGGTACAGGAGATAATTATACTACACAGGAGCACTAGAAGAGTGAAATGCTTAAGCCCTTCACCTATGGTTCAGCATGTGAGTTGATGGCTGCCGCTGAATTGTTCGGTTGTCGCTTTCAAGTGTACCGAAATGGCCAAATATTTTACACCTTTCGACAACCGCCAATGCCTCTTAAACATCTTAGATTCACAGGTGACGATTTCAGTAGTGGACACTTTGATGTTTAAGAGTGTTTAAACTCTCAAAAGCTGGATGTGATTTTATCGATGAAACCGGTTGTGTGCTTACAACGCTTGACAGATGCCGAATGTCACTTCAACACAACAAATCCTGCAAATACTGTCGTAATTGAAACAAACCATGAAACTCAAACCGATTATGACAGCAGCAATCCAAGCTGTGAGATTTGAAACAAGATTACTGTTCACATGGCCAACTGTACGTTGCATGCTCAAGAGTAAGCTCAGCGCACAGCTTGGTCATATTACAACCGGAGGGCCGAACTGACAACGTGGCATACAAAGAGATCCTTAACAAATAATTATTGGCATATTTTCCCTCAGTTTAAAAAGGTTAAATTCTTCTTAATAAAAATTTTAAGGCAGTACTTTGCTGCTGCGAAGCGCGGGTATTTTGCTAGTATATATATATATAGTGGCATAAGGCTGACACTTTCACACTGGAAGGACCAAGGAAGAGCACATATCCACAGCATTACCTCCCCCAGAGCACTAGGTGGCAGCCCCCTGGGTTGCAGCGGTGCTTCAGACTCCCGCAGGGCTGCATGTTAGCTGGAGTGTGATGCTGTTGGGTTCTATGGGTGCCACCAGCGGGTACTTTATGGGCAGCTCTTCTGCCACACCCGGAAGTGCAGCCAGAAGTTGAACAACGAACACCTGGAGCTCTTTTGGGTACCTCATAAAAGGAGCCAACAGCCACTACTCCGGGAGCCAGAGCCGGGTGGGAGAAGATGAAGCTTGTGGAGGAGGATAGAGAGAAGCGAAGAAGAAAAGACATTTGTATTGTGTTGTGCCCCCTCATGGGCCACTATATATATATATATATATATATATATATATATATACCTGTATATATATTGTGGATGCTAGGGGTTGCTATTGCCCCATTGAACCCACCAGACAGACATCCCAGACACACTTATAAAAGCACAAGAAGATTCTTTTAATATTTTCTTCAATAAAGTGCACAAAGCACCGCACACTCCACAATTCTTCAATAATAAAGTAATACAATAACAATAATCACACACAATCCTCCACTTCCAGCAGCTCCGTCCTTTACCACCCAACTCTGGCTCCATCTGCTGGGTTTCCCATCGTCCTTTTTAAAGTCCATTACCCAGAAGTATTCCATCTCCGGGTCAAACGCCTTCTTTCGGGTGTCCCGGAAGTACTGCGGGTTTCCGTCCTCCTGACTCCTAAGTACTTCCGGGTTAACGTCATCGTAATATCTCCCTGGTTCTTGGTGAGCTCCCCCTGGCGGCACCCATGGCACCCAACAGGGCTGAAGAACCGGACTACATGACCCATGCTGCCCTGCGGGAGTCCGGGGAACCATTTCCATCCAGGGGAGTTGCCATCTAGCGTCCCGGTGGGATGTATTGTCCTGCAAAGGGTGTTTTCTTCATTTGAGGGTTATCCCGGCCAGACTGAAATGCCGGCCGTCCATCACAATATATATATACAGTATATATATATGCAGGGGCGGGACGGTGGCGCAGTGGTAGCGCTGCTGCCTCGCAGTTAGGAGACCCGGGTTCGCTTCCCGGGTCCTCCCTGCGTGGAGTTTGCATGTTCTCCCCGTGTCTGCGTGGGTTTCCTCCCACAGTCCAAAGACATGCAGGTTAGGTGGATTGGCGATTCTAAATTGGCCGTTGTGTGTGCTTGGTGTGTGGGTGTGTTTGTGTGTGTCCTGCGGTGGGTTGGCACCCTGCCCAGGATTGGTTCCTGCCTTGTGCCCTGTGTTGGCTGGGATTGGCTCCAGCAGACCCCTGTGTTCGGATTCAGTGGGTTGGATAATGGATGGATATATATATGCACATATACACATACTGTATATTTACATCCACTGGCCAAAGTACACTCCATTGCTCGAGTATATTTGTAGAATGGATTAAGAAAAGATGTGATTTTTAAATGGTGACCCTGTTGTCATTGTTGTCATTGTCACTGCCAATCCAATCAATGATAATAATTGATAATAACTGATTTCATTTAATTAATGTTTTTTTTCCTTCTCTTATTCTGCATTCAGAAAATCACAACAGTCGGATTTTTACATTTTTAAGCCACTTCTATTTTTCCTTCAGCCTGAAATATGTAACTCTCTTTGGTTGTTTCCCTAGCATTGTGCCCTTTTCCCATGTAGTTTGCCCCTTTCATTGTATCCTAACAAAGTGTAAGTGCCATAGGGGTTTGTCCAAGCATCCCATCCAGAAAGAAAGGTGGTCCCTTACCCTGAAAGGATCAGGGGAGTTAGCCTGTTCAGATTATATAACCCCCTCCCACCCCAACCCCTGGCACGGCGGTAGAGGGCAACATCCATGTGTTGCTGATCCCACTTTCCAGAACACGGGGTAGGCTGGGTGTCGTGGTTGCCACCATGGGGAGCTACAGGGATCGACTATTCCTACTTTATGACATTTCCGTCTGAACCTGGAAGTTCCGCCTCTGGACTTCCAGGGTCTGGCTTAAATGGAGCCCTCCGCCTAAACCTCGGGGAGTCAGAGTCGGGAGGCAGCGGACAACACTTGTGAGGAGGAGGAGGAGTTGGGAGGAAGAGAAGAATGATGAAAGGTACTCTGTCCCTGTATTTACAGAGCTGTGTAAGGTAGCTGAATGAAATAAAAATCACTATATTTGTACCCGTGACTGTTCCTGTCAGTGGCGTTCAGGTGTTGGAGCTCTCTATGTGTCACATAAGGTAATTTTATAAACTCTCCAGAAACGTGTAATTTATTATTAGTGTTATCTGGGAAAATGACTCACAGTTCCTAATATACAGTATTTAATAAACCAAGCATGACGACTCACTCAATGATGAAGTCACTAGCGGATGTCAAACTGCTGTAGTTTTCAAAAGGGGTCCCTGAACACCCGAATATTAGACATGGGTCCAGCTGCAGAGCTCTGCTGCTCAACAATTCAGGAGCTCCTCTGGACAGCCAATTGGATTGCAGGTTTTTGTCACTTTTATCAGATAAGCCCCCTAACCCTACTCTTAATCACAATGTCACCAGGCATTATCACTGACAGGGTGGCGCAGGGAAACAGGAAATTTTGGAACTAGGTGTTGGTGACCCTGGGGTGTCGGCGGTTGTTTGGGACCTTGTTTAGGACCCCTGGCCATTAGTTATAATGGAGCAGTGGAGTGGTGCGCCTTTTAGAAGCATGGTGATCGTGTGACTGCTGCGCAAAGGGAATTTGGGCACCATTACCAGTTAGGACGTCCTGATCGTGTCCCATCTGACCATCTGATTACAACACGGGTGTGTAATTTCGAAGAAACGGGTTCAGCCTTAAAAAAATAGAAGTCCCCTGGTGGTATTTGAACGGCCCGCACACCAGAGAATATTGAGACTGTCCGAGCTGCCCTTGAAGCTCCGTTTGACGACATGAGCCATTGCTTCAGTTGGGGCGACGAAGCCTGCAAGGTTCCACCCCAACAGATTGTGCAGGAACTCAAACCCAATGACCACGTGTTGCGGCGACAGTTTTGTGAACAGTTTTGTTGGCTAAAATAAATGAGGACACCAATTTTATTAATAACTTGTGGATGTCAAACGAAGCCCATGTTCACCTGTGGCGGATGGCCAGGACTCATGCCGGGCCGGGAAGCCCCTTTGACCCTGGAGCTCAGGGGAGCAGCCCTAGTGGAATGCACACTATGTCAGCCCAGAACACTTGGAGGCAGCCCTCCTGGGTTGTATCGGGGCCACAATTGTGGAACACCAGTGCTCATCCCTGTTGGGCTCTGCGGCCACCACTAGGGGGAGCTGCACGGCTTCCTGAGCCCGTCTGGGCTGTAACGCAGCCACACCCGGAAGTACAGCCTTAATTAGGTCAACGAGCACCTGGAGAACTTCCGGGAGGGCTATAAAATGAGCCGACACCCACCACTCGAAGGAATCAGAGCCGGGAGGAGGAACAGGAGGAGGAGGAGGAGGACGACGACAATGTTCGCAGGGAGGAGTGGTGGCGAAGGAAGATTTGGTGTTTTGTTGTTGCTTTGCTTTTTGTTTTATGTGCTTCTGGGACTGTGTTGTGTCTGTGGGTATGAGGGAGGCGTAACCCACAGACGAAGAAAATAAATCTTTTTAGTTTATTTTTCGCGTGCCTCTGTTGTCAGTCTGTGTCGGGTCGGGCATCTATATAGTGCCTTTCACACACCTTAACGCATATGTTAACATATGTTCAACCTGAGCCTGGAACAGGGGAGAGTCCCGAGGCTTTGGAAAACATCTTGCATCACCCCAGTCCCAAAGTACATCCTGGTGAACTGAAGTCACTTCTGGCCTGTTGCTCTGACGTCACATGTGATGAAGACCATGGAGCGGCTGCTGCTTCACCACCTGAGGCCACAGGTCCGCCACGCCCTCGACCCTCTGCAGTTCGCATACCAGGAGAAGGTGGGAGCGGAGGATGCCATCATTTATATGCTACACTGATCCCTCTCCCACTTGGACAGAGGCAGTGGTGCTGTAAGAATTATGTTTCTGGACTTCTCTAGCACCTTCAACACCATCCAACCTCTGCTCCTCAGGGACAAGCTGACAGAGATGGGAGTAGAGTCATATCTGGTGGCATGGATCGTGGACTATCTTACAGACAGACCTCAGTATGTGTGTTTCGGGAATTGCAGGTCTGACATTGTGGTCAGCAACACAGGAGCGCCACAGGGGTCTGTACTTTCTCCGGTCCTGTTCAGCCAACATACATCAGACTTCCAATACAACTCGGAGTCCTGCCACGTGCAGAAGTTCGCTGACGACACTGCTATCATGGGCTGCATCAGGAGTGGGCAGAAGGAGGAGTATAGGAACCTAATCAAGGACTTTGTTAAATGGTGCGACTCAAACCACCTACAACTGAACACCAGCAAAACCAAGGAGCTGGTGATGGATTTTAGGAGATCCGGACCCCTCATGAACCCTGTGATCATCAGAGGTGACTGTGTGTGGAGAGTACAGACCTATAAACACCTGGGAGTGCAGCTGGATGATAAACTGGACTGGACTGCCAATACTGATGCTCTGTGTAAGAAAGGACAGAGCCCACTATACTTCCTTTGAAGGCTGGCGTCCTTCAACATCTGCAATAAGATGCTGCAGAAGTTCTATCAGATGGTTGTGGCGAGCGCCCTCTTCTACGCGGTGGTGTGCTGGGGAGGCAGCATAAAGAAGAGGGACGCCTCACACCTGGACAAACTGGTGAAGAAGGCAGGCTCTATTGTAGACTTGAAGCTGGACAGTTTGACATCCGTGGCAGAGCGACGGGCGCTGAGCAGGCTCCTGTCAATCATGGAGAATCCACTGCATCCACTGAACAGGATCATCTCCAGACAGAGGAGCAGCTTCAGGGACAGACTGCTGTCACCGTCCTGCTCCACTGACAGACTGAGGAGACTCCACACTATGCGACTCTTCAATTCCACCCGGGGGGGTAAAACGTTAACATTATACAAAGTTATTGTCTGTTATACCTGCATTCTTATCGTTCTTTAATTTAATATTGTTCTTTATTAGTATGTTGCTGCTGAAGTATGGGAATTTCCTCTTGGGATTAATAAAGTATCTATCTATCTATCTATCTATCTATCTAATAAACAGAATTTCAGGAAAATCCTTTTGAGCTTGAGGTTACAGTATGGTGTGCTGTGTCATCACATGGTGTCATAGGCCCTTACTTTTTTGAACATGAGGAGGGCATTGCAACCACAGTTACATCCGATTGGCATGTTGCTCTGCTTGAAACATTTTTTCGTTACCGAGGTTGCAAAACTTCGCACTTCTAAATATCGAAAACTTGTGGTTTCAACAGGACGGAGCCGCTTGGCATCCTACCCGACAATCGATGGCAGCTATTTAGCTGGCGCATCATTTCACGCAACGGTGACAACATTCCATGGGTTTACAGAAATTTCACCTCTCACGTTTCGCCCCCACTACATTTCACCTCCATCATTTTTCTCCCCCACCCCAGTGAGATTTTATAAAGTTGATTTTAGGTTTAGTCAGGATGTAAAAATAACGCTTTCAATGAGAAAGTAATCCATGACGCGGTGAGTGGTGACGCAACAGTTTTGATAATTGCACTGTCTGTGAGGTGTTGATGGTTCTTCAACGTGGCCACGCTGTAGCAGTGCCACTATAAGTAGCAGAGGCTCTGATTGGTCTTCTGTCTGGGGTCAAAGGTGGTCAGAGTGGCTGGTGTCCAAAGAGAGGCGGAGTATTTTTTGTAATCTGTGTTCTGTGTACCTGTCTGGCTGCCTTCTGTTGGTTAACCATACTTAGTCGTCGTGTCCTGGATTGTGTCGTTGTTGGGGTCTGGATTGCCTTCTGTCTCCCTGTGTATTGAGGACTGATAGTGGATTCGTGGCCTTCCCGCAAGAAAAGGAGCGCTTGTGATCCGTCCAGCCATCTTCACCATTTAGAGGGACTACCGGTAGGACTGTCTTTTCATTCCCTTTCAACATACAGATCTCTGGACTTGCATCCGGTGCTGTTTTCCGTGGACTTTGCTGTGGGGGTTTTTTTGTGTTTTAATGTAATATTGCCGTAGGGGTACAGGGTTGGTTTTGTTGTTTTCATTTATCCATCCATCCATCCATTATCCAACCAGCTATATCCTAAGTACAGGGTCACGGGGGTCTGCTGGAGCCAATCCCAGCCAACACAGGGCACAAGGCAGGGAACAAATCCCAGGCAGGGTGCCAGCCCACCGCATGGCACACACACATACACACACCAAGCACACACTAGGGACAATTTAGAATCGCCAATGCACCTAACCTGCATGTCTTTGGATTGTGGGAGGAAACCCACGGGGAGAACATGCAAACTCCACGCAGGGAGGACTCGGGAAATGAACCCGGGTCTCCTAACTGCGAGGCAGCAGTGCTACCCACTGTGCCACCGTGCCGCCCCGGTTTTCATTTATTTCATTGAATATCATTATATTCTTTATTTGCTGTTTGATTACCGGTTTGCTTTGTTTTTGTCTCTGTTTGTGAGTGCGTGCAGGTGGGGCCAAGGCTGGGAGCATCCCTGGGATCTTCTCCATAAAAATAAATAAATCACTGTCTTCTTGACGGTGTGAATCTTAGCAACGCAGCACCGATAATCAGGCGGCGAAAACAGTAAACACACGTCTTGAAACGGCTGTAGTGCTGTCAAGAAAAACTGCGCGGAATCCAGTACAATCGTACAAAACTATATCACATAACACGGATTCAATTTGAAGTACGATACTCACCTTTTATGGAGGCAATCACACATACTATTTTCCGTGGAACACGTTGATCTGTGAGTCGTAAAAGAACACTACCTGAGTGAACTTTTTTTTATTTTCAATGTTGGGTAAGGTTTATGACATTTTTAATTGCAAATATAGATATGTACATAAATACCGGGACAAAATATAGTGGTGGCAAAATGTGGGGGAAGGTGGAGGGTGAAAATTACTGGGGGTGAAATGTGAGGGGCAACTTATTTGGATGCTCCCATTTAAATGGCCTCCGAGGTCCCCAGATCTCACTGTCTGTGATTTTTTTCTTCTGTGGGGACATCTATAAAAGCCAAGTGTGCCGCACACATCCTGCACCCCACTGCTGAATTAAAAAGGAGGATTGAAGAGGAAATCGCTGGCATTCCCCTTGACACGCTACATCAAAAAGAAGTATCGGGCGTGCTAATTGATAGTGTTCTTGACATAGTAAACTCGTCATTAGATACGGGGGTCTTCCCAGACTGTCTTAAGACTGCTGTAGTTAAACCCCTACTCAAGAAGAATAATCTCGACTCCTCTGCTTTTGAAAATTTTAGACCCATCTCTAACCTGCCTTTCTTAAGTAGAATTCTAGAGAAGGCAGTCATTATGCAGCTAAACGACCACCTCAATAAACCTGCTGTACTTGATAAGTTTCAATCGGGTTTCAGAACAAATCACAGCACAGAAACTGCACTCGTTAAAGTAGTAAATGACTTGCAGGTAAATGCAGACAGAGGCCATTTATCTGTTCTCATCCTCTTAGATTTGAGTGCCGCATTTGATACCACTGAGCAAACATTCTTAGAAATCGCCTTAGTCAATGGGTGGGCCTCTCTGGCAGGGTCTTAAATTGGTTTGAATCCTACCTGGCAGGGAGAAAATTCTTTGTTAGTTGTAGTAATTATACTTCAAAGACACGTGATATCCTATATGGTGTTCCACAAGGCTCTATCCTGGGTCCGCTGCTCTTTTCAATTTACATGCTTCCATTAAGTCAAATTATCTCGGGGCATAACGTGAGTTACCACAGCTATGCTAATGGCGCGCAGCTGTATTTATCAATAGCACCTGATGACCCCAACTCTGTTGTTTCACTAACACAATGTCTTAATGTTTTACTTGTGTTTCCGAATGGATGAATAGTAATTTTATCAAGCTAAATAAAGAGAAAACTGAAATTTTAGTGATTGGCAATAATGGATATAATGAGGTTAGAAATAAACTTGAAGCATTAGGATTATAAGTCAAGACGGAGGTAATTATTGACTCTGATCTGAATTTTAAATCACTTATTAATCAGACCACTAAGACAGCATTTTTTTCACTTAAGAAACATAAAAGTTAAACCTCTTATAACTCTGCAAGATACTGAGAAATGAGTTCACGCTTTTGTTTTCAGTCGGCTAGACTACTGTAAAGAACTCCTCTCAGGACCACCCAAAAGGCGCTTTTCCACTGCATAGTACGGCACGACACGGTTCAGTTCAGCTCACTTTTGGGGGGTTTTCCACTGGGAACAGTACCTGGTACCTGGTCCTTTTTTTAGTACCACCTCAGCCGAGGTTCCAAGCGCGCCGAACCGTTAGCAAAACGTGACGTGTAAACTCTGCTGGTCACTGATTGGCCGGAGAAAATCGTCATTACTGCGTCACTGAACTTGCGACACGAGACACAACAGACCCGCTAGATTTTTAGCACAGCCAGCGAAGGTTCGGACGCACCATTTTTGTTTTAACCAAAAATGGCTGTTTCGTGGTCTATTGAGGAAGTACAGACGTTCCTCTCGTTGGTAGCCGAGGAACGGATCCAGCGAGAGCTGGATGGGGTGACGCGGAATGAAAAAGTTTTTCAGGAGGTCGCTAAGCTCTTGGGCGCACACGGCTACCATCGGACTTACAAACAGTGTAGGGACAAGTTAAAAAAAAATGTCACGGCAGTAGAGGCGGCGCAACTATAACGACACGTGAATAATCCCCCCTACTCTAAAGCGGTACTAAACTGCAGTCGAAACGCAAACCGAGCCGAACTGAGCCGAACCAAGGTGAGCTGTACTGAACCGTGCTGTGCCGTACTATGCAGTGGAAAAGCGCCAAGAAAATACATCTATCAGTTACAACAAGTGCAGAATGCAGCTGCTAGAATCTTAACTAGGAAAAAAAAATCCAAGCACATCACACCAGTCCTGATGTCACTACACTGGTTACCTGTGTCATTCAGAATTGACTTTAAAATACTGCTTATGGTTTATAAAGACTTAAATAATCTGCTCCATCTTATATCTCAGAATGTCTGACACCTTATATTCCGAATCGTAACCTTAGATCTTCAAATGAGGTTCTGCTTATTATTCCAAGAGCTAAACTTAAAAGAAGTGGTGAGGCGGGTGGTCTTCTGCTGTTATGCACCTAAAATCTGGAATAGCCTGCCAATAGGAATTCGCCAGGCTAATACGGTGGAGCACTTTAAAAAACTGCTGAAAACACGTTACTGTAACATGGCTTTCTCATAACTTCATTTTAATTAAATCCTGATGCTCTGTATATTCAATTAATTATCATTACTATTCATGGTGTACTAAGCCCTACTTTCTCTTCTGTTCTTTTTCCAGTTTTCTGTGTTGTTGTGATCTGCGCCACCACCACCTGATCTAGGCACCGTGATGTTCCTACATTGATGGATTAAAGGCCAGAAGTCTATGTGACCGTCATCATCAAGTCCTTCCATGAGAACCCTGAATACAATGAGGACTGATCATTTATGTTAGGTAGAATGCCAAGAGGGGGCTGGTCAGGTGGTGTCGTGGCCTCGGACCCCCTGCAGATTTTATTTTTTCTCCAGCCATCTGGAGCTTTTTTTTTGTTTTTTCTGTCCTCTCTGGCCATCGGACCTTACTCTTATTCTATGTTAATTAGAGGTGTCTTATTCTAATTCTTACTTTGTCTTTTATTTCTCTTTTCTTCATCATGTAAAGCACTTTGAGCTACATTATTTGTATGAAAATGTGCTGTAGAAATAAAGGTTGTTGTTGTTGTTGTCAAGCAATGCAGAATTTCCCCAACAGGCTGTCAGAGTCTGTACAGAGAATTAGACAACACTTTCACAATGTTTTTTTCTTCAAAAACATAAAATGAATATTAATTACCGTCATGAATTGCATATCCTATAAAATACATTTCATCATTAAATGTATTTTGTGATGCGTTTATTGACTGTCAATTGGAAATTTCACGTTTCCCTGCACCACCCTGTATAAAGTGATGACCTCCTCGATGGAATGGAGTTCTGGAGGTCCGCAGCTGGAGTCTATTGGAATAGAGCTGGTGAAAAAGGCTCAGCAGAGACTTTATTTTCCGAGAGTCCTCAGGAAAAATAACATCCCCCAAAATCTGCTGGTGTCCTTCTATCGCTGCTCTATTGAGAGTATCCTGGGCTAACTGGTTTTCCAGCTGCACAACAGCGCAGAGGAAGACACTTCAGCGCGGAGGTGTGACCACGGTGGGGCTGGGGTGGGCACTGCCCCCCCCAGAGACAAGCCGTGCCCACCCTGCGAAATGCTCTGACTGTCCAATGAAAACTCTGGAGAAGAATAACATTTTATTTTCAAAGTTCACTTTGCAGCACGTTTTGAACCTGTTGACCACATTCCTTAATTAAAACAGCATATATGTTCCATTCTTCTTTTATTTTCTGGTTGGTAACACCAAAGTCTATGCATAGGTGGCTTATTTAAAAGTAGACATGTCCCTCCGCAAGCTGCTGGCTCCACGGTGGAGCCCAGCACCACTGCTACCAACATGGAGCACAGCGCACCCACGTTGGGAACGGAAATCCAAAAGATGTAGATAAGCCTACACAATCCTCCAGCTCTGCGCCCGTGTCGGGTACTCCAAACCTCTGCCTTCAACAAAATATACAGTCCGGTCTGCCTGACTTAAATATGGATAGCCCATCCCAGCCCATTTTAATTCATTATCCCAAGCACGCATTCGGAAAGACACTCATATGTTTTAGTGCAAGCTGGTATCAGTCTCGACCATGGCTTGAATATTCTGTTGTCCGCGATGCCAGCTTTTGCTTTGCCTGCCGCAAATTTAGTATTTCCAATTCGGACCGCGAGGACATATTCACCAAACACGGCTACACTAACTGGAAAAAAGCTCTAGAAAAAGACGGTGGTGGCTTCTACAAACACGCGTCTAGTATCCCGCACGTCAGAGCCATGTCTGCATGGCAAGAGTATCGGCGCCGGGCAGAGACGAGTGAAAGCATAGTTCAACTACTAGGTCCAGCCAAAGATAGAAAAGAATAGATATTATGTGAAAAGCATTGGGGAGGCCGTTCAGTTCCTTGCAGTCAATGAACTGGCTCTGCGTGGTCACAATCACGAAGGTGGGGAGAAGGGACTTTTCTGTAAGTTCTTTGATTACACAATCAAAAAAGATGCCAAACTTGCAGAAATTGTAAAATACATCCCAGACAATGCAAAATACACATCCAATGTAATTCAAAATGAAATAATTGAGGCTCTTGCCAAAATGGTGGAAAAAGATATCAGGACCAAATATGAAAAAGCTGACTCTCCTGGACTTTGTATTAAAAGTGATGGTACCAGGGATCACTGTAACATTGAGAATGTGTCTGTAGTGATTAGATTTGTCCAGAACTCCATCCCTGAAGAACACCTGATTGGCTTAATTGAACAGAATCAGCTTGATGCTGAATATATTTGTAACCAAATTCAGTCACATCTCTCTCAGCTAGGTTACAGCCCAGACAATTTAGTGTGTCAGTGTTTTGATGTCATGTCTGGGGCAAGGCGTGGTGTCCAGGCTTTGTTACAAAACAAAGTTGGTAAGTACATTCCATATGTACACTGCTACCACCACCAGCTCCATTTAGCAGTGATACATGCAATGGAATCAGAACCTCTGGCTAAGACGTTCTTTGACTGGTCAAATTCATTGAACACATTTCGTCACAGACATTATGTTTCACACACATACAACACACCCACACTGAAAAGACTTCTAGAAAAACGATGGACCAGTCATTATGATGTCACAAAGTCAACAATGAGGAAGCTATAAGGGGGCTTCTCTCAGAGGTAGCAGAGGCTGGCACTGCCCCTTTTGACATTTGCATAGAGGCATGTGGTCTTTTGACCCAATTAAAGAAAGCAGAATTTCTTCAATATAGGAAAATTCCTCCTTCATGTGCTTGGTGTGCTGAAACCAGCCAATGCAATTCTACAGGCACATGCAGTGGATTTGTGCACAGCTGGGGAGGTGGTGACAGCTTCACTGGCCACACTGACGGAGATGAGATGCGACTCATTCTGGGAGGAGCATTTCTCTCAGTGTGAAAGTAGGCCTACCAATTCGCTCAAAAGGAAACGGAAAGTTAACTCATAGCTTGATGATAGTATTGTCGTGTCTACGCTTGGGCATGGTGACTCTGATGAACAAATTGCTCCTAATCAGACTTTTAAAAGGGCTATGTTCAGCATTCTTGATAGAGCTATTGTGAAAATGGAGACAAGATTCTCTCAGAGAAATGTTGAATTATTGAGGGCCATATCGCTTCTCCTGCCAAAATCAGAATTATTTCTTGATCATTCTCTCCTGAAACCTCTTCAGGCACTTGCAGGCACAGAGCAAAACAGCATGAGCTTGCAAAATGAAATGACTGTGGCAAAAGCAATGTTGATCAATAAACTGCCAGCTGATGCTAATCTCTCTGAGGCATGCAAATGCATTCAGCAGTACAAAGAGACCTTCCCTATGTTGCATTTGCTATGTGTCACAGCAGTCATCATTGGTGTGTCTTCAGCTGCATGCGAAAGCTCTGTCTCTACTTTGAACCGCATTCTCACTCCACTCTGCCAAACAATGCTGCATTCAAGGAAGAGAAATTTAGTCATTCTGGTACATGAGAAAAACATCACAGAACATCTAGACATGAATGAATTTATTTCAGAATTTGCCAAGAGTAACCGCAGACTGGTCCTGTAGATAATATCCAAGTTAAACACTGGAAACTGATATCCTATAGCCTCCCTAATGACTACAATGAGCCACGTTTCTGTTCTTGCCCTCATATGTTGTATACATTTGACTTTATTGATATTTACCTTGTAGATGTAGTTCTGTATTTGTTCACAAAAAATAATAATACAAGATCTATTGCCTCTGTTAATTTTATTTAACAATAGGTTATGATTTATGCCACAATTTTTGCTTTTATATGTTATATAAAACTATGTTGTTATTATTATTTGACCCCCCTATAAAAATGGGGATGGATGGATGGATATTTTTTGCCCCCCCAGACAAGCCAAATGCCCACCCACACATGATGTTCTGGTCCCACCTCTGCTTCAGCGGATCGTAAAGACTGCCCTGCAGATCATCGGCTGTTCTTTACCCTCTCTGGATGAACTACACAGCTCTCGCTGCCTCAGGAAAGCGGAAAACATCCTAAAAGACTCCTCACACCCCACTCATGATATGTTCCAACTGTTGCCATCAGGCAAAAGATAGAGGAGCATCAAAACAAAGACTAATAGACTGTATAGCAGCTTCTACCCTGTTGCTATTAGGGCACTGAATGCCACCTAATCACCTCCAATGCAACTTGTTGATTACAGTGTAATAGATGACATCTTGTGTAATAGTGTCTCATGTGCAATAAGGTCTTATGTTGAATGTTTTGTTCTACCTCATTTCTTCTTATCCTTTCCTATCCTTTTGTAATTATATTTATTTATATTTTGACAGCACAGGGGCTGCACCTAATTTCGTTGTATTTGTTACAATGACAATAAAGATATTTTGATTCTCATATCAACACCTTTCTGGGCATCATACACAGCATTTGTGATACACAGCAGCCATTTGCCAGCACCACTCCAGGCTTCCAGGATGTGCTGCCCCCTGGAGGCCTAGGTCACCACACTGGCATGAGCCGGAGTTCTCTTGCTGCTAGTGTGCCCACCTGTCCCCATCTCTCCTGGTAACTTCCTTTCACCCTGCCTTGTGCCATCCCTGTGGTGCAAACCCCAAATCAGCTGGGAACCCCCGCCCCCCTTTACCACCACCCTTTTAAATCTTAACAGAAAGTCCCAGTAAAGTATGACATGTGTGTGTGGGTGTGGGATTCTCAAAACAAATTGGCTGCTCTCTTCAGCTTTCAGTAGATGGCAGCCCTCCGGCACCGAGGCCCCCCAGGGCACACCCATTCTCTGGAAGAACGGCAGCTTTCTTGTTAACGCACTTGCTGAACTTGAGCAAACATCTCATACGATTCTGGAGAAATTCTTTCTAAAACAGTCAAGCAGTTAATCATATTGACTGCCTGTTCTGTTTCCGCTAAATGTGAAATATGAAATGCACACCTTCTTGAGAAATGGAGAATTGCTTTCCAGTGAAATAGATCTTCATATTTTTGCTCCTTCTTTATTAAATAATAAAGCTATACTTTATATAAAGCAGACAATATTGAAGGCTTTGCTTTGTTGAACTGTGCCTATCACAAGGGCCACATTAACGTCACCATTTCAGATGGGATTGCATCGTTTCTGGTGGGTTACAGCTACCTTAGTCTTGTGGGGTCAGACGTGTTTCTCAAATGAGAACTGAGGACAACCCGTTAAAAAGTGTCTAGTGAATGGCACTGCAAAGGCTCCGCTCACAGGGCATCTTCCTAAAAACAGCTGCCCCCCACCCCCCAATTCCTCCAGTCCATGCGTTTTAAAGCCCTTCTGGGGTTTCATGGAAAGAACAAAGAGACTTGCCGTTGAGAGAGAATAAAAAGCTACAATTGCTGTTGTCCATTCAGGAGCTCAGTAGCATAAGGTGACCAAAGTTTAGTAATTAATTTGCACGTTTTAATGAGCACGGAGACAACAGAGAAAGGTAGACCCATACACACAGTATATACATACCCACCACTCCTTGGTTAGTCTCGCGGCTCCAGACGTGATTCTTAAATAAGAACACACATCTGAGCACAACCCATTAAAAAATGTGTAGTGAATGGTGGTGAAATCCTGCATTGCAAAGGCTCCGCCCACAGGGCATCTTCCTAAAAAACCCACCCCCCAAATCCTCCAGTCCATGCACTTTAAAGTCCTTCTGGGGTTTCATGGAAATAACATAAACACTTGACGTTGAGAGAAAATAAAAAGCTAAAATTGCTGTTGTCCATTCAGGAGTTCAGTAGCATAAGGTGACTGAAGCTTAATAATTAATTCGCTGATTGTAATGAGCGCAGAGACAGCAGAGGCAGACCCATAAACACACAGTATATACATGCCCACCAATCCTTGATTAGTCTCGCGGCTCCAGACGTGATTCTTAAATGAGAATACACATCTGAGCACAACCCGTTAAAAAACGCGAAGTGAATGGCGGCAAAACCTGTCCTAAAAAGGTTCTGCCCCCCCCCCCCCCCCACCCCCATTCCTCCAGTCCATGCACTTTAAAGCCTCTCTGGGGTTTCATGCAAAGAACCAAAAATCTTGACATTGAGAGAAAATAAAAAGCTAAAATTTCTGTCATCCATTCAGGAGCTCAGTAGCACACGGTGACAGAAGCTTAATAATTAATTTGCTTGTTTTAATGAGTGCTGCGACAGGGGAGACAGACAGACCCATACACACACACAGTATATACATACCCACCAGCCCTTGGTTAG
>JANRMT010062834.1:60356955-60383700 GCA_026402145.1 Polypterus bichir lapradei
ATAGATAGATAGATAGATAGATAGATAGATAGATAGATAGATAGATAGATAGATAGATAGATAGATAGATAGATAGATAGTAATAAAATAATTGCATAATCATTGTCTGCTACTCACCACAAAAATCTTAGACCACAGTTACATGTGACTCTTAGCAGATTCTGCAGTGATCAGTGGTTTTGCAGTCCAGTGATACTGGACATACTGTATGTTGCATTACTTGTGTTTTTTTGCCCACTTTTCATTCGTTAATAAGCTGTTTCATGGGGTGTGACCTGTCCCTTTCATTTTCCACCTCCTCCTCCTAATCTGAGCTCTGTCCCTCTACAATTTCCATCCATTCATCCATTATCCAACCCGCTGAATCCGAACACAGGGTCACGGGGGTCTGCTGGAGCCAATCCCAGCCAACACAGGGCACAAGGCAGGAACCAATCCCGAGCAGGGTGCCAACCCACCGCAGGACACACACAAACACACCCACACACCAAGCACACACTAGGGCCAATTTAGAATTGCCAGTCCACCTAACCTGCATGTCTTTGGACTGTGGGAGGAAACCCACGCAGACACGGGGAGAACATGCAAACTCCACGCAGGGAGGACCCGCCTCTACAATTTCCTGCCCAAAACATTCACTGTCTTACTCTGTTGTTCATCGTTTGTCTCCCTGCTGCGTTCCTCTGCATCATCATCTCTCTGACTCATCATCTGCCATCAATGACAGGGGGCTCTTTCAAGGGCTTGCTGTGCTGGTAAGCGTTACGGCACATCTTTTCTTTTCTAAACCTCTCTAAACTCGTAAATAACTACATAAAAAAGTAAGCCAGGACAGACTTCATCAAACAAGGATACACTTCCAAATCAACAGACCTACAAATCAGGAGAGCTACGGTTATACCCAGAGAAAACCTTCTGGAATACAAAGGTGCAGAAACCAAGAACAGGGTCCCACTAGTTGTAACTGATCATCCACATCTGGAAACACTTTGCAAAATTATGAAAGAGCTTCAACCCATGGTACAGAAAGACAATAAACTGAAGGATACATTCCCAGAACCTCCCCTTCTTGCATACAGACAACCACCAAACCTCAAACAACTGATTGTCCGAAACTCTATGTGTGGCTCGGCAGCAAGTGGCACATCTCCCTGCCTACAGAACAGGTGTGGCACCTGTGCACATATCTACAAGACAGATCAGGTAGTTATACCACATTGTCAACAGGAGCATAAAATAAAGGGTCTGTTCACATGCAAATCTGCTAATGTGGTCTACCTAACCCGGGTTCGCTTCCCGAGTCCTCCCTGCTTGAAGTTTGCATGTTCTCCCCATGTCTGCGTGGGTTTCCTCCGGGCACTACGATTTCCTCCCACAGTCCAAAGACATGCAGGTTAGGTGGATTGGCGATTCTAAATTGGCCCTAGTGTGTGGGTGTGTTTGTGTGTGTCCTGCGGTGGGTTGGCACCCTGCCCGGGATTGGTTCCTGCCTTGTGCCCTATGTTGGCTGGGATTGGCTAGAGCAGACCCCCGTGACCCTGTGTTCGGATTCAGCAGGTTGGAAAATGGATGGTTGGATGGATGGTCTACCTAGTCATGTGCATAAGGTGCCATAACATTGAGCTGTATGTAGGGGAAACTGGTCAGACACTGTGCCAGCGAATGAACTCACATAGATTTCATATCAATCAGAACAGTGTTGATCTTCCGGTGGCAGCACACTTTAACAGTAATGGCCACAGCATAAAGGATCTGAGGGTCACTGTGCTTATGGGTAATTTCAAGACCCAACAGGAGCGGAGAGAATGGGAATACAAACTTATGCTTAAATTCAACACTCTACAAAATGGTCTGAATAGAGACAAGAGTTTTATGAGCAGATATGTGGACTAACAGACTGACTGATCAGCTGACTACATCAGAGGCATGTCTTACAGTCAATGCAATTAAAAAAAAACTTTACAGGACTTTCTCTAGTGATGGTTATCTTTATCTCTACATTTTATTAGTTCATTGTTCTCTTCTTAAAGGGTTAATCCATCTCAGGGGTATTTATTTTGCTAACATTTGAACAAAAAGGTTGTTAAGAAGGGGGACCGGAGGGTGTGTTCCAACTACAGAGAGAAAAGTCCAGGGTCCGTCGAATAGTCAAACCTAGGATTCAGGAGGAACAGTGTGGTTTTCGTCCTGGTCACGCAACAGTGGACCAGCTCTACATCCTTAGCAGAGTCCTGGAGGGTGCATGGGAGTTTGCCCAACCAGTCTATATGTATTTTGTGGACTTGGAAAAGGCGTTCGACCGTGTCCCTCAGGGAATCTTGTGGGGGGTACTCCAAGAGTATGGGGTACCGAACCCCCTGATAAGAGCTGTTCGGTCCCTGTACAACTGGTGTCAGAGCTTGGTCCGCATTGCTGGCAGTAAGTCGAACCCGTTTCCAGTGAGAGTTGGACTCCGGCAGGGCTGCCCTTTGTCACCGATTCTGTTCATAACTTTTATGGACAGAATTTCTAGGTGCAGCCAGGGCATTGAGGGGGTCCGGTTTGGTGGACTCAGGATTGGGTCACTGCTTTTTGCAGATGATGTTGTCCTGTTTGCTTCATCAGGCCATGATCTTCAGGTCTCTCTGAATCGGTTCGCAGCTGAGTGTGAAGCGGCTGGGATGGAAATCAGCACCTCCAAATCCGAGACCATGGTCCTCAGCTGGAAAAGGGTGGAGTGCCCTCTCAGGGTTGGGAGCGAGATCCTGCCCCAAGTGAAGAAGTTCAAGTATCTCGGGGTCTTGTTCACGAGTGAGGGAAGAACAGAGCGCGAGATCGACAGGCAGATCGGTGCGGCGTCCACAGTGACGCGGCCTCTGCATCGGTCTGTCATGGTGAAAAAGGAGCTGAGCCGTAAGGCAAAGTTCTCAATTTACCGGTCGATCTACGTTCCTACCCTCACCTATGGTCATGTGCTATGGGTAGTGACTGAAAGAACGAGATTGTGAATACAAGAGGCTGAAATGAGTTTCCTCCGCAGGGTGTCTGGGCTTTCCCTTAAAGATAGGGTGAGAAGCTCAGTCATCCGGGACGGGCTCAGAGTAGAGCCGCTACTCCTCCGCATCGAGAGGAGTCAGATGAGGTGGCTCGGGCATCTGATCAGGATGCCTCCTGGACGCCTCCCTGGTGAGGTGTTCTGGGCACATCTAACCGGGAGGAGGCCCCGGGGAAGACCCAGGACACGCTGGAGGGACTATGTCTCTTGGCTGGCCTGGGAACGCCTCGGGATTCCCCCGGAAGAGAAAGAAGAAGTGGCCGGGGAGAGGGAAGTCTGGGCATCTCTGCTCAAGCTGCTGCCCCCACGACCCAACCTCAGATAAGTGGAAGAGGATGGATGGATGGGTTGTTAAGATGAAAGAAAAAAATCACTTTGCTGTCCCAATATAAGCGAGAGTATTTTTCAGTTTCTTTGTCACACCTTGCCTGATGAAGGGGCCTTAGCTGCCTTGAAAGCTTGCCTTTGTAATCTATTTAGGTGTCATTTCACCCTACTTTCTCCTATAAAAAAGTAACAAAATAGAAATGCAGCTGTAATGATCATATAGAGATACCAAGGAATGCTAAAAAATAGCATATTTAATCCGAACACTGCTTAGAAACACAGCACTTAAACTGTGCATGCAAGAACACTGACACTTTACCGCATTCAGGGTCACTAGCGACCCCTACTGTTTTAAGCAAATAAATGACCATAATAAAACAATTTTAAACTATTTTGTCAGTAAATTGTTGCAGACAAAATGAGTGAGGCATACCTAGAGAACTGCGTCCAGCTGACCCCATGAAATGACCCCATGAGAGCTGTAAACATGATGTCACAGGTCTGTAGTGAGGTATAGCTATAAGGGCTAAAGCTAGGATTTTGGAGATGTTGGGCAGCAGGGCTAACTACTGTGTCGCTGCACAGCCTGACATTTACTTTCCTGATGAGAAAAACGTTACTTTACCATTGGAGAGGCGATTTCCATTTTCGACGGCTGCGGACACAGGGGGTGGTGAGAACGACGAGGCCACTTGACTGTTGGCGTTTTTATCTTGAAGCTGCAGTACTGGTCCAGTCTCATTGGGCTCATCCTGGAGAGCCAAGTTCATGTTGCAAATGTTGGCAGCTGGAAAAAGAGAAATTAGACACAGGGGTTAACAGTTGTAGTTCGGAGAATGGCAGACTTCGGCGAGGCCAGACAGGGACAGGCGGATCGCCCTTAGTTGAAGAAAGCGTCCCCATGCAGCTGTGCAGACATTCCCCCTGTTTATGGCCAGTCTGTTTCAGGTTAATAATGAATAACCTACAGATGGGAATGTGACGCTTGCTTTCGTCGTAACGGGGAAATGCTAATATGCCCCAGGGGAGGCACTCTTTCCACACAATACATTTTTTAAAGGTTTCCTTAATTAGGTACAACTGCCGAGTTGAAGTGGGGGTAATGCCCCTCCTATTTATTGCCATTGATCCATCCTATAAACAGATAATAAAAGTATTTGTCATGATCTGAGGCTCACAAACGGCACTTCATTGCAGCCATTCAAGTTTTATGGCCCCGTGAAACAATTCTCATAACGTGGCGTGTAAATCTTTGGCATTCGTTTTTTCTTTTTCTTGTTTTACTTTTTGAGTGATATTTGATGGGAACGCGTAGAGCAGCAACCTACAAAACTCCTTTAGAAAACGAGGTCAGCAAAAAGAACAAAGGGGAGATTTACATTTATTCTGATGGAAACGACAGACAGGTAGGCTGTGACACGCAGCCGCGCTACATTCTGTGACAGTCTGAAACAACGCTTTCCATGATTTGAAGATATTAATGCGCAGGGCCCGCTGTGAGGCCGTCTCTTGCCCACCATTAGTAGCTGTGAAACGTATCAGGGTGTGAAGACTTACAATTTAGAACAAAGAGCTCCAGGCCAATTGCCTGCACAGCGAAACAGTGCTGTGATCGTCAGAAACGGCACAGCATTTACAGGCCGCAACACACGCATCCTATGGTGGGCTTCATACTGTGTCTTTCAGGCTAGACAGATGGCACGTGAGCAGCACATGGCATTAAAACCACCCGTTTATGCCACGAAGGTTCTGCCACCATCGAGCCATTAGCTCTACAAGACCTTTGAAGGTGTCCTGTGGTGTCGTCAGCAGGTGAGGTTAGGAGCAGGCTCTGATACGGCGCATTGCCGCTCCCACCACATGACAAACCAACTCAGGACCCCAGGTTAGGACCCGAGTGCAGCCATGTGATGGGTCACATCTCAGCACTACACTAGTTCAGGTGGAGTGGAACAGTGGGAGGTTTTTATGGTGGCTGGAGTGCCAATTCTGCCACCAACCCTCAGGTTTTTTCCTGCAGGGCCTACATGTAGTGGTGCAGATTAACGTCATACACCAGGATGGAGCAATTTCTGTAAGTTGCGAGGTGGACTTGTTTTCCCAGTACATCCCACAGATGTTCGAGCGGATTCAGATCGGGTGACTTTGGAGGTCAAGTGAACCCCCAGAATTCTTTGTCACGTTCCTCAAACTATTCCTGAACAATTTTTGTTGCATGGCAAGGTGCATTGTTCTGCTGAAGAAGGCCACTGCCACCACCAGAATACTGCTGCCACCTAGGGGTGTACATCGTCTGCAGCAGTCTTTAGACAGGTGGTACGTGTCAAAGTAACATTCTCATGAATGGCAGGACCAAAAGTTTCCCCCCTGAACATTGCCCAGGCATCACACAGCCTCCGCCGACTTGCCTTCTTCCCATAGTGCATCCTGCTACCATTTCTTTCCATTCTTAACTCTTTGAGAGCTGAATATTTTTTCCAAAAAATTTTCCAAGGAAAAAGTTTTCTGACAAGCACACAATTCCACAAATAAAATCAACATGAAATGTCTGTTGCTGCAGGCTGCCTGTTCAGCGTCCCTGGCAGAAGCAGCTGTATGGGGTCAGCTTGATGGCCAGCAGACATGTGTGGTGGGCCGGCTGCCTGGCTAACATCGTACGGCAGGTGGACGGAGGTGAGAGACACTGTGTGATGCAATCTGATTTGTACCTCTTTTCATGGTAAGTGGCAGCCCCCCCCCCCAGGTGAACATTGCTGTAGGCGCATCAGCTACTTGAACATGCTCAGCATGTCGATCATCTGATGCTGGTAACACCCATTCATTTTCAATCTATAGGGTGGTCCAGATCTAATTATGCAATTTTCATTATGCTATAACTTCTTAAGTTTATTATATAGAAAATCACCTGAAAAATCCCGGACCATCGAGAAGTGTACAAACTGACGACATGAAGAATCGTCTTCATGCCAACCTAGAATCATCCCTGCGCCAACCTGGAATCGTCCCCACATAAATCAAAGTCATTCAGATGATCTGGATCTGCATAATTAGAACTGACCATCCTGTACATCTGCAGATCTCTTGCATCAAAATCGGAGTCCAGCAAGTCAGAGTCCGTTTCAGCGATAATACGCAAAATGTCGTCCATGGAGCGTTTTCCTTTGCGCATCTGCTGGGGTCTCTCTCCAGATGTCGATGCCATTTTTGAGGTTGTTTTTCCTTTGCTATTTATGCACGTGGAGGGAGTCGACTAACTTTCCTTCTAGCAAAGAGAGTGGAACTAAAATGTAACAGCGAGTTTTGTCGCAGTTTACAGCTGATTACACTGCTCTACTCCTGAATTTCAATAAAAGCCGACATCCGCCCTGAAAAAGAGTTAATAATAGCAAGGTGGAATGAAAAAATAAATAAATAAATAAACAAAAACCATGAACAAATAGGTCTGTACCTACACCATCCAACCTCTGCTCGTCAGGGACAAGCTGACAGAGATGGGAGTAGATTCATACCTGGTGCCATGGATCATGGACTATCTTACAGACAGACCTCAGTATGTGCGTCTTGGGAACTGCAGGTCTGATGTTGTGGTCAGCAGCACAGGAGCGCCGCAGGGGACTGTACTTTCTCCAGTCCTGTTCAGCCAACATACATCGGACTTCCAATACAACTCGGAGTCCTGCCATGTGCAGAAGTTCACTGATGACACTGCTATCGTGGGCTGCATCAGGAGTCAGCAGGAGGAGGAGTATAGGAACCTAATCAAGGACTTTGTTAAATGGTGCGACTCAAACCACCTACACCTGAACGCCAGCAAAACCAAGGAGTTGGTGGTGGATTTTAGGAGGCCCAGGCCCCTCATGGACCCCGTGATCATCAGAGGTGACTGTGCAGAGGGTGCAGACCTATAAATACCTGGGAGTGCAGCTGGATGACAAATTGGACTGGACTGCCAATACTGATGCTCTGTGCGAGAGAGGACAGAGCCGACTATACTTCATTAGAAGGCTGGCGTCCTTCAACATCTCCAATAAGATGCTGCAGATGTTCTATCAGACGGTTGTGGCGAGCGTCCTCTTCTACGCAGTGGTGTGCTGGGGAGGCAGCATAAAGAAGAAGGACGCCTCATGCCTGGACAAACTGGTGAGGAAGGCAGGCTCTATTGTAGGCACGGAGCTGGACAGTTTGACATCCGTGGCAGAGCGACGGGCGCTGGGCAGACTCCTGTCAATCATGGAGAATCCACTGCATCCACTGAACAGGATCATCTCCAGACAGAGGAGCAGCTTCAGAGACAGACTGCTGTCACCATCCTGCTCCACTGACAGACTGAGGAGACCCCACACTATGCGACTCTTCAATTCCACCCGGGGGGGTAAACGCTAACATTATACAAAGTTATTGTCTGTTATACCTGCATTTTTATTACTCTCTAATTTAATATTGTTTTTAATCAGTATGCTGCTGCTGGAGTATGTGAATTTCCCTTTGGGATGAATAAAGTATCCATCTATCTATCTAGAGGACTGGAGAAAAAACTGAAAACATTTTTCTGTACCACCATATAACGGTGGCGTAGTGGTAGTGCTGCTGCCTCGCAGTAAGGAGTCCTGGGTTCACTTCCCGGGTCCTTCCTACATGGAGCTTGTATGTTCTCCTCGTGTCTGATTGGGTTTCCTCCCACAGTCCAAAGACATGCAGGTTAGGTGCATTGGCGATTCTAAATTGTCCTTAGTGTGTGCTTGGTATGTGGGGGTGTGTGTGTGCCCTGTGGTGGGCTGGCATCCTGCCCAGGATTTGTTGATCTTACCAGTGTGGTTTTTGTCCTGGTCGTGGAAAAGTGGACCAGCTCTACACCCTTAGCAGGGTCCTGGAGGGTGCATGGGAGTTTGCCCAACCAGTCTACATGTGTTTTGTGGACTTGGAAAAGGCATTCGACCGTGTCCCTCTGGGAATCCTGTGGGGGGGTGCTCCGGGGGTATGGTGTACCGGACCCCCTGATAAGAGCTGTTCGGTCCCTGTACAACTGGTGTCAGAGTTTGGTGCGCATTGCCAGCAGTAAGTCGAGCCCGTTTCCAGTGACAGTTGGACTCCGCCAGGGCTGCCCTTTGTCACCGATTCTGTTCATAACTTTTATGGACAGAATTTCTAGGCACAGCCAGGGCATTGGGGGGGTTCGGTTTGGTGGACTCAGGATTGGGACACTGCTTTTTGCAGATGATGTTGTCCTGTTTGCTTCCTTAGGACGTGATCTTCAGCTCTCTCTGGATCGGTTTGCAGCCGAGTGTGAAGCGGCTGGGATGGAAATCAGCACCTCCAAATCCGAGACCATGGTCCTCAGCTGGAAAAGGGTGGAGTGCCCTCTCAGGGTTGGGAGCGAGATCCTGTCCCAAGTGGAGGAGTTCAAGTATCTCGGGTCTTGTTCACCAGTGAGGGAAGAATGGAGCGTGAGATGGACAGGCGGATTGGTGTGGCGTCCACAGTGATGCGGACTCTGCATCAGTCTAATGTGGTGAAAAAGGAGCTGAGCCGTAAGGCAAAACTCTCAATTTAACGGTTGATCTACATTCCTACCCTCACCTATGGTCATGAACTGTGGGTAGTGACCGAGAGAACGAGATTGTGAATACAAGCGGCTGAAATGAGTTTCCTCCGCAGGGTGTCTGGGCTTTCCCTTAAAGACTAAGTGAGAAGCTCAGAGTAGAGCCGCTGCTTCTCCGCATTGAGAGGAGTCAGATGAGGTGGCTCGGGCATCTGATCAGGATGCCTCCTGGATGCCTTCCTGGTCAGGTATTCTGAGCACGTCTAACCGGGAGGAGGCCCTGGGGAAGACCCAGGACACGCTGGAGGGACTATGTCTCCCGGCTGGCCTGGGAACACCTCGGGATTCCCCCGGAAGAGCTGGAAGAAGTGGCCGGGGAGAGGGAAGTCTGGGCATCTCTGCTCAAGCTGCTGCCCCGCGACCCGATCTCGGATAAGCGGAAGAGGATGGATGGATGGATGGATGGATGGACCAAAGGGGCATCTCTTATAGTAACAGGCAGACCATTCCACAGTTTAGGGGGTCCTGTAATTAAAAGCTCGACCTCCCACTGTTATTTTATTAATTCTTGGAATCGTAAGCAGAACGGCATCTTGAGATCTTAATGTGCGCTCAGGTTTGTAAGTCATGATAAGTTCAGACAAGTAAGCCGGACCTTGGCCATTTAATGCTTTATATGTTAAAAGGAGGATTTTGAAATCTGCCCTAAACTTAACCGGGAGCCAGTGTAAGGATTTAAGACCTGGAGTTATGTGTTTGTGTTTTCATCATAGCCTTGGTTTATTGTTATTGTTATTATTGTATTAGGGCTCACTGCTTATCCAGGACCACTTTTTAACACCATCTCCTGGGTTTACTATCTTACTATTTCAAGACTGTTGAACATTATATTTTATGCTTATAGTATTTGGACTGTATTGGTAATAGATATCTCAATTTTAATCCTCATACGCCGCTGCTGGGGGGCTTGTTTTGTTTTGGATGTGCTCTGTCTCTAGGTATGTCAGAGGACTGGGACTTTGTGAATTGGGGTCCAGCCTCAAGTGGGGAGTAATTTCAATAAAATGAATCTTCTTCTTTTGGCTGCTCCCGTTAGGGGTCGCCACAGCGGATCATCTTCTTCCATATCTTTCTGTCCTTGTCATCTTGTTCTGTCACACCCATCACCTGCATGTCCTCTCTCACCACATCCATAAACCTTCTCTTAGGCTTTCCTCTTCTCCTCTTACCTGGCAGCTCTATCCTTAGCACCCTTCTCTCATTATACCCCTCATCTCTCCTCTGCACATGTCCAAACCAATGCAATCTCGCCTCTCTGATCTTGTCTCCCAACCGTCCAACCTGAGCTGACCCTCTAATGTCCTCATTTCTAATCCTGTCCATCCTCATCACACCCAATGCCAATCTTAGCATCTTTAACTCTGCCACCTCCAGCTCTGTCTCCTGTGCCACCGCCTCCAGCTCATATAACATAGCTGGTCTCACTACTGTCCTGTAGACCTTCCCTTTCACTCTTGCTGATACCCGTCTGTCACAAATCACTCCTGTCACTCTTCTCCACCCACTCCACCCTGCCTGCACTCTCTTCTTCACTTCTCTTCCACAATCCCCATTACTCTGTACTGTTGATCCCAAGTATTTCAACTCATCCACCTTCACCAACTCTACTCCCTTCATCCTCACCATTCCTCTGACCTCCCTCTCATTTACACACATGTATTCTGTGATTTCAATAAAATCAATAAAAAAAAAAAAAAAAAAGAACAAAGAAATGTCAATAAAATACACTGGATAGGGTAAAACTGAAGGACCCTCTTCTGTGCCTATACATTAATAATAATAACAATAATAACTATAGAACTGTAATAACTAGAGGAATTAAAGAAATGAAACCGCAAAACAAGAAAATGTCTTACAATGGAAAAGACGCACCACCCAAGAGCGGATGTGGACAGGCTGTACCTCCCAAGAAGAGCAGGTGGAGGAGGCCTCGCCCAAATTGAGACCACATATAAAACAACAACGACTGATCTGGGGACACACAGTACCTTGAAAACAACAAGGAAGACAATCTCCTTAAGAGAGCTACAGACCATGAAAGAACTAAGAAAACACCATAACTACACCATGAAGCTGCCGGATTCAGAAGGGAGTTCAACATGCGAAAGATCCAAATAGCGAAAAACGAGCCAATCATTAACTACGCTCGAAGAACAAAGATGGAAGGACAAACATCAAGCCCTAAAAACAATGAAAGAGCAAATGGGAAATAAACCCCTCACATGGATAGTATCCGAAATGAATCAATAACAAAGCCCAAAAAAACTGTTGCCTGGAATCCAACCAGAAACCAGAAAGTGAGGGGCTCATCATTGCTGCTCAAGACCACCGATTACTGAAACAAGGCTTTGAAACACAGCACCATCCTGATGTGTGGGATTTGCAACACACAAGAAGAGACAATAAACCAGGGGTCCCCAACTCTGGTCCTGCAGGGCCGCAGTGGCTGCAGGTTTTCATTCTAACTGCTTTCTTAATTAGTGACCTAATTAATTTCTTTTGAATTCATTTTAAAATTGACCTGCTCTTGAAGACTCAGACCCCTCAATTGTTTCTTTTCCCTTAACTAACAGCCAAACAATAATGAGATACAAAATGAGCCAAAACTGTATCTGAAAATAAAGAAAGATGAAGGTCTCAGGAATGTTCATCTGCTCAGGTCCCCAAAACATCTGAACGGAGCTCGTTTGAGCCCCACGGTTTGATCTCAGAGCACCTATGGGCCTCCAGGCAGAACATTTGAGCATCCCGGCGCTCAAACCGCTGGTAAAACTTTGTGTCGCTGTCGCATTTAACTGTGTAGGTAAATGAAAACTTTACTTCTTTGTCATTTTTCCCCAAATGTCCGTGACAAGCCAAGCGGCTGCCTCTTTATTTGCATTATCTACAACCACTGAACTTGGCTTATGACACCAAAGTTATTAAAAATCAGGGACGTGCGGTCAGGGGAGGCCAGCGAGGCTCTCATGAAAAGTAAAAAAAAAAAATAAATTATAACATAAAATAAATTTGTCCACTGGTCTGTGCTATAAATTTGTTTTCTGTATGATTCCAATAATTATGGTCATTTTTATAGTCAAAATCGCTTACCGTATATACTCAGTTATAAGTCGGGTCTTGAAACCTGAAACGTCGATCATAAAATCAGCCCCCGACTTATACGCTCATTCAAAAATACGACACTTAATTTTTTTGCCTCCTCCAATCTAGCATCAGTATCTCATACACTTCAAATTGTGTTGCGGCAGTTCAGTTACCAATTTTTTTTGCCACTTTAACGAATTTTAATTTAAAACCAGCTTCATATTTTCTTCTGATCGAACACTCCATCGTAGATAAGGGATGCTCTTACGATAAAGGTGTATGAGGGTGTGAGATACAAAAAACATAAAACAGTGCAAACGTCGCTTTGGAATAGTTTGGGTATTACCGTATGGTCAGGTAGGCACAACAGAGAGAGGTTAGGAGCACATGCTGATACAGCACATTGCTGCACCCACATACATAAAAAGGCAGTGTGTTCCCTGCTTACTCTTTCCGGGGGGTGTTAACATATCATAATCTCTTGGACCAATAACAGGAGTTTTCCGCATTCAACTTATACGAGCGACATTATAAAATACCAGAAATAATACTGTAAAATCAAGTCCTGACTTATCCGCGAGTATATAAATCTTAAGTCTTAAATCCTTACACTGGCTCCCGGTTAAGTTTAGGGCAGATTTAAAAATCCTCCTTTTAACATATAAAGCATTAAATGGCCAAGGTCTGGCTTACTTGTCTGAACTTATCATGACTTACAAACCTGAGCGCACATTAAGATCTCAAGATGCCGGTCTGCTTATGATTCTAAGGATTAATAAAATAACAGTGGGAGGTCGAGCTTTTAGTTACAGGGCCCCTAAACTGTGGAATGGTCTTCCTGCTTCTATAAGAGATGCCCCTTCGGTCCCAGCCTTTAAATCCCGGCTGAAGACTTACTACTTCAGTTTAGCATATCCTGACTAGAGCTGCTGATTAACTGTACATACTGCATCTCTGTTGTTAGTCATTAGCACTAAAACATAAGTAACATGATAGTTATAATTGAATACTAACCCTCACCTATTCTGTTTCTGTTCTCGGTACTCAAATGTGGCAATTGGTGCCACGGCCCACCTGCCAAGTTGTTTGCCTGCCTATGGTAAAGTCATCCCTGGTGGAGGATCACAGGAATCATGGGAAAGAGGGGCCCTTTCATCGGATTGGCTGGCCGAGCAATGTTTCAGCCGCGGAATGGCCAAATGGGGAGGCAGCTTGACGGATGAGGTCTCCAGCACTCTAAAAATATCAAAATCTTATTATGTGATATCATCTACTGTTAAATTCTGCTCTGTACTTCTAAAATTTTTACTATTATGCTGTATTAAGGATTTGTTCTGTTCCGTATACTTGTATTGAACCCCTTCTTTTGACACCCACTGCACGCCCAACCTACCTGGAAAGGGGTCTCTCTTTGAACTGCCTTTCCCGAGGTTTCTTCCATTTTTCCCTACAAGGTTTTTTTGGGAGTTTTTCCTTGTCTTCTTAGAGAGTCAAGGCTGGGGGGCTGTCAAGAGGCAGGGTCTGTTAAAGCCCATTGTGGCACTTCCTGTGTGAATTTGGGCTATACAAAAATAAACTGTATTGTATTGTATTGTATTGTATACGGTAATCGGCACACTTGCTGTTCAAATACAAGGAGGAAACTCGAGGTGCGGCAGCGACGAGCCTTACCTTGGACTGCGCTCTCACTCACACACGGGGTTGATGCCTGCAATTGGTGCGTGCCTGTCGCTGTCTCTCTCTATGTCGCTAATATAATGTTTACAGACACGTTTATTATACACCCTGACTCTCCACAGTCTGGTGAATATCTTTAATGAATGTGTGTGACATATTTACTCTCGCTGATCGGATATAAAACCGCAGTGAAAAGGCACAAGGTGAGGCAGACAGTACCATGCCGCCCTGAAGGGCCCAACAGGTGCTCGTTGCTGCTGTTCTTCTCCGCAGAGGTGCCGATAAGTTAGCGACATCAGAAAGTCAAGTTCACTGCAGCGTTCCATGTATTTTTATTATTTTGTTCCGACTGACTGCCAAAATGGAAAATTAAGATTTTTAAAACTAAACGAAAACAAGGAGGACTTTAACAAGAAAGTGACTGAGATATTTGTGGACAACGACAGGCGCATGGACTTCATTTACAAATAAATACAAGACCAGAAACGGTTTTCAATTTTATAAAAAATGGGATCAGACTAAGAAAAACACAATCCAATATTTAAAAAATACATTTTGACCTTAAATAAAATATTCCTTTGTTTTTCTTGTTATCTTTTTGTTGATCAATCTGTATTAAAATTGATGAAAGCATCAGAATTAAAAGCTTTTAAAAAAACAACTAAATATTTCAATTAACTGTGGTGGGCTGGCGCCCTGCCCGAGGTTTGTTTCCTGCATTTTGCCCGGTGTTGGCTGGGATTGACCCCAGCTGACCCCCGTGACCCTGTAGTTAGGATATAGCGGGTTGGATAATGGATGGGTCGATGGATATTTCAATTAAGGTCAAAACTGAAATCCGATTATTTTTTTGTACACCACTCTATACTTTCATTTGTATTAAATGAGTATGAATTTTGGAATTGCAATGGCAAATATAGAACACATGGAGGGTGAGGAGCAAATGCGCTCTCTCCGCTCTCTCTCTCTCTCGCCGCTATAAACGTAACGTTCTTTCTCAGTCAAATATGTGTCTCACCTGTGTGTGTGAAGAATGCTGATGAGATATGAAACATAACCAGTAGTCAACGTGCCAAATGAATAGTGAATCAGTGACTCTTAGATTTGTAAATCTGACTCTGACGGAGTCACCATCCATGAACCTCACCGCACGTCACTGTTAAAAATTGTCTTTTCTAACAATCAGGAAGCAATCGTGACATTTAAAAGAAGTGTTTGGGCGCATTGGACAATTTAAAAAGCAATGGTGCCTTACTCACCTTCTGGCTCTCGTATTTTCCGCCCAGCAGCAGACTTTCTCAGGAGGCTTCTTCCTGAGCTGAACAGCGTGGTCAGTTCGTCCAGCGGGCTGGTCAGGGGCCGGGCGTTGGCCGGATTAAACAGCAGCGGAGAAGATGAGCACGAGTGCGATTTCCTGTGCTCCATTCTGGCCGTCTTCACCGGGGAGCATGGGGTCCGTGAGCCGACCTGAGGGGTTTCCCCCAGGCTTTGACTGGACTTCTGTAGCCCTTTGGAAGACGACTCTGTGTTGTTAGATTTTGCAGGTTTCGTTAGGGACAAAGCACTGGACTCTGGCGGAAAGGGAAAGTGAGAAGGGGCTTTATAGGGGGGTGGAGGTCCCGGTGGAGGAGGAGGCGGAGGAGGAAGTTGAAGAGCAGGGGGCGGCGTGGGCGGAGGCGAGGCCTTACAGGACAAGTTGAAGACGGACAGACCCGGCGAAGATGGCCTCTCACTCTCTGCTTTCTGATGCCTCGCGTACTGAGGGGACAAAGGGCTGGACCCGTCAGACTGGCCTGGAAACCCAAGACTGGTCTCCAGAACGGGCAGCTTCTTGACTTCTAATGGAGTCAGTGGGGACTCGTCGGAGGCGGGTGAGCAGGTTACAGGAGTTGGGGGAAACACCAAGAGAGGTGGGCGGTGGGGGAGCAAGTTGGGAAACGGTGGGGGGATGTCACACGCGCCGTCCTTGCAGTGGGATTTGTTGCCGGAGGTGGTGCTGGTCATCTGCTCGGGTACCGAAAGCTTCTTGGCTTCGGAGAGCAGCACCGACGAGCCCTCAGATGTCACCGAGTTCATTTTGCCAGTGACGTCCTCTTCTGGCATGAAGTACTTCATTTCTTCATAGACGGACTCTCCCTGGTCTGGACTGTCGACTTCCGACAAACTCTTAGTTCTGGCACTGGCCCCCATTTCGATGTAAACAGCTTCTTCTTCTTCTTGAGAGCTGCACAAGCTCAGCACGCCACGATGGGGTCCGTCTGCGGATGCGGCCCTCTGCATCACCCCGGGTCCGTGGCCCGCTTTGTTAAAACAGGAGAGTCGCACCTCTACGGGCCGAGGAGACGAGATCTCTTCATAGGACCCACTGAGTTTTGTATTGGGGCTCCGCTTTGGTTTCGGAGGGGGGATTTTCTTCATTGTGCTGTAATCATCACTGTGCGGCCTTGGCTTTGAGAGAGCTGTTTGGGGGAAAGAATAACAACAAAATATTAAAAAACGGTGAAAATGTTATAAATAACCAGTCGTGATCTTACAATAAACTGTGGTGGGTTGGCGCCCTGCCCGGGGTTTGTTTCCTGCCTTGTGCCCTGTGTTGGCTGGGATTGGCTCCAGCAGACCCCCGTGACCCTGTAATTAGGATATAGTGGGTTAGATAATGAATGGATGGATCTTACAATAAAAGAGCGCTGGGAGAGTTTAATGGAGGGCGGTCCTGGCATCCCCAATAGAGTCCCTAGGTTACAAAGATAATCCCCTCAGATAAAAGGCCACAGCTCATGCAAATATGTTAATAAGCCATGAATATGCTAATGAAGTCCATCCTGCCCTAAGCAAATCTCTCTGGCACATCACCTACACTTACAACGGAGCAGACCAGATATTCTGGGTGGGTCTCTGGAGGCCATGCCCACCTTATCAAACAGCCATGCCCATCCATTAATGATTTTTATAAGGTAAATAATATTTTGTATTTGAAAAATGATATATTTTAAATATACATACATGCTGAGTCAAAGTTATGTTAACACTAATGGATTATTTTTATCTCGACCACACCTTTCCAGGTTAATGGATAGGTCGTGCTAGACCAATTGCCATGACCCCCAGACTCCCCTGATTTGACACCCTGTGATTTCTGGTTACGGGGTATGGTGAAGGAGCACGTGTAGAGCAGGAAAGTCTGTGATATCAATGACCTGAAGGACGGCATACGGACTGTGGTATCGTCTATTCCTCGCGAAATGTGTGTCCGGGCTTTAAATGGTACTGTTGCTCGTTGGTGTTTTGTGTGTTGAACATGATGGCGAAAAGGTTGAGACCTTCCTGTAAATCATCTTGCACATATGAAGTATGTTTTGTGAGTAAATTGTTTCCGCCATTCAAATGTTAACATCATTTTGACTCACCCTGTTTGTTTATATAAAATACTGTTGCATCACCAACATCCGTGTATTGATTCTGTCATTCCAACAGGTGGCGCATCACAAACATTGGTAGTTATGCATTTCATACCGACTCCTTATGAAGCCCTCAATAAGTCTGTTCACCAACACAGGCCCAGACACAGACAGGCGGGCACGTTCAAGTCACCCAACACACGTTTACTGTTGTACTCCATATTTACAAGTGCTCACAAAACCCCTACAAGTCCACAAAGTCCTGGCCAACACAAAATGCCTCACTTCCTTCAGGCCGCCACGTTGTCTCTCCTCCCGAGCTCCGTCCTTCTCCACACCCGACTCAAGCCAACGAATGGAGGGAGGCGGCCCCTTTTATTGTCACCCGGATGTGCTCCAGGTGCCTCCCGGACAATCCTCCACTGGCACTCCCCAGTGTGGCAGAAGTGCTGGCTGTGCTACCAGAAGCACTCTGGGTGTCCCTAATCCTCTTCCCCTGAGTACTTCCGGGTGTGGCGGAAGTGCTGAGGTCCAAGGCTCCAAAGGCATTGGGGCGCCCCCTAACGGTGACCATGGGCCCCTACATGGCTGAGCTTCAAAGCTCTGTACCCGTGGTCCCCAAAGCCACCAGGGCAGCCACCTCCTCGTGGTCTGGAGGAGGCGCAAAACCCTCCTCCGGTCCTCCTGGGCGTCCCCAGCAGCCCCAGCCACTCGCCACACACCGTAAGGAAAATATGACAGACTCGCTAAACACAGATCAGTTATGAACGGTGCTAAATAATAAATCTCCAGTACCGAGTCCTTGAGACCCTCAGTTAGTCTGTTACCCTAACAAAGATCTCACCAGAATGTAAATATGCCAAACTTGCAAAGTACAGATTAATTATGAAAGGTGCTATATTACATATCCTCATGAGACCCTCGACAAGTCTGTTCACCTAACAAAGATCCTACCCACCATAAGGGTGTGCTGAACCAACAAAGAAGCACCAGCTCAATAGGAAAGTTGCTATGAAAAAAAGCCCAAGGTTGCACATTGAATCTCAAGTGCTGATTTCTTATGAGACCCTTGGTGAAGACCCCACCTACCACAGATCACACTTTACAGATAAGGAATCAAACAGGTCAGCCCTGTATTGTGGGTTGCAGCCATGCAATGGGTGGCACCTCAGCACCACACTAGTTCAGATGGAATGGAACCAGTGGGAGTTTTTTTTTACGGTGGCCGGAGTGCCAATTATGCCACCAATCCCCAGGTTTTTCCCTGCAGGTTGGAGGGCCTACATGCAGGACTGGTGGCAGATTAACGTCATACACCAGGAGGGAGCAATTGCAGGCTAAGGGCCCAATGGAGTAGGGTCACTTTTGGTGTTTACGGGACTCGATTGCCAGTACAAATCCCTAACCTCAGAGCCACCACTCTGCCCACATATAACATATAGATATACAGTAGAAGCTAAGATAAGCTAAGATCTGTTCATCATGAAGGGCGCTATGTTAAATCACAAGGTTACACAATGTCACACACGTGCCCATGGGAAGCAGCTAAAGGGCCTGAATGAGAGGAATTCCATGCCAGACCAGCGGGTGGCGGAGCGCATTAACGCTTTCTATCACTTCTCTGCAGACCAGTTATGGGAAGTTTTGCCTGGTCTGCTCTGATGACATCACTTCCAGTTCCGGGCCCCCAATGACAGCACTTCCAGTTAAAAATGATGTCACTTCCAAAAACAAGGCCACTTCCAGTTCCGGTCTCCCAGTGATGCAGCCATAGACATATTATAGGTAGACGCCACATTCACTTTGTTGCCCAATCGACACGATAAGTCAGTGCATCCGCCATATTGCGAGTGGTAAAAGTGCCATTTAAACTAATACAGGTAGACGTGGAAACCGGGTTTTCTGATGAAAAAACTATAACACTTAAAACAGTATCGTTTACATAAAACAAATTTTGGTGAATCGTTTAAATGATATTATTTATATCCATTTATACACTAATAATGGCAATTATTAAATAATAATAATAACTATTATTATTAAATAATTCCTCCCATATAAGTAACATTTCTCAGACTGCCTTCCATCTCCAAAACATTTCTAGACTTACTCAACACATTACTGAAGTATTGGTTAATGCCCGAGTCACGTCACGTGTAGATTACTGTAATGCTATTCTATTCTGGCATCCCACAAAAATGTATCCATCACTTACAACTTCTTCAAAATTCTGCTGCCAGGATAATAACCTGCTGTTCTAAATCCACTGAACACATCACACCGATTCCCTCTCAGCTTCACTGGCTCCCTGTTCACTACTGAATACGATACACAATACCGCTCTAACATTTAAAGCTCTCCACAACCTCACTGATCTCTTCCAGACTGGCACTCCTCTCGCTCACTCAGATCCTTTAATTTGAGAGTATTCAGTCTGGCGATATGGTGCAGCCTTAGTCTGTAGAAGACAGACACAACTAAACACATGAATATAAAATGATGATTGTCAATTTTAAACTGTGTTTCCTCAATGTGATTCATCTGAACCAATCTCAGCCCGAACAAACTGATTGATCAAAGATCCACTGACAGCTTGCCCTAATGTCGACTGTCGGATAACACGCTCAGCTACTTTGACCACCTTGACTGGACCCTCAGAAAGAATCATCAGACCTCCTTTGTTTTTTAATGTGAGCGAGTGGTAGCTTTGATCATATGATGCCGGTACAGCATCTGTTACCAAACCAGCACGGCACACGTCACAGGACAGCTTTCTCCAAATCCCGTCTAAGGGCTGCCTGACCTCCCACTGCTTCCTGAGGTGGATTTCTTTGGGAAACCTTCAAAGTTTGAGAAATGTTAACAGCTAACAACAATCTACATAGTTAGTGACTAAATACATTTAAACAAAATGTTATTTGGAGGCTCACTTGAGCACATGAATGCATAGCTTTGCTAGTTTAGCCTGGCGTAGCTAAAGTTAAGATTATAAAACGGGATTTCCTAATGGCCAAATATAACCAAAACAATTGTTCAGCCTTACCTATGAAATGTAATCCCCCAGGATCTGGTTTGGAGCGTACAGCTGTTTGTACAATCCCAAGCAGCACATGCGTGAGATATTTTTATCCATTACTTCACTCCACAGCAGTGCCACTCGCAATATGGCGGCAACGTTGACGTACGATGCTGCTGGTCATGCGGTGTCTAGTAATTCTATGTCTATGGATGCAACTACCATTCACGGTACCACAATGATGATGTCACTTCCGGTTCCGGGCCCATGGATGACATCACTTCTGATTACAGCTCTGCCCCCAATAATGCCACTTCCGGTTCCGCCTCCCACTGATGATGTCACATTCAGTCCTGGGCCCCGATGATAACTCTTCCGGTTCCGGCCCTACTGATGACATCACTTCCTCCGGCTCTCCCTTAAAGCTGCCATCTTTGTGCTACCAAATCATTTCTGTTGTGGACTCCAGTCTGCACACTGATAATATCCATTTTGCAGCCAGGCATAAATATATGTACGGGTGGCTGTCCCAAATCCACTTTTTTGTCGTGCTTATGACAACATTAGGGAATCTTTTCACCTACCATAGATGGCACTTAAAAATGTATTAAAAACATCCATCCATCCATCCATCCATTATCCAACCCACTATATCCTAACTACAGGGTCATGGGGGTATGCTGGAGCCAATCCCAGCCAACACAGGGTGCAAGGCAGGAAACAAACACCGGGTAGTTTGCCAGCCCACCGCAGTGTTTTGGAAACAAATGAGTGAAATTTATAATGGGCCAGCAACTGAACCTTGTGGACACCGGGGGGCGCTCCAGCTCTCTAAAACCCAACACAGACAGACACAGGGCACAAGTTAAAAGCACAAAGATCCGTTAATTGTGAGGGAAACTCTTTGAACCAAGCAGTTCCCACTACCACTGCCACAAGTACAATGCAGCACAATTATAATTCTTTATTCTTACCTCTGTCTCTTAGTCTCTGCCTCCTTGTTCTTCCCAGCAAGCTTCATCTACCTTCCACCTGACCTCTTACATCGGCCAACCCAGAACTGTTTCTGCTTTTCCACCCACAAGGTCTGTAAGCACTTCTGGGTAAGACGGAAACCCCATGCCATATGGCTCCTCAGTCTATGCAGCGCCCCCTGGCGGCTCCCACCGTACCCAACAGGGCTGAGGTAAAGAACTCCAAGTCCCATGATGCCCTGTGGGAATCCGGGCCACCTCTGCAGCTCAAGGGAGCTACCATCTACCGGTAACATTCTGGGGGGGCCCTAAAGAAGCTGCCTTATCCCATCGTTCCGTCGGGTGTCCCAGCAGGGTTAGGGCTGCCGGCCATCCCTTACAAACTACAGACATAAAACCTAAAATATGCTGAAGCCATCAAATACCATCTGTTCATCATGAAGGGCGCTATATTAAATCACAAGGTTACACATTAAACCTCAAGTATTCACTCCAGAGGAGACCCTTAACAAATCTTTTCACCTGTCATAGATGGCGCAATCAATGAAAGGAAATAAATGTTCAGGTTGGGGGGCATGCACTGGTACAGCACATTGCTGCACTCACCGCATGACGAAACTGCTCAGGATCCTGGATGGCAATCCCCCAAAGCAGACATGCGGTCCAGTCGCACCCTCCACAATTGACCCTCTATCTGCCACAGCCAGGTATTACGTGGGCATCCCCTTGGCCTGGTCCTGCCACTCTGGTCCCCAACAATAAGCAGGATCACCCTCTGGGAATCGCACCACTTGGCCGTAGTGCTGTAACTGATGCTCCCTCACAATACAAGTCATGTGCCTCATTCGGGACTCCATGAGCAACACAAAGTGGGAAACCAGCAGGACTCAAGGATTCTCCATAGAGACACACATGAAGGAGTCCAGCCTTCATCTCAGGTCACTGGATAGCGTCCATGTCTCATAAACAGGGAGCACCAGGACTCTAAAGACTTGGACCTTCGTCATTTTGCAGATATCGGGAGCGCCACACACTTGTTTCCAGTGACCCCTTATGTCCCCCCCACCCCATGCTCCCCTAATCCATCTACGGACTTCATGGGAAGAGTCACATGAATGTCACTGCCGAGGTATGTAAACCTCTCGACAAGGTGGACACTCTCTCCACAAACAGACACACTGCTGACGGCCGTGTCCGAGAGGTCATTAAAGGTCTGGATGTTGGTGTTTATAAGGACCCTCACAAGCTCAGACACTCCAACTCCTCACTCAATCTCTCGAAAGTCCCCATTGAGTCACAGCATTGTTGACAAAGTCAAGATCAGTGAATCTCTCTTCACCAACAGATGCCCCACAGCTGCTGGACCCCAGGACCTTGTCCAACACCCAGTCCAAGCAAGCATTGAACAGAGTGGGAGCAAAAACACACCCCTGACAGACCCCCAGAAAAACACAGAGGGTCTACCTTCACTCCGAAACAAATGTGCGGAAGCTATAAAGGACCAATGACAGAACATATAAATATAAAAACAAAGATATGCTGAAGCCATCAAATACCATCTGTTCATCATGAAGGGCGCTATATAAAATTGCAAGGTTACTCATTAAATCTCAAGTACTTATTCCAGAGGAGACCCTTAACAAATCTTTTCACCTGTCATAGATGGCGCAGTCAATGTATGGAAACAATTGTTCAGGTTCAGGTTCAGTTTGGGGAGCTTGCAATGGTACAGGGTGTTGCTGCACTCACCACACAACAAAACCGCTCAGGATCCTGGTTGGCAACCCCCCAAAACAATGCAGAGTATAGTCCCACCCTCTGGAAATGACCCTCTCTCTGCTGCAGCCAGGTGTTACGTGGGTGTCCCCTTGGCCTGGACCAGCCGTAGTGCTGTAACTGATGCTCCCTCACAATACAAGTCATGTGCCTCATTCAGGACTCCATGAGCAACACAAAGTGGGAAACCAGCAGGACCCAAAGATTCTCCAAGGATTCTACGCTCCCTGTAGACAGCCACTCGGGTCCTTAACAATGAGCCGGATCACCCTCAGGTAATCACACCACATGGCCGTAGTGCCGTAACAGAAGCTCCCTCACAATGCAGGTCATGTGCCTCATTCGGGACTCCATGAGCAACACAAAGTGGGAAACCAGCGGTACTCAAGGATTCTCCATAGAGACACACATGAAGGAGTGAAGTCTTCATCTCAGGTCACTGGATAGCATCCATGTCTCACAAACAGGGAGCACCAAGACTCTAAACACTTGGACCTTCGTCCTTTTGCAGAGATATGAATAGGGCCACACTCCCCTTTCCAATATCCTCATAACCTCCCAATCCACTTACTGGCTTCATAGGAAGAGTCACCAGAGTCATATGATTGTCACTACCCAGGTAAGTAAACCCCTCGATGAGGTGGAAACGCTCCCTGTAGACAGACACACTGCTGATGGCCGTGCCCAAGAGGTCATTAAAGACCAGGATGTTGGACCCTCGCAAGCCCAGACACTCCAACTCCTCACTCAGTGTCTCGAGAGCCCCCATTGACTCCGTGAAGATCACAGCATTGTTGACAAAGTCAAGATCAGTGAATCTCTCTTCACCAACAGATGCCCCACAGCTGCTGGACTCCAGGACCCTGCCCAACAGCCAGTCCATGTAAGCATCGAACAGAGTAGGAGCAAAAACACACCACTGACAGACTCCCAAAAAAACACAGAGGGTCTGCCTCCACTATGAAACAAATGTGCGGAAGCTATAAAGGACCGCTGACTGAACCCATAAATATAAAAACTAAGATACGCCGAAGCAATCAAAGACCATCTTTTCTTCATGAAGGGCGCTTTATAAATTCACAAGGTAGCCACGCCTGCCAACATTCACTCCATAGAGATAAGGAAACAATTCAACCGTAGCCCCTTTAAGGTGGTTGGTCACATGCATGAAAACTACTAAGATCGCCAACTCTAAGTGACTCCCTGACCCTGTCACTTAACCTGCTAGAAAAAAATGAAAAAGAGACCACCCTGATGATTGGCTATTTGCTATTGACAAATTGGCCAAATCAAAAAAAAAAAAAAAAAAAGGCGGGAGGACGGCGTCTCTAACCTTCGCTGGGGATTTCTTTACACGGAGCCGAGAGGCAGGCACTGACCGCCTCGTATGAAGCACTCAGCCTCGTGTTGGGGTCCCTCTTTGGTTTTGGCGGAGGCTGTTTCCTAGGCGACGGCAAGCCGCTGCTGTCATCCATGCTGAACACCGACTGCAGGGACGGAGACTTGATTGACGAGCCCGCCGCCGCCGCTGCTGCCACCGCGGTGTGTACCAAGCTGTCCACAGCCAGAGGGATGGGCATGGAGCTGGAGTGGAAGTGCTTGGGAATCCGGCAGCCCCCGGCACAGGCTTCACTCATCATCTTCGAGCCTTTACTGGGAGCCCTAAGAGAGACAGAGAAAACAAACAAGCAAGAAAGGAGGTCACCTGGTGTGTCATTCCAAAGAGAGAAAAGGTGCCCCCCCATCCCATCCCCTACCCCACCCCTGGTACTGCTATTCAAAGCACAGTCGAGGGCTCAGAGTGTCCACCTAGCCCGTCACTCACTTCTGTTATCCCGGAATGGAGAACCCCCCCCAACACACACGTGATGTGTGACTGCAGATCGGTACAAAGCCTTTCTGAGGTTTCCTTCCCAAAATCTGAAGAATGCAAGCAACAAACGTGCAACGGGGAGCACACAATTCTTTTTTTTTCTTCCGCACGCTATTCCCGTATCACCTGCTGTGCGCTCGCCTGTCCGCCCGCACGCTTCGTCTTACTGTACTAATCCCGGATACAACACGCTAAGTCTGCTTTATGTCCACTAATTCCATAATATGATACACATTTTCTCATTTGTTATCAACGCCTTAATCTCTTTGTACCATATGCTGCTCCTTTAAAGGACAGCTGACAGCAACAGCTCATAATCTTCTAGGCATTCTTGTTTTTGCCGACTGCATGTCGTACATTGGATGGCAGGAAGAAGAGCGCCATATGTAGGAGGCTCCACCGGGGCTAAGGCTAGAGAGCACACGCTGGTCACGTGAAGCCAGGGAGCGTCACTAGTCTCAGCCTGCAGGAGGTGGAACATCCCCACCTTGATAAATGAGATGACGTCAGACTGGTTAACCTGGACTGGGCCGAAAAAAAAAAAAGAAAATCTGCAGTCGAGACGAGACTATTGGCAAGAGATTTTCTCAAGTCCCGCCCTCCTCTCAACTATTTCCTATTAACGGCCCATGCCCCCGGTCCTCTCACCTCTCATTATGTGAATGCTTTTGTCAGACACAGTTCCTGTGCTCTCAGCTCTTACAAATTTTATCTTTTTCTTCACTTTAAGTTCCCAATTAAAGAAGATGTATTATGTCCAAATCTCATTGAAGAATTTCATCCCAAAGGGTTATCAACAGAAGAAATGAGTAAAGAGGAACGATGTAGTCAAATGAATTAATGTGAAAATTGTCAATCAGTTACACGGCAAATTGGTTAAATGCGTATCAATAGACTCTGCTGAAACATTTGGTGGTGATGGTAAGGAAGATGAAAACATCAACTTCCAATATCATGTAGAATATCTACAACCGTTAACATCATCTGGTCTTCCAACGCACGAATTACTCTTGAAAGAAGGACGTATCGTAATGTTACTGTGTAATTTATGTCTGAGTGATGGGCTATGCAACAGGACAAGATTAGCTGTACTCAAAATTGGTTGAACAATTCTGACATGTAAAATTTTAACAGGCAACCAAAGGAGATCTTGATATGCCATTCGTATTAAAACCTTTACAGCTTCCTGTCAGAATAGTTTTTGCTATGACAATTAACAAATCACAGGGAGAAACAGTCAAAAAAGTTGGTTTATTTATTAGAGAGAAAGAAACGAAATTCACTCGCGGGCAGTTATACATTGCGTTGTCACGATGCAGGTCCAAACACGGAATCAAAATTCAAGCAATATTAACAAAAAGTTAATTCCAGATATTGTTTGTACTGATGTTTTACAGTAAAAGTGTTAGTTTAAAAAAGTATATAATAGATAGATATGAAAGACACTATATAATAGATAGATAGATAGATAGATAGATAGATAGATAGATAGATAGATAGATAGGAAAGGAACTATATAACAGATAGATAGATAGATAATGTGAAAGTCACTATATAATATAGATAGATAGATAGATAGATCATGTGAAAGTCACTATATAATAGATAGATAGATAGATAGATAGATAGATAGATAGATAGATAGATAGATAGATAGATATGAAAGTCACTATATAATAGATAGATAGATAGATAGATAGATAGATAGATAGATAGATAGATAGATAGATAGATATGAAAGGCACTATATAATAGATAGATAGATAGATAGATAGATAGATAGATAGATAGATAGATAGATAGGAAAGGAACTATATAACAGATAGATAGATAGATAATGTGAAAGTCACTATATAATATAGATAGATAGATAGATAGATAGATAGATAGATAGATAGATAGATAGATAGATAGATAGATAATGTGAAAGTCACTATATAATAGATAGATAGATAGATAGATAGATAGATAGATAGATAGATAGATA
>JANRMT010062834.1:60394490-60410337 GCA_026402145.1 Polypterus bichir lapradei
GTGCCTTTCCTATCTATCTACCTATTTATTCTATAGTGACTTTCCTATCTATCTATCTATTATATAGCGCCTTTCCTATCTATCTATCTATTATATAGTGCATTTCCTACCTATCTGTCTATCTATCTATTTATTGTCGCACACGTGCACATGGCAGGCAGCTAAAGGGCTTGAGGAAGGGCAGTTCCAAGTCATACCAGGATGTGGCAGAGTGCACTGACTCTTTTTCTCCCTTTCCTGCAGAATATTTACGAGAGATTCCAACTGGACCTCTTGACGTCACTTCCGGGCTCGAGCCTGTGGAAGAAGATCTTCATGAGCCCGAGCCCTTTGATCTCACTTCCTGTCTTCCCCTTTAAAAGCCTCTTTTCCCTATTCCCTCAGTTCTGTTTTGGAGTCGGTTTTGTGCACAACAAATGCTATCATTATTTGCAATTTGCAGCCAGTAAACCAAATACACGGGTGGCTGCCCCAAACCTTGCTCTGGCTTTTTGTGGCTTTTGTGACACTATCTATCTACCTATCTATCATATAGTGCCTTTCACATCTATCTATCTATCTATCTATAATATAGTGCCATTCACATCTATCTATTTATCTATTATACAGTGCCTTTCATGTGTATCCATCTGACTATGTGATGCGTAGATGTGAAGTTCTTGAGGCTGAACGTATCCAATCACGTTGCACTTCTCCCATCAATATTCCAAGTAACCAGAGCTCAGGGTCCATTTACAAATCATGAGTCATTACACACCTCGAGCAAGTGGACCACGGGGACTTGTTTTACTTGATTTCTACTAAAAGAGAAATTCCACCACTTGAGACGATGAACCAGCATCGGTGTGGTGATGGCAGGAATTAATAGTTGAAATTAAGCCATTGACATGTGGAAGCAGATCATCAACACTAAAACCCTGCTGCTGTTAATCAATGAAACAAAAAAGGCAGTAGAAGTTATCACCATACATCAGAGTACTTCTGACACCTAATTATTACAGAAATAATTCACCGCCGTCGCGCTCTGCCACGAGTAGAGACTTTGGTTTGTCTGTTAAAGTTACAGCCAAACCATGCTGAAGAACTGACTCGGAAAAAAGGGAGAAAAAAGAAGTTTATATAATTAGAGGAAAAGAGGCTGCTGCCTCACAGCCTGAGAGACCTTTTGGGTTCAGATTTGCAGCCTGTGTGAAGTTCTCATGTCTTTCCCGCTCCAAAATCCTTTAACTTGTGATTCCAACAGGACCTGCTCAGTGACGGACTGGCACCCCATCCAGCATTGGTTCCTGCCTTGTGGACTGCACTGCTGGGATGTGCTCCTCCAGCCCCTGGGATTCTGAACTGTGTTAACCAGAGCTGATAACTGGGTGGAGTGCCTTTAATTCTGTCTGGTCTGAAAGGAGTTCGCCCCCAACAACGAGATTTTGCTTAAATGTGCTTTACAGTGATGGCTTAGAAAAAAAAATAATAACTTTGTGTTTTCATGTTTTTCTTTGCAGTCTTTGTCAATTTTCGTAAAGTGTTCAACTCATTTGATCGAGCTGAGACTTTGTGGAATCCCCCTAGAGTTGCTGGATATCATGGCCAGCCTGTACTTGTACTGGTACTGTTTAGTGCCGTGCAGAGTGGAGGCAGAACCTCTGTTTTGTTTCCCCAATTGATTCTGGGGGTCTGTCAGCGGTGTGTTCTGCTCCTACTCTGTTCAATGCTTACATGGACTGAGTGGTGGGCAGGATTGTGGGGCATCTGTTGGCGAAGAGAGATTCACTGATCTTGACTTTGCTGACGATGCTGTGATCTTCATGGAGTCAATGGGGGCTCTGAATGACAGACTGAGTGAGGAGTCGGAGTGTCTGGGCTTGCGAGGGTCCTGATAAAAACCAACATCAGACCTTTAATGACCTGTTGGGCACGGCCATCAGCAGTGTGTCTGTCTGCAGACAGTGTCGACCTCGTCACTGAGAGGTTTACTTACCTTGGCAGTGACATTCATGTCTCTGGTGACTCTTCCTATGAAGTCAGTAGACGGATTGGGAGGGCATGGGGGGTCATGAGGTCACTAGAAAGGGGTGTGTGGCGCGCCTGATATCTGCAAAAGGACAAAGGTCCAAGTCTTTAGAGTCCTGGTGCTTCCTGTTTGCGAGACATGGACGCCATCCAGCGACCTGAGATGAAGACTGGACTACTGCGTTACTGTGTCTCCTCATAGAATCCTTGGGTCTCGCTGGTTTGACTTTGTGTTGCTCATGGAGTCCCGAATGAGGCACATGACCTGCATTGTGAGGAACAGGTTTTCCTTTTTTAAATAAATTCTTACACTCTCTTATAGGAGTGTCCTGATAAACACCAAGAGCCAAACCTTCATTGACCTCTCGGGCATGGCCATCAGCAGTGTGTCTGTCTGTGGGGAGAGTGTCGACCCCGTCGAGAGGTTTACTTACCTCAGCAGTGACATTCATGTGACTCTGGTGACTCTACCTATGAAGTCAGTAGACGGATTGGGGGAGCATGGAGGGTCATGAGGAAGGGGGTGTGTGGCACTTACGATAACTCGGACGAAGGTCCAAGTCTTTAGAGTCCTGGTGCTCCCTGTTTGTGAGACATAGACGCTATCCAGTGACCTGAGATGAAGACTGAACTCCTTCATGTGTGTCTCTTCAGAGAATCCTTGGGTCCTGCTGGTTTGACTTTGTGTTGCTCACGAAGTCCCAAATGAGGCACATGACCTGCATTGTGAGGGGACGTCAGTTCCAGCACTATGGCCTTGTGGCGCGATTACCCGAGGGTAATCCGGCTCATTGTTGAGGAACCGAGTGGCTGGACCAGGCCAAGGGGATGCCCACATAATACCTAGCTGTGGCAGATAGAGGGTCATTTCTGGAGGGTGGGACTGGACTGCATGTCAGCCCTTTGAGGGGATTGCCAACCGGGATCCCAAGGTGTTTCATCATGTGGTGGTTGCAGCAGCACACTGTACCAGTGCATGCCCCCCATCCTGACATGACCTGGCTTGTTTTCATGCAGAAAAGAAGAAATAAAGTTTACGATTCAACAGTCAAGGTAACGGGGTGACAACTCAGTACATCGGCAAACAATATCAAAAAAAAAAAAAAATCTCACACTAGTCGTGTCGTATAATCAACCCGGTCGCTTTCTCACAATGTCCAAAATGTGATTTCAATAAGATATTTCTAAAGAAATCTCTTCTCACATGAATGAAGAAGGAACACGTGCAGATGCTCGCATACACAAATGAACGTTTGACGTGGAGACCTGCCTCTTTCAGCGGTCAGGACACCTTTTTATTTGCTGGCCGCCCTGAAGCTTCACGCACCGTGCGATTATCAGATCTGAGCCGCACGTTGGATTGGGTAGAAAATGTTTGCTGCATTCACCGGGTACACCTCATTGCACAATTCTGATTCAGAAGTGGAAATGATCTCTGCTGTATCGAAATGTAATGTGAAACCTCCGAAACGGCACCAACGTGTCTGGTGATACGTTTGTACACGAGTGATCTGAGTCACCGACATGTCTGATCTGTGAGACGAGTCCTGGTGTTAAAACCGACAAAAATGGACGCATTAGTAGCTACCGTATGCTTGGGACCTGTATGCCTGCATTCCTTCCTCACTTGGAAGCGGTTTATTTAAATATATTTTAGTTGGAAATACAAGGGTTACCCAAAAATAATCGGAATTGGGAAAAAAATTTTGTAATTTTGACGTACTGAAACGTTAGTCTCCTTCAAAGTTCTCTGCATGTGAATGAATGCACTCGTCCCAATGGTTTTCCCACTGGTGGAAACATTGTTGGAATCTCTGAAGAGGAACGTGATCCAAGGCCTGCAGCGATTTTTCTTTGACTTCCTCCACAGTTCTTTTTTCACATGCGGGAAGAAGAAAAAGTTGCGCGGATGCAAGATCAGGTGAGTAGGGAAGGTGGCAAGAACTCCATGACACACAAGTCAATTCAGAAATGTCTTCAACAGTCCGACGATGATCTTCGTAAATTGCATTGGAAACTTTTTCAAGATTTTTGTCATTCCTAATTGTGGAACGTCGGACAGATCTCGATTGGTCTTCAAATGACATTTCCTCTCGTTTGAAACGCGAAAACCCCCTGTAGACCTTGGTTTTACTTAAAGTTTCCTCTTTAAACGCAGTTTCAAGCATCACTACAATCTCAGCAGCTGTTTCTCCCTAAGAGAAAACAAGATTGAACGCAGACTCTCTGTTCTTTATTATCACAAAAATTGCCAAACACGTTTAATAAGCACCAAGAAAAACCAACCACGGAATGGCTTACAAAAAAATACAGAGCAACGCCAGTCGGCAGACTGCCACAGAATACTGTAAGTATGCTATGCCTAGTGGCGAAATTCACAAATAAGTGTGCCAGGTACAGATTCCAGTTATTTTTGGGTACCCCCTCATATGTTTTGTGAATGTTGTAAGTGTCGTTGCATACAAATTATGTGACATGCGTAACGCCCAAATATTTTTTAAATGGATGTTTCATGGACGTTTTTCATATTGATTTCCATTGACCAATTAGTCTTAAACTTTCTTACCTCCTTTCTGCATGAAAACACAAGATGTGAAAAATTTTTCTCGGCTGTCACTATAAAGTTCGTGGGGTAAGTAACTACACGCGGGTGTGCATAGTGCTCTGGTGGCTGTAATTCTACTGCAACTCCAAAGGTTGGCACCTTGTCCTAATGCCTTTCGCTCCCTCGCTCTTCCTCCCCTCTGCAGACTGGATGATTGACAGCTCTAACATCTTGTTGTGATGTGTAATTTTGCATACAAGTTGATAAATATTTTGTATATCTTATTTGTAACTTAGACAAAGCACATGTAATATTAGTGTTACATTATTGATAATAACAGCAATGGTTTGATGGTTTGAGAACCCCTTCCCCATGAGGATCTGTCTACACTGTGAAGGGGGATCGAGTACCTTTTGCTTTGTGGATAAGACCTTCAAGTATTATTTTCGTCACAGATACAGTGACAAAGGGTGGATTGTAATCAGAATATACTGTAAGTTTAATGTCACTGTGCTCTGTGCAAAAATTATTTTATAAATCCACTCACATGTACAGGCCAGGCCAAAGTTAGCACACAGGGGCTCTCAGCATTTAAAATTGCTGGGCCAAACACAGGACAAGATAGACAAAGACAGCTGGAGGAATGTATAGTCAGCCTAAAGACAGGTGTATACTATTTTGTCCTATGTTAAAAGTTGGCACAAAATCTTCTTTCCTTGTTTGGAAATGGACTATTTGCTGACGTGGGGGTCTGCACGTGGAGGAACCAGTATAAAAGACTTGGACAGCAGCCAAATACTTTGAAGCCGATGGACGGATGGGTGATATCGTCATCTGTCCTGAAAAGCCTTCCAGCGCAGTGATGAAAAATGACAGACTGTATACACTGAGTTCCCACCTGGCTAATTGTCTTGCTATGGCTTCCTTCATCTTCATCTGTAATGCCGCGTAAATTGTCATTAAAGAAAGCTAAGTTATTTTCTCTTATGTGATTCCTTACCACCGTATCACTATGGGAGGGATATCGGCTTTTAATATAATATCTATATAGTTTTCGGTTACTTAAAACGTCACAATTACAAAAGAACTTATTCCAACTAGGAAGCTATCGCCCCCTAAAGGAACACCCCACTTTAGGACTGAGTCTCTTTGTAATTTTATATCAGGGTTGGGAGAAGTGCCTCAAACCAGTTTGGCAAGTGATTCTCTAGAGGACTCTCTCAGTCAACCGCCCCAGGAACGCCAGACTGCCTAACTGGCATGCTTCATGAGGGCAGGTGTGAAGGTATTCTGTGTCCCCATTGGTCTGAAGTATGGCTGTTTGGAACTGGCTTGTATCAGAAGCCTTTAAGTACCACAACACCCTATTGGCTGTAGGGGTTGGACAGAAAATCTATAAATTTGCTTGCTTTACCTCACCTTCTCTTTTACCAAACTGAGAAAAGACCACCTCACACACCATGAACTGAAAAGGACAACACAATGGAAAGCACAGTTCGGCGGCCATATTGACACATGCATGAGGCCTGTTCTGAAGAAAGCTGACCACAAATGAGGACTTAACTTAGAGACATTTTAAGTAACTAACAAGTCTGTGTGCCGCCTGACACTACACGTCACCATTTATCGGGATGTGTAGTTGCCAATATTCAAATGTACTTTGCATATTGTTGTTATTTATGAATATTATCAATAATACATTATTTAAAGTGTAACTTAACTCCTGCTAAATGTAGAAGAGAAGGTGGGGAGAAGTTTTGTGGTACAATACCTTATAAACAGTGGTAAGTCTGGGAGATTTGAGGCATTCTTTCAAAGGCTACATATTAATAATACAAAAGGAGAAAGTATAGTAATATATTACCCTACCAAGACAAAACACATCTTCAACCTAACTTCCGGAACCTAATTTCCCAAAACTGGAAGCTCTGCCATCTTGGGACAGTTCCGTTCTGAAAATTCACATCTGCAAAGATGATTCCACAATAATTGCACGTGTTTTGTTTATTTTTTTGAAACCAATTCCATGGGGTGACCAGGCTGGTACCCCAACTCTTTATCATTATCATTTGCTTGTCTTACAGTAATGTTTAAGGGAAATATCACTCTAAGATAAGTGAGGTCTTGGTTTTCAGAAGGATAAAGGTGGACTGTCCTCTCTGAATGGTAGGTGAATTACTGCCTCAAATGAAGGAGTTTAAATACCTTGGGGTCTTGTTCACAAGTGGATGGTGACATCGACAGACAGATTGGGGCAGCGACCACAGTTATGTGGTCACCATACCAATCCATAATGGCGAAGAAGGAGATAAGTCAAAAGGCAAAGCTCTCGATTTACCAGTTAAGCTACAGCTATAACCTCACCCATGGTCATGAGCTTTGGGTAATGACCGAAAGATTGAGATCGCGGGTACAAGCAGCCGGAATGAGCTGTCTCCACTGAGTGGCTGGGTTCTCCCCTTAAAGACAGAGTGAGGAGCGTAGAGATCTATGACAGGTTAGGAGTAGAGATGCTGACCCTCTGGATTGAGAGGAGCTAATTGAGGTGGTTTGGACATCTGATACCAGTGCTTCCTGGATGCCTCAGTGTGGAGATTTTACAGGCACAACCAGCTGGGAGGAGAACCTGGGGAAGACCCGGAACTTTCTGGGGGAAAATTATATCTCTCAGATGGCATGGGAACCCCTTAAGATCCCACAGTATGAGTTGGCTGGGGTAAAGGACGTATGGGCCTCAATGTTAAGTCTGCTAAGTGGTGAAAAATGAATGAATGATTCTTTGGGTGGAGTACTCCTTTGAGGCAATGCAGGTTGATGGCCCATAGGGTCCTGGATGGTGAACAGTGTGTCAGACATAGTGATCAGCAGTTTAGGACCCAAGGGTATCTAACACCCTTTCTCTTTCCCCATTGTTTTAAAGTACAATTTCAATTTTAATCAGGAGATTCCTTTATTGTACCGCAGGCAACGTCAACAATGAAGATGGGGAGCACAGAACGGTGGTGGAGGACATCAGGAACCCAAGACTTTTAAGGAGCTCCGGTCATTTGTAGTTCCTGGTAATTAGTTTCAAATACATTTTTTTAGCTCTTCATGCAACCAGAAACTATCGTGGGTTGGGACTCGGGTGATGAATTGTCCTGACAAGAACACAAATGTTATCCTTACATTTCATTACAGTATTGACGCCATTAACGTTCCGTTTTTTGTTCTTTTGCTCACGTCTTATTTCTGCCTCGGAACTTCAAACCTCTGCTATCAGTCATGAAAGTCATCTTACTATTTAATTTAAAATACAGATAGATAAAATTAATGAGAAGTATATTGTTAAAAAATGCTTCTTTGATTCATCTGCAGCTTCAATAAGCAACCAGTCCATTTGTAATGCTTACTACAGCGGTTCTCAAACTTTTAAAATTTAAATTTGCAAGCATATAATCACAACGAATGCATTATAACAAAAATTAAAAAACATTTCTAAGGCATAGATCTAATGACTAACTGACGAGCGGTGCTGCTTTTATAGTCGCGCATTTTCAATCCAGAAAGTTTGAGACGTATCTGTATCTGTCGCGAACATTCGGGTAACAGTAGATCAGGTGATAATGCGGCACGACTGCACCACATTGGCAGCGTAGCCAGTATTGCCAAAGTGAGTTAAATAATTTACTGTGTATTGGGTTATTTTCATGATACAACTAACAGTGGTATAATATTTGTCGGACGAAAATACATTCGTCTCGCGCAGATTGACTTCATCGGTGTCCTTGGTTACGAGATTTTTAAAAATTAAAATATATTTAATCGTTTCTTTACATAAAAAAATAATTAAATAAGAATAAATAATTTATTCTTTGTTTTTGGGATTAGAATTATTACCAAAAAACACACAAGGCATTTTAACAGTTATTAAAGCACTTTAAAAAAAATAAATTGCAAATATTTCATTGAAGTTAGCCGAACGCATGCAAATCTTATGGAAGTAAAAATGATAGGATACCGCGACACCGAACGAGTATCATACCTTTGTTAGTTGTATCATGGCTTATTCTCATCTATCTTGTATTATGCAGGGGGCGCATATTACAGGTAGAAAAGGGGGGACGTGAAATACGAAAGTTTGAGAACCGCTGGCTTACTACAATAGTGAGAATAATGTAAATAGTAAGGTGGAAATTTTTAATACTAAAGTGAGAGCTGCCGCTGACATAGTCATTTCTGAAACGACTGAATCCTCCAGCACAATTACACCATGGAAGACCCAAAGAAGGTCTGATCTAAAGAGAACATGTCGGAGAGCTGAGCGTAAATGGAGAAAAACTATTGTATATACTCGCGTATAAGCCGGGTCTTAAAACCCGAAAAATCGATCATAAAATCAAACCCTGACTTATACGCCCGTTCAAAAATACGACACTTCATTTTTTTTTTTTTTACATCTTCTTTCTTCCTCCAATCTCGCATCAGTTTCTCAGACACATCAAATTTTGTTGCGGCAGCGCAGTTACCAATTTCCTTCACCACTTCAACGACTTTTAATTTAAAACCAGCTTCATATTTTCTTCTGATCGAACGCTCTATCGTAGATAAGTGATGCTTTTATGATAAAGTTGTATGAGGGTGTGAGATACAAAAAACACAAAACAGTGCAAACGTCGCTGCGGAATAGTTTGAGTATTACCGTGTGGTCATGTAGGCACAATACATAGAAACAAAAAGGCCGTGTGCTCCTTGGTTACTCTCTCAGGTGGACGTTAGCATATCGTAATCTCTTGGACCAATAGCGTGAGTTTTCTGCATTCAACTTATACAACCGACATTATAAAATACAAGTAATGGCGAACTGCACGATAACGTGCAGTGAGAACACTTGAACATTTCTAGTTTTCATCCTCTTTCTCTGTACGTTTACCATTTATTTGCTCAGAGGTTGATGCACTTGCTGCTTCCTGATCAGCTCTTCTTTTCTCCACCCTAGCGGCCCGCTTCTTCTCTTCTTCCGTCACCATCTTTTCGTGTTACGACTGATGAAGTCAGTGTTTGTGTTGCAATTACGTTTTCTTTAATATTTCACTTAAGCTGGTACTTAAGTCTTCTATCTGCCTCAAGAATGATTTAAGATATGAAGAGGTAGAGGAAGTGATGGCGAAGGTGGTAGGGAATGAGAACGGCGCCCGTACGCATGCGTCGCCCTGCTGTCCTGCTGCAGAGAGTTGATCTATACTAATAAAAGGCAAAGCCCTCACTCACTCACTCACTCACTCACTCACTCACTCACTCACTCACTCATCACTAATTCTCCAACTTCCCGTGTAGGTAGAAGGCTGAAATTTGGCAGGCTTATACCTTACAGCTCACTTACAAAAGTTAAGCAGGTTTCATTTCGAAATTCTACACGTAACGGTCATAACGGTCGATAACGGTCGACAACGTCCGCCATGTTGAACTTTCTTATTTATGGCACCATCTTCACGAAATTTGGTAGGCGGCTTCCCTGCGCTAACCAAAACCGATGTATGTACTTATTTCGATGGTATGATGCCATTGTCGGCCGCCATTTTGAACTTTCCAATGTCACTAATTTTTCAACTTCCCGTGTAGGTAGAAGGCTGACCCCATTTTCACGAAATTTGGTAGGTGGCTTCCCTGCGCTAACCAAAATCGATGTACGTACTTATTTCGGTGGTATGACGCCACTGTTGGCCGCCATATTGAATTTTCCAAACATCACTAATTCTCCAACTTCCCATGTAGGTAGAAGGCTGAAATTTGGCAGGCTCATTCCTTACACCTTACTTACAAAAGTTAAGCAGGTTTCATTTCGAAATTCTACGCGTAACGGTCATAACGGTCAACAATGTCCGCCATGTTGAACTTTCTTATTCATGGCCCCAACTTCACGAAATTTGGTAGGCGGCTTCCCTGCGCTAACCGAAACCAATGTACATACTTATTTCGGTGGTATGACACCACTGTCAGCCGCCATATTGAACTTTCCAACGTCACTAATTCTCCAACTTCCCGTGTAGGTAGAAGGCTGAAATTTGGCAGGCTCATTCCTTACAGCTTACTTACAAAAGTTAAACAGGTTTCATTTCGAAATTCTACACGTAACGGTCGATAACGGTCGACAACGTCCGCCATGTTGAATTTTCTTATTTATGGCCCCATCTTCACGAAATTTGGTAGGCGGATTCCCTGCGCTAACCGAAACCGATGTATGTACTTATTTCGATGGTATGACGCCACTGTCGGCCGCCATATTGAACTTTCCAATGTCACTAATTTTCACAATGTCCGCCATGTTGAACTTTCTTATTTATGGCCCCATCTTCACGAAATTTGGTAGGTGGCTTCCCTGCGCTAACCAAAACCGATGTACGTACTTATTTCAGTGGTATGATGCCACTGTCGGCCGCCATATTGAAGTTTCCAACGTCACTAATTCTCCAACTTCCCGTGTAGGTAGAAGGCTGAAATTTGGCAGGCTCATTCCTTACAGCTTACTTACAAAAGTTAAGCAGGTTTCATTTCAAAATTCTACGCGTAACGGTCAACAACGTCCGCCATGTTGAACTTTCTTATTCATAGGTAGAAGGCTGAAATTTGGTATTTATTTCGGTGATATGATGCCACTGTCGGCTGCCATATTGAACTTTTCAACGGTCTTTGTTACTTATGGGCCCATCTTCAAGAAATTTGGTACGCGGGTTCCCAACGCTAACTGAATCCTACTTACGTACATATATACGTCCATAGCCTGCAGCTCGGTCACCGTGTGAGGCGGCGTTGGGTCCCCCATCCCAACGCCTCCCACGTTGTTGGCTGCCTGCCTATATAAGGCCGTCTGTCGCTCCAGTCTCTACATTCCCTTCCTTGCTTCGCCACGGTATTCACGTCTCCCTGCTGATAACTACAGCCTTTTCATTTAATCCACGGCTTCTCTGCTGTTTTATTGTTCATTTATTACGATTATAGTTATTGTATAGGTATTTTAGACTTACTTTACATTGTTCAGGTACCCATTTCCTTTATCATTCCAACCGTACCCCCATTAACATGTCTATCGAGGTAATCACCATCGATCAAAGAACTGTCACTTACCGAGTGGTTTCCATGCCCGGAGATGGCACCTGCCTTTCCATTCTCTTTGTTACATATTGCACAGCCATATCAGGCTCACTATTGATATCCGGAGGAACATTGTGTCTTATGTATTGAATGACTGGGACAGGTTCAAGGTGTGGACTGATGACGGTACAGGAGATAATTATACTACACAGGAGCACTAGAAGAGTGAAATGCTTAAGTGTACCGAAATGGCCAAATATTTTACACCTTTGGACAACCGCCAATGCCTCTTAAACATCTTAGATTCGCAGGTGACGATTTCAGTAGTGGACACTTTGATGTTTAGAAATGTTTAAACTCTCAAAAGCTGGATGTGAAGTTATCAATGAAACTGGTTGTATACTTACAACGCTTGACAGATGCCGAATGTCTCTTCAACACAAGTCCTACAAATACTGTCGTAACTGAAACAAACCATGAAACTCAAACCGATTATGGCAGCAGCAATCCAAGCTGTGAGATTTGAAACAAGTACGTTGCATGCTCAAGATTAAGCTCAGCGCACAGCTACAGCTTGGTCATATTGCAACTGGAGGGCCGAACTGACAACGTGGCATACAAAGAGATCTTTAACAAATAATTATTGGTATATTTTCCCTCAGTTTAAAAAGGTTTAATTTTCTTCTTAATAAAAATTTTAAGGCAGTACTTCACCGCTGCGAAGCGCGGGTATTTTGCTAGTTCTACAATAAAATAAAATAAAAATAAAAAGAGGAATAACCTTGGAGGTCAATCATCACCCCGGAAGCGGATAGCAGACGTCACGTAGGGTATGTGTACCAAATGTCAGGTCAGTAGGTCAAACGGTTTGCAAGCTACAGGTGATTTAAAATCCTGGACAGACAAACGGACAGCCACAGTAGCGTAATATATATAAAGATGGGAAATTATACGATAAAATCAAGCCCCGACTTATCTGTGGGAGAACTTAAATGTGAGTATATACAGTAAACTGATTATCCACTACGAGATACTGAATGCTAAAATAACAGAATACAGTCATATGAAAACGTTTGGGAATCCCTCTTAATTCTTTGGATTTTTGTTTCACATTGGCTGAGCTTTCAAAGTAGCAACTTCCTTTTAATATCTGACATGCCTTATGGACACAGTAGGATTACAGCAGTGACATTAAGTTTATTGGAGTAACAGAAAATATGCAATATGCATCATATCAAAATTAGACAGGTGCATAAATGTGGGCACCCCAACAGAGATATGACATCAATACTTAGTTGAGCCTCCTTTTGCTCCTTTGAGCCTCCAGACGCTGTCCTCCTATAGCCTTTGATGAGTGTCTGGATTCTGGAGGTATTGTTGACCATTCTTCATACAAAATCTCTCCAGTTCAGTTCAATTTGATGGACAACCTGCTTCAAATCATCCCATAGATTTTCGATGATATTCAAGTCAGGGGACTGTGATGGCCATTCCAGAACATTGTACTTCTCCCTCTGCATGAATGCCTTTGTAGATTTCGAACTGTGTTTTGGGTCCTTGTCTTGTTGGAATATCCAACCCCTGCATAAGTAACTTCAGCTTTGTGACTGATGCTTGAACATTATCCTGAAGAATTTGATGATATTGGGTTGAATTCATCCGACCCTCGACTTTAACAAGGGCCCCAGTCCCTGAACTAGCCACACAGCCCCATAGCATGATGGAACCTCCACCAAATTTGACAGTAGGTAGCAGGTGTTTTTCTTGGAATGCGGTGTTCTTCTTCCGCCATGCAAAGTGCTTTTTGTTTTGACCAAATAACTCCATTTGTGTCTCATCGGTCCAAAGCACTTTGATCCAAAATGAATCTGGCTCATCTAAATGAGCATTGGCATACAACAAGTGACTCTGTTTGTGGCGTGAGTGCAGAAAGGGCTTCTTTCTCATCACCCTGCCACAGATGTTCTTTGTGCAAATTATGCTGAATTGTAGAACGATGTACAGATACACCATCTGCAGTGAGATGTTCTTGCAGGTCTTTGGAGGTGATCTGTGGGTTGTCTGTAGCCATTCTCACAATCCTGCTCATATGCCGCTCCTGTATTTTTCTTGGCCTGCCAGACCTGCTGGGTTTAACAGCAACTGTGCCTGTGGCCTTTCATTTCCTGATTCCATTCCTTACACTTGAAACTGACAGTTTAAACCTCTGAGATGGCTTTTTGAAGCCTTCCACTAAACCAGGAGACTGAACAATCTTTGTTTTCAGATCTTTGGAGAGTTGCTTTGAGGATCCCATGCTGTCTGTCACTCTTCAGAGGAGAGTCAAAGGGAAGGAAGCACAACTTGTAATTGACCACCTTAAATACCTTTTACTACTCATGATTGGACACTCCTGTCTATGAAGTTCAAGGCTTGACGAGCTCATCCAACCAAGTAATCAGCATTGAGCAGTGACAGGCATTCAAATCAGCACAATGACAAGGGGACCCACATTTGTGCACAGCCAGTTTTTCACATTTGATTTCATTTCATACAACTAAATACTGCTTCACTAAAAATCTTTGTTCAGAAAACACCGCAGTACTCCGATGTTCCTAGGAAATGAAAGACATACCACTGTTATCTTTATTGTTCAAAGGAGAGTCAATTATTACGCAGGCTGAGAGGGGGTCCCAAACTTTTTCATATGACTGTACAACAACATAGTCCGTCTGGAGAGGCGCTGCTATTTCTCTAAAATTATAAATAACAATGCTTGTAATTTGAGAGTTTTATTCTGTACTATTGATCGTTTGCTAAACCCAGGTAATTCAACGGAATGCTTCCAAAAAACTTCCAATAAAATGTATAAGGCTTTTTTAATTATAAAATTAATGGGGGTTAATGAGGTAGAATCCTCCTCTCAGGCACTTACGATCCCATCGTGTTGACTCTTTTTTTTCATTTTATTGTCATCATTCCATACAAATACATCAATTTTTACAAAAAATAGGATTGAAAACAAATCAACCCCCACCCCTGAGAAAGAGAGCATGGCCAACGGAATCCATCCATTCATTATCCAACCCACTATATCCTAACTACAGGGTCACGGGGATATGCTGGAGCCAATCCCAGCCAACACAGGGCGCAAGGCAGGAAACAAACCCTGGGCAGGGCGCCAGCCCACCACAGGGCACACACACACACACACCCCTACACACCAAGCACACACTAGGGACAATTTAAAATCGCCAATGCACCTCTTTGGACTGGGGGAGGAAACCGGAGTACGGGTCAAGTCATTTTCTCTGATGAATCCCCTTTCCAATTGTTTGGGGCATCCAAAAAAAAGAAAAGGTGAATGGCGCTACAATCGGTCCTCTTTCGTGCCAACAGTAAAGCATCCTGAGACCATTCATGTCAGCCAAGGCAGTGCAGGTCTCACTCACCACTTGGCCAAAGAACACAGCCAGGAATAAAGAATGGGACCAAGACCTCCTCCGAGAGAAACTTCTGCCAACCATCCAAGAACAGTTTGGTGACCAACAATGATGGAGCACCGGGCCATAAGGCAAAAGTGACAACTAAGTGGCTCGGGGAACAAAACATCGATATTTAGGGTCCATGGCCAGGAAACTCCCCAGACCTTTAATCCCATTGAGAACTTGTGGTCAATCCTCAAGAGGCGGGAGGACAAACAAAAACCCACCAATTCTGACAAACTCCAAGCATTGATTATGTAAGAATGGGCTGAACTGTAGCTGTGATATCTTTCACTTGGATGTTATAGAAATATTGGTTTGTGTGTTTTCATTTAAGGCTGTAAAGCAACAAAATGGGAGTATTTCGAAGGGGGGATTCTTTTCTATAACCACAGTATGTTGTCACACACGTGCGCTTCGGAGTCAACCAAAGGGACCAGGAAATGACAATTCCACACCAGGCCAGGGGGCGGTGAGGTGCACTGAACCTCTCTTTTTTTTTTCTCTGCGCAGACCAAATACAAGAAATCCTTCTTGTCCCAGCCCTGAGGACGTCACTTCCTGTGAACCGCCTATAAAAACCCCTCATCCTCCATACTTGAGCAGTTCTGTTTTGGACTCTAACCTGTAAAGCCTTTTGCAGCCAGGGAAACAATACGGGTGGCACCCGAAATCTTCGTTGTGTGTCCAGCTGTTTCTTCTACAAATTATATATATACAGTACAGGCCAAAAGTTTGGACACACCTCCTCATTCAATGT
>JANRMT010062834.1:60415337-60428118 GCA_026402145.1 Polypterus bichir lapradei
ATATTTATGCAGAAATATAGAAAATTCTAAAGGGTTCACAAACTTTCTAGCACCACTGTATGAGCACATGAGGGCAACCATTAAGAAGGATATCAGGGAAACTAAGAGAGGAAAGAATATAGCAGATAAGGCGAATGATGACCCAAAGAGAGGTTTCAATATTTTAGTAGAAAAAGAACAGTCAAGGAGGAGGTGACGTACAGCTGTGGCCAAAAGTTTGGAGAATGGCACAAAGTTTGCTGCTTCAGTGTTTTTAGATCTTTTGGTCAGATGTTTCTATGGTAGACTGAAGTAGAATTAGAAGCATATCAGAAGTTTCAAAGGCCTTTACTGACATTGACATGAAGTTTATGCACAGAGTCAATATTTGTAGTGTTGGCCCTTCTTTCTTTTTCAAGACCTCTGCAATTTGCCCTGGCATGAGGGCAATCAACTTCTGGGCCAAATCCTGACTGATGGAAACCCATAATCAATGCTTGGAGTTTGTCAGAATTGGTGGGTTTTTGTTTGTCCTCCCGCCTTTTGAGGATTTTCAATGTGATTAAAGGTCTGGGGAGTTTCCTGGCCATGGACCCCAAATTTAGATGTTTTGTTCCCTGAGCCACTTAGTTCTCCCTTTTTGCCTTATGGCCCAGTGCTCCATCATTGTTCTTGGATGGTTGGGAGATCCAATGAAGCTTTTCAGTGCCACAAATGTCATCACAATGCATTTACAGAAGTGCGCACGAAACCTCAAAGGGGGAACTGCTCTTGATTAGGAACTTGTGTTACATTTGAAGAGCATCACAAGGAGGACCAAGACGCTCACAATAACAGACGTTACGTGCACAATCAAATGTGACTTTACATGCGAAAGTGTTTTGTTTTTTCCCCCTTGACCTCTGATCCCTCTCTGATGATGATGATGATGATGATGATGATGAGAGACGTTAAACAAATGAGGCTTTATGCAGGGGCATACATCCTGTGCACAAGTGTCTCTGTTTGGGGACTTTGAGAATCTGGTCACTCTGTAATTCACCATCAGACTGCCACCTTCACCTGATTACCATAAAGGTCACTCGCTGTAATAACGTCTGTTATTTCCTAATCTTTCCCGTAACTGAATTGCTCTGCAAGTCCCATTTTAGGAACACAGCCAGATTTGCTCGAGCACAGAGGGAATTAATTATAATTTTTTTTTTAGGTTATGCTAATGGTTTATTTGTTAATTGGTGTTAATTAATTACCTGCCGACTGTCACTGTGTGCGAATATGGTGTGAGTGAGAGTGGTCCTTGTAATTAAATGGTGCCTTAGTTATGACCCCCAGAGCGCTAACGAAACCGGAGCACAGGGTGGAAACCCAGCAGGAAATCAAGGAAACTCCAGGCAGGGAATACCAGTGACGTGACTCCCTGCGAGACAGCAGTGCTACCGCTCTGCCACCGTGTCACCCCCATGTGTGTAATTATGAACAGTATTCATTATTTAAACGAAATTAACGATTTATCTGTAAAATGTAACATACATACTTTAATGCATTTCATCATGAAAGTGATATCAAGTATAAATCTACGGATTTTAAATGTGCAGAGAGTTGGAATATCATAAATGTAACGTGATCTGTGTGGCAATGGCTGCCTGCCGCTGCTGTCAGGACCGGAGGAAGCCCTAGAAAAAAAGACGGCACAGAAGACGGTATGTGAGACTTTTAAAATGTATCGTGACATTGCGATCGGGAATATGCGACGCTTGAATATAAAAGCACCACGAATGAATCTGCATGTCGGCATTTTGCTTCACCACATCGAACCATTCATCAAACATCGAAGAGCACACATCAATCTTGTAGGCTCCGCAAAGCGGCTTTCTGTCACATGTAGATAGTACTGCTGGTACAGCAACTCGTGCACATGTCGCATCAAATGAACGCTGGGAACGCGTGGCAGCGATGATGCAGGCGCGTATGCATTCTGAGCATGAAGTATAAATGAGCTCTAAGCAGGAGCAGCCGAAAGGAGAATAAGAAGAATGCGCATAACTACAGACGACCCTCTTCTTCCTGTGCCTGAAGATTTGGCCGAGATGACCAAGTCAGCGAGCGAGGAAGACAAGGAACAAGAGGACCCAGCACAGGAAGAAGACACTGGCCTAACTTTCGAGCGTCTCGCTACCATTCTATGAATGGCAAAAGATCTCCAGATATCGGTTGATGAATGGGACCCGCAAATGATTCGTTCTTTGCAATTTAGAAATGCTAATGACGACGCCACGGAAGTGTATAAAAACCTCCTTACACAAATGAAAAAGCAGCGCTAGCAACTGCCCATCGCGATGTTCCTTACCTGCAAAACACCGCCTAGTACGCCACCAGTGGAAGAAGAAACTCCAGACGACGACGGCGGTGCTACACAGTCGCCTGAAGCGGCTCCTTTAGAAGAGCTGTAACACTCTCCTTTGTTGTGCAGTAAAACTAAACTCATCGTTATCGGACAAGTCGTCGTGTCATTGTTGGTGAGTACCCATAACTAATTTTCGACATGAACGTACGTTTAGTGTCACTGTACACACATTTACTGTATACAATTTTTCTTGCATTGCATGTATTTCTTGCTGGTGGCCTGTCTATCGTAATGGCTGTAACATACGTGATATCGGAGACGCTCGATATCTTTAGAATAACATTTACTGTAAACAGTGTGTTTACATACATAATTTTAACGAATCTTCCTAATATCTAAGAGATTACAAAGGGTTTATGCTGTATAACTGTGCTGGAAATGTTTATAAGAGTGTGGGAGAGTTTATAAGGGCTTAAAATATATAAAAATAACCATAAAAACATATGGTTTTTACTTTGCGGATTTTCACCTTTCAACGGGGGGTTCTGGAACGCAACCCCCGCAATCGAGGAGGGATCACTGCATTGTATTGCATTGACCACCCCAGACACCCACTGCACGCCCAAAATACCTGGAAAGGGGTCTCTCCTTGAACTGCCTTTCCCAAGGTTTCTTCCATTTTTTCCCTACAAGGGTTTTTTTCTTGTCTTAGAGCAGGGGTGTCGAACTCCAGGCCTGGAGGGCCGCAGTGGCTGCAGGTTTTCATTCTAACCCTTTTCCTAATCAGTTTTCACTGCTAATTAACTTTTCCCTTCATTTTAATAGCCCTGTTTTTAAGGATTCAGTCCTCTGAATTTATTCCTTTCTTGATTAAATGAGAGCAGAACAGAAATAAAACGTGAAATGAGCCGACAGATGACCAGCTAAACTGGGATTTTAAACCCCATCCAATTTCACTCCAACCAGTCTCTTAATGAGAAGCCAATTCTTCCAATTAAACTCGTTATTTAATTCCATGACTACTTGTTGCTCTTGTTCTGCCACAGCAGACATTTCCAAAACTGTTCATTTTCTGTTTTTTCTAAGACCACCATCAAAACTTTTTGGTGACCTGAGCGTTGCTGAGACCACCTTCACCTTTCTTTATTTTCAGATATTGTGTGTTGGGCACAGGTGAGCTGGTCACGTGGCAGCTTGTTTTGTATCTCATTATTGTTTGGCTGCTAATTAAAGAAAAAGAGACAACTAAGAGGCCCGAGTCAAGTTAATTCAAATTAAGGCAAAAAAGTTCATTAGCAGCAAAAACGGGTCACAAATGGAAGATGGTTAGGATGAAAACCTGCAGCCACTACTGCCCTCCAGGACCGGAGTTCGACACCTGTGTGTTAGAGAGTTAAGGCTGGGGGGCTGTCAAGAGGCAGGGTCTGTTACAGCCCACTGTGGCACTCCTTGTGTGATTTTAGGATAAACAAAAATAAATTGTATTGTATTGTTACATCTTGCGTTGCTTTGTTTGGTTTAAAGCTCTTTACTTCTGGTGGTCAATTTTGTCCCCTTGTCCTGTCACACTTGTTCCCAAACAGTCCCCCAGACGAATGCTTCCTTGATTATGTTGACCTCATTTTTTAAGTCACTTTGGAGTCAGCTAAGTGAGTTAATATTAATATGCTTTGTGTTTTATTCTTTGGTGTTGTAAACCATTCTGACATGTACTGGCATTATGAGAGGCAGTATAGGGCACCACGGATAAACCCCATAACTGCCAGGTCATCTTGGGTTTTATGATATACAGTCATATGAAAACGTTCGGGAACCCCTCTTAAGTCTTTGGATTTTTGTTTCTCAGTGGCTGAGCTTTCAAAGTAGCAACTTCCTTTTAATATACGACATGCCTTATGGAAACAGTAGGATTACAGCAGTGACGTTAAGTTTATTAGATTAATGGAAAATATGCAACATGCATTATAACAAAATTAGACAGGTGCATAAATGTGGGCACCCCAACAGAGATATGACATCAATACTTAGTTGAGCCTCCTTTTGCTCATTTGAGCCTCTAGACGCTGTCCTCCTATAGCGTTTGATGAGTGTCTGGATTCTGGATGGAGGTATTGTTGTCCATTCTTCATACAAAGTCTCTCCAGTTCAGTTCAATTTGATGGCTGCCCAGCATGGACAGCCTGCTTCAAATCATCCCATAGATTTTCGATGATATTCAAGTCAGAGGACTGTGACGGCCATTCCAGAACATCGTACTTCTCCCTCTGCATGAATGTCTTTGTAGATTTCCAACTGTGTTTTGGGTCCTTGTCTTGTTGGAATATCCAACCCCTGTGTGACTTCAGCTTTGTGACTGATGCTTGAACATTATCCTGAAGAATTTGTTGATATTGGGTTGAATTCATCCGACCCTCGACTTTAACAAGGGCCCCAGTCCCTGAACTGGCCACACAGCCCCATAGCATGATGGGACCTCCACCACATTTGACAGGAGGTAGCAGGTGTTTTTCTTGGAGTGCGGTGTTCTTCTTCTGCCGTGCAAAGCGCTTTTTGTTTTGACCAAATAACTCCATTTTTGTCTCATCAGTCCAAAGCACTTTGTTCCAGAATGAAACTGGCTTGTCTAAATGAGCATTGGCATACAACAAGCGACTCTGTTTGTGGCGTGAGTGCAGAAAGGGCTTCTTTCTCATCACCCTGCCATACAGATGTTCTTTGTGCAAATTGTGCTGAATTGTAGAACGATGTACAGATACACCTTCTGCAGTGAGATGTTCTTGCAGGTCTTTGGAGGTGATCTGTGGGTTGCACAATCCCGCGCATATGCCGCTCCTGTATTTTTCTTGGCCTGCCAGACCTGCTGGGTTTAACAGCAACTGTGCCTGTGGCCTTCCATTTCCTGATTCCATTCCTTACAGTTGAAACTGACAGTTTAAACCTCTGAGATGGCTTTTTGTAGCCTTCCCCTAAACCAGGAGACGGAACAATCTTTGTTTTCAGATCTTTGGAGAGTTGCTTTGAGGATCCCATACTGTCTGTCACTCTTCAGAGGAGAGTCAAAGGGAAGGAAGTACAACTTGTAATTGACCGCCTTAAATACCTTTTACCACTCATGATTGGACACTCCTGTCTATGAAGTTCAAGGCTTAACGAGCTCATCCAACCCATTTGGTGTTTCAAGTAATCAGCATTGAGCAGTGACAGGCATTCAAATCAGCACAATAACAAGGGGACCCACATTTGTGCACAGCCAGTTTTTTCACATTTGATTTCATTTCATACAACTAAATACTGCGCCACTAAAAATCTTTGTTCAGAAAACACTGCAGTACTCTGATGTTCCTAGGAAATGAAAGACATACCACTGTTATCTTTATTGTTCAAAGGAGAGTCAATTATTATGCAAGCTGAGAGGGGGTCCAAACTTTTTCATATGACTGTACCTGACAGCTTTGTAAAGCTTTACAAGATGTGATTGTTGTAGAAGCTGCTACTGTATATAAATGACAGATGGATGGGACATCCTGAATGACTTTATGTCACTGCAGTGCAGGTTTATTTGTTTTAAAGTATGCTGTCTTAGCACCCTGTGTAAAAAGATGCTATAGAAAGTGAAAAGTGCCTGATACATGCACAGCTAAAACCTTTTTTTTTACCCTCCATTAAGCAGAAAAGCCCGAGGGGTAAAATTCCCTTGCATCTGCTGCCTGCGCCTCCAGCAGTGACATCGAGGGGCCTGAATGGCCCCGTAAATCAAAGCAGCTCGGGTGAGCCACAGAACGGTAGTGGCAGCCAGGCCATGGTGGGAGCTTCTTGGCCGGAGGTAACGCTCGACATGATTAGTGCCAGCACGGAATCAGTTCTGCCGTGGACTGGCAAAAAGCTTTGAGCCTACAGCCGTTAACAATTGAAAGAGACAGAAAAGAGGAGGCCATTGAGAGTGTAAAAGGTTCAAATGACTAAACAATATGGAAGAAAAGCTCCTGTCATTCAAACCCTCGGCATCATGTTTGGGGTTGATCTTGGGAGCAGTTGTTGTGTCCCACAAGGGCATGATGGGAAATCAGGTGGGCAGTGCCAGGAAAAAACAAATAAACACAGTGCTGTAAAATAGTATCTGCCCCCTTCCTCCTTTTCTTCATTTTTTTTGCTTCTTCATGACACTCCGTTGATTCTGATCTTCACAATAAAATACACAGTTTTTAAATGACTTGCTGAAGGAATAATTTCATTAACAACTATAATGCCAATGTGAAAAAGGATTTGCCCCCTAAACTTAATATCTACCTATCTATCATTATATAGTGCCTTTCATACCTATCTATTATATAGTACCTTTCATATCATATTAAATCTATTTATCTGCCATATAGTGCCTTTTACATCTATCTATCATTATATAGTGCCTTTCATATCTACCAATCTATCTGTTATATAATTTCTATCTATCTATCTATCTATCATTATATAGTGCCTTTCATACCTATATATTATATAGTACCTTTCATATCATATTAAATCTATTTATTCACCATATAGTGCCTTTCACATCCATCTATCATTATACAGTGCCTTTCATATCTACCAATCTATCTATCTGTTATATAGTTTCTATCTATCTATCTATCTATCTATCATATAGTGTCTTTCATGTCTATCTCTCTATCATCTATTCATATAATTTTAAATCTATTTATCTACCATATACTGTAGTGCCTTTCACATCTGTCTAGCTATCATTATATAGTGCCTCTCATATCTATCATATAGTGCCATTCATATCATTTTAAATCTATTTATCTGTCATATAGTACCTTTCACATCTATCTATCATTATATAGTGCCTTTCACATCTATCTATCTATCATATAGTGCCTTTCACATTCTATCTATCTATCTATTATAATATAGTGCCTTTCATACCTATCTATCATATAGTACCTTTCATATCATTTTAAATCTATTTATCTGTCATATAGTGCCTTTCACATCTATCTATCATTATATAGCGCCTTTCATATCTACCAGTCTATCTATCTGTTATATAGTTTCTATCTATCTGTCTATCATACATTGCACATTCTTTTAAGACTTGTTACTTTATCGTCCAGTGAGGTGGACTGCTCTTGTCACCCTGTGATGTCACATCGATATATCTGAGTGACGTGCCTAATTAATTGTGACTCTTGTCACATTGCCTTTCAGCAGAGTGGGTCTTCCAAACTTCCTCTTCTAGCTCGTTTTTATCCCCTTTTCTTTTTAGGAGGTTATTTTACAACAACAGACGAAAAGCCGATCTCTTTAATTTCACATGGCAGTTTCTTTCAAGACCTTCAGCGTATTTGATTTTATTGTTGTTTTTTGCAGCACTCAGAGCTGCGGCCCTCTGCGCGGTGTGCCAAGTCGTCAGATTAAATGGGTCCATGGATTATTACAAACAGGGAACATGGAGAAGCCATCAGGCAGTCACATCTTGAGCTTCACTGAGCCCGTGCCTAATCCCTTTAGCCCTTCATTAGAGCTGGCAACTGTGGCTCATTTTCACTTCTATCGCCATCAGCACTTCACTACACGGGACACGTTTTTCTATATTTTGATTTTGAAATAACTTTCTCAGCTGTCTTTTTATTTATTTATTTTCTTAATTCTGGATTCCTAATAAAACAGACAGTGTTCTATGTTAGCAGCCTGACTTCTCTAAAGCTTTAGGGCTGTATGAGGGTCTCATTTCAGGAGTGTATGTTGACCCGCGAATAAACTGCCACTCACCGCCATCCCACGACGAGGTGAAAAAATCTGCCCCACCGACCTTCAGCCTGCCGAGTTTAACGTCGGCCCGCGGCAAGTGGCAAATCCTCTGTGGGAAGCACGTCCCCCCTGGGCCATTAATCCCTGGGTATTACAGGCAGCACGTAACGTAACCGCGAGGCACACCGTGCTCCTCAAACAGGCCGCTCACAGGATGATAAATGGCGTACTAAATTATAGGTCATCTGCAGGGAGCAGACAAAAGGCACAACAAATCAATAAGAACCTCAAACTTCTATTTAAAAAAAAGCAATTACAATAATGACTGCGTCTGTGGCAGGCTATGCTGTGCTGTGCTGTACTGTACTGTAGTTTTAACATTAAAAAAAATACGGAGAATTGAAACTCCACAGCAGATCAAGTTTACGATTGCATGATATTTTAAATGACACGTTTCCTCAGAACGGAGGCGATAATGTCGGTCTCATAGTTCCAACTGCTTCATCTCTTACCATGGACATCGCCTCTCCGGACACGCGATGGAGTGATCACCCTGCACTACCCTCAAGACTGGCCTTCAACTGACGTCATGTCTAGGATTCTCCCATGAGCACCCTCGTCAGACCGGTGGAACTGCTTCTCACTCTCAGTGTCTTCTCTCAGGCTAAGACAGCGAATTTCACCAGGTCAGCGGTGGGTGTCCAGTGACGTGCAGTGAGGTTCATGGCTGGTGACTCCTTCAGAGTCAGATTTACAAATATATGAACCCCAAAGAGTTGCTTATTCACTATTCAATTGGCACGTTGACTACTGCTTATGTTTCATATCTCAATAGCATTCTTTACACACACAGGTGAGGTTCATATTTGGCTTAGAAAGAACGTTACGTTTATAGCGGCGAGAAAGCGGAGAGAGCGCATTTGCTCCTCATCCTCCATGGGTTCTAAGTTTGCCGTTGCAATTCCACAATTCATACTCATTCAAAACAAATGAAAGTATTGAGAGGTGTACAAAAAAATAATCGGATTTCAATTTTGACCTTAATTGAAATATTTAGTTGTTTTAAAAAGCGCTTAATTCTGATGCTTTCATCCATTTTAATACAGACTGATCAACAAAAAGATAACAAGATAAACAAAAGAATATTTCATTTAAGGTCAAAAATTAGTTTTTTAATGTTGGATTGCTTTTTTATTCTTAGTCTGATTCCATTTTTTATAAAACTGAAAACCGTTTACGGTCTTACCTTTATTTGTAAATGAAGTCCATGCGCCTGTCCTTCTCTATGAAAATCTCCCTCACTTTCTTGTAAAAGTCCTCCTTATTTTCCTTTACCCATTATATAGTGCCTTTCATATCTATCTATCTATCTATCTATTATATAGTGCCTTTCATATCTATCTATTATATAGTGCCTTTCTATCTATCTATGATATAGTGCCTTTCACATCTATCTATCTATCATATAGTGCCTTTCATATCTATCTATTATATAGTGCCTTTCTATCTATATATCTATTATATAGTGCCTTTCTATCTATGATATAGTGCCTTTCTATCTATCTATCTATCTATTATATAGTGCCTTTCATATCTATCTATATATCTATTATATAGTGCCTTTCTATCTATCTATTATATAGTGCCTTTCATATCTATCTATCTATTATATAGTGCCTTTCTATCTATCTATCTATTATATAGTGCCTTTCATATCTATCTATCTATCTATTATATAGTGCCTTTCTATCTATCTATTATATAGTGCCTTTCATATCTATCTATCTATATATCTATTATATAGTGCCTTTCTATCTATCTATCTATCTATTATATAGTGCATTTCTATCTATCTATTATATAGTGCCTTTCTATCTATCTATCTATTATATAGTGCCTTTCATATCTATCTATCTATCTATCTATTATATAGTGCCTTTCTATCTATGATATAGTGCCTTTCTATCTATCTATCTATTATATAGTGCCTTTCATATCTATCTATATATCTATTATATAGTGCCTTTCTATCTATCTATCTATTATATAGTGCCTTTCATATCTATCTATTATATAGTGCATTTCTATCTATCTATCTATCTATTATATAGTGCCTTTCTATCTATCTATTATATAGTGCCTTTCATATCTATCTATTATATAGTGCCTTTCTATCTATCTATCTATTATATAGTGCCTCTCTATCTATTATATAGTGCCTTTCTATCTATCTATCTATCTATCTATTACATAGTGCCTTTCACATCTATATATCTATCTATCTATTATTTAGTGCCTTTCATATCTATCTATCTATCTATTATATAGTGCCTTTCTATCTATCTATTTATCTATTATATAGTACCTCTCTATCTATCTATCTATCTATCTATCTATCTATCATATAGTGCCTTTCACATCTATCTATCGCTCGCTAAGGGTTGTCAATCTCTCACACAAAAACTCATCAACCACTGGGCCTTGCACCTTGATCTTGGTCTTTATTGGAGGTGCAGGCTACCATGGCCATGTAATTGGTAATTTGATTTTGGATTCCTGACACGAAAAGAATGACAGCAAGCACACACAGCACAACTGACAGGAGGAGAACCGCAGCGACATCTACTGACAGACGAGCACATTGCACAGACTGACTGACTGACTGCTTTCATCGCAAACACAAGTCACAAATTCCTAAAGCAAAAAGAATGTCACCGATGACCAAGGAATCAGATGGGCAGGCAACCTCCACCATGTAATTGGGATTTGGGTCCTGCTTATGGCACTTGGCATGGCTGACATGAAAAGAACAGCGGCACGGGCACGCGGTCACACGCATTGTACCGAGCGACCGAACGTTTTCATTGAGGAGGCAAGTCATAAACATTGTGAGGGCTCGAAAAAACTAGTGGCACCCTCAGAAGAGTGACCAAGGCTGCTGTGTTTAAGGGGTCTACGAGTACCGGGGGTCCAACTGATACTAGTGTATCAAAGTTATTCCACATGATAAAGCTATTGTTTATAATTCTATAAAATAGCTCTGTCAAGTGACAGTTATTTACATTTTCATTACCACTGCTAGAACTCCTTCAATCTTTACCCAGCCAGCTGTAGCCCAAGGGTCCTTTTATTGTTGTTTTAATCTCTAAGGGTCAGTGCCACATGACACAGTAGTTTGTTTCAGATTTCTATGGCCCTGTACGTTAAGGAGCCCCCGATCCCTAACTTTGACCTTTTTCAAGTTGTCTATGAAGATGTGACCTGCTGTTTATTCAAGCTGTCCACGGCCCTCTAAAAATCTGAAGTTCACTTATTGGAGAGCTGAGAGTGGTGCCCCCTAGCTGTTCACTGTGGCCACAAGGGGACGTGTGCTTTGGCATCTTCTCTTACTAGTAAATTCTCCATACGCACACACACACACACACACACACACACACACACACACAAAAGTTTCCAGGTAATTTCAACTTTGTAAAGTGGGCTGAGAGGGGCCTTAATGCTTTCTGCATACTTTCATCTGATAAAACCTAAGAGTTCGCTGAAGCTCTTTAGGAGTTGGTGAAAGAACACGGTGACCAGCAGCGACTGCCAAGTGCTTGTATAAAACTCCTTTGCTCAGGTACACGTCGACCCTCAGTCGTGCCGATATCATTAAGACGCTGACAGCTGCAATTGCTTTTGTGTCTCTCTAGGTGAACACGGAACGTGCTGCCAAAATATTTCAAAAGAAATCACGAGGCATATCAAGATGTACCAGGAAACGACGGCGTTCATCACGGGGAGTGCTTGAAAATGAGCAGAGGCTGCTTAGGTTTGTGGAGCACGGGGATCTTTACGAGATCATCCGTCTTCTTTTCTTTATTGCCTCACATGAGACAAAAATATAATAAAAGCCTATTCCAGTCAACTTCGTTCGGGAATATAAGGTGTGTGAAGAACAAAGAATAAAAGTTTGTTTTAATAGGATTGTTAATTGAGGACTGTCGATGGCAATGAGGGGAGCCATCAGATAAGTTTCTACACGCTAGCAACACACTGACGAGAACTGACACACACTCCTCTTATTGGTAGAGTGTTAACAGTTCATCGTTTTGGGGAGACATCCCAATAATAATGTCGACATCGGTCACAGTGCCACCTCACCTGATCCACAGCATGAAGTGACGTTTGTCCAATCTTTAATTCAGGATGCATGGTGGTAAATATCTTCTTCTTATACAGTTGGGACGTTGTGTAAAACACAAATAAAAACAGAATGCAATGATTTGCAAATCCTATCTATCTATCTGTCTATCTATCATATAGTGCCTTTCATATCTATCTATCTATCTCTCATATAGTGCCTTTCATATCTCCATCTATCTATCTATTATATAGTGCTTTTCATATCTCTATCTATCTCTCATATAGTGCCTTTCATATCTCTATCTATCTATTATATAGTGCCTTTCATAGCTATCTATCTATTTATCTGTCTATCTATCATATAGTTGCTTTCATATCTCTATCTTTCTATCTATCTATTATATAGTGCCTTTCATATCTCTATCTATCTATCTGTCTATCTATCATATAGTTCCTTTCATATCTCTATCTATCTATCTATTATATAGTGCCTTTCATATCTATCTATCTATCTATCTATTATATAGTGCCTTTCATATCTATCTATCTATTATATAGTGCCTTTCATATCTATCTATCTATCAT
>JANRMT010062834.1:60431995-60450474 GCA_026402145.1 Polypterus bichir lapradei
AGGACGACATCACTTCCGGTGTCGGGCCCGAGGACGACATCACTTCCTGTCCCGACCACAAGGATGACATCACTTCCTGTCCCAGCCCTGAGGATGACATCACTTCTGATTCTGGGCCCGAGGATGACGCCACTTCCAGTCCCGGCCCAGAGGACGACATCACTTCCCCCAGACTCCCTATAAAGCCTCTCTCCCCTCCTCTGGATTTCAGTTCCGTTTTGGACTCGGTCTTTGGACTCTGCTCTTACAATTCTTTACTTTTGCAGCCAGGAACATATTATACGGGTGGCTGCCCCAAACCTTTATCATGTCTGGAGTCTCGTTTTGTCAGAACGTACATTATAATGGATGGAAATCTGGGAATAGTTGGAGGGAAGCCCACCTAAACAATGGGAGGAGCCCTCAAATTCTTCACAGACAAATGCCCGGCTTCAGGAGCTTAGCAGGGCACCATTGTGCTGCCCACCAAGTGTCTTGCAGTATCTGTATTTTCTTACTGGCTGTGTCGACAGCCTCGTAACATACAATTTGATCCTTCGTTGCGCCCCCTGCCTCGTGTCTCATGCTGTGACTACGGTGGACGTGTTTATTCAGACAGACATCAGAGGCGTGCCGGCATGAATAAAAGACGCATGACTCTGCGCTGTTAATTACTGGAGTCTACAAAAATGTAAACGACTAGCAATCAGAAGAGGAACAGGCCATTATTATCAGCTGCCACGAAGGAATCCACTTAAGAGACGTGAAGTAGGCTGGTTCTTGATTTAGGATGACATGCGGAAATATTTCAGGAAAAATAAACATCAAATTATTGTGAATAGCAATGGAAGGAAACCAAATCAAATCAGAGCTTATTAAGCCACTGAAAACTGAAATGTTGAAGAAAATCAAATTACGTTAAAATAATCATGTGCTACAGTGCCCCCTATGGCACGAAAATGTGAACCAGGAAAGAGCATTTATAAGCACAATGCAGAAGGAAAGGGTATGGAATTCCTAGTGCTCTTCCCGAAAAACACAAAAATGACCAAAGTAAAAAACATTAAGAAGAGATCACGAAGGTAGAAAGATCAGTGGTCATATTTACCAGGCATCTCAGAGTAGGAAAACGGTCCTAACCTGCTCAAAAATCTCGGAGCGATGCAAATTGTGTCCTACTTGTACAGCAGACATGGAAGTCGAAACATTTTATTGGTTTTCCAAATTGTAGGAAAGTACTAACTTTATGGAGAGCTCATGATGTGTCCTAACTCACCAGCAGCTGCCAAATGATGGCATTCGGGCAGAGATCAGCACACTCGTTCTGGGAAAGGTGGAAAAATTTGGAAATGCAAGATATCGATTTCACAGAGAAAACGTCACGTTACTTTTTTTGCCCACACATCTTTGCAATAGTGATGATTTGAGTATGGCACAATTAACCACTTCTCAAATTTTGCACCAAACGTCCTTACAACACGTGAAGAAATACGCAAATGTATACCTCTCTACCACTACCCCATATGAGGTGATGGTTAAGGCTTTGGACTTCAGACCCTGAGGTTATCATTTTCTTCATGGCTCTATGATTCGTACTAACCTCTAATTTTCTCTGCTGTTCTATTTCTGGTTATCTAAGGTGGCAATTGCAATCCCCCATCAACCCCCAAACCCGTCCACCTGATCAGGGCATCACGTATGCAAACGTTAAAGACGCATACAGATCATAACCTGGTTCTGCTTCAGCCTAACTACAAACCAAGAGTGAAGGAGCTACCTACAACCACACGCTCATTCAGGAAGTGGTCCCCTGAGGCAGAGCAGGCTCTGAGAGACTGGAACTACTGACTGCGATATCCTGCAGGGATCACATAGTGAGAACATTGAGGAGGTTGTTGACTACACTACTGACTACATCAACTTCTGCATGGACATTGTAGTTCCAGTAAGAACAGTATGCTGCTATGCTAACAACAAGCCATGGATTACAAGTGACATCAAGGGCCTTTTGAACCAGAAGAAAAGAGCTTTTAAAGGCCGTGATCAGCATGAGCTCAAGCGCGTGCAGAAGGAACTCCGAGTCCAGCTCAGGGCGGCAAAGGAGCAGTACAGGAGAAAGCTGGAGCAGAAGTTGCAGAATAACAGCATGAAGGAAGTGTGGGATTGGATGAAGATCATCACTGGCTACAGCTCGAAGCGGGGTGCCACCATCGAGAGAGACGTGGAGAGAGCAAACCAAATGAACAACTTCTTTAACAGGTTTGACCACCCTAACCCACTCTCACCTCGGAGTACTGCACTCTCCACCCATCCTTCTGCTGATACCAGCATAGGAGAGACATCCCCACCCACAATTACAGCAGCACAGGTAAGCAGAGAGCTGAGGAGACTTTGGGTCCAGATGGAGTATCGCCACGACTGCTGAAGGCCTGTGCGTTGGAACTGGGGAGTCCTCTACAGCAAATCTTCAACCTGAGCCTGGAACAGGGGAGAGTCCCGAGGCTTTGGAAAACATCTTACATCACCCCAGTCCCAAAGGTATCACGTCCTAGTGAGATGAATGACTTCTGGCCTGTCGCTCTGACGTCACATGTGATGAAGACCATGGAGCGGCTGCTGCTTCACCACCTGAGGCCACAAGTCCGCCACGCCCTCGACCCTCTGCAGTTCGCATACCAGGAGAAGGTGGGAGCGGAGGATGCCATCATCAATATGCTACACTGATCCCTCTCCCACTTGGACAGAGGCAGTGGTGCTGTAAGAATTAAGTTTCTGGACTTCTCTAGCGCCTTCAACACCATCCAACCTCTGCTCCTTAGGGACAAGCTGACTGAGATGGGAGTAGATTCACAACTGGTGGCATCGATTGTGGACTATCTTACAGACAGACTTCAGTATGTGTGTCTCGGAAACTGCAGGTCTGACATTGTGGTCAGCAACACAGGAGCGCCTCAGGGGACCGTACTTTCTCTGGTCCTGTTCAGCCAACATACATTGGACTTCCAATACAACTCGGAGTCCTGCCACGTGCAAAAGTTCGCTGACGACACTGCTATCGTGGGCTGCATCAGGAGTGGACAGGAGCAGGAGTATAGGAACCTAATCAAGGACTTTGTTAAATGGTGCGACTCAAACCACCTACAACTGAAAACCAGCAAAACCAAGGAGCTGCTGGTGGATTTTTAAAAGGACCAGGCCCCTCATGGACCCCGTGATCATCAGAGGTGACTGTGCAGAGGGTGCAGACCTATAAATACCTGGGAGTGCAGCTGATGATAAATTGGACTGGACTGCCAATACTGATGCTCTATGCAAGAAAGGACAGAGCCGACTATACTTCATTTGAAGGCTGGCGTCCTTCAACATCTGCAATAAGATGCTGCAGATGTTCTACCAGACGGTCGTGGCGAGCGCCCTCTTCTACGCGGTGGTGTGCTGGGGAGGCAGCATAAAGAAGAAGGACGCCTCACGCCTGGACAAACTGGTGAGGAAGGCAGGCCCTATTGTGGGCATGGAGCTGGACAGTTTGACATCTGTGGCAGAGCGACGGGCGCTGAGCAGGCTCCTGTCAATCATGGAGAATCCACTGCATCCACTGAACAGGATCATCTCCAGACAGAGGAGCAGCTTCAGTGACAGACTGCTGTCACCGTCCTGCTCCACTGACAGACTGAGGAGACCCCACACTATGCGACTCTTCAATTCCACCCGGGGGGGTAAACGTTAACATTATACAAAGTTATTGTCTGTTATACTTCTATCTATCAATCATATAGTGCCTTTCATAACTATCCATCTACTGTATCTATAGCTGCTGATTAACTATGCAGACTGCATCTCTAGCACTAAAACATAAGTAATATGATCGTTCTAATTTGTTACTAACCCTCACCTATTCCGTTTCTCTTCTTGGTACTCAAATGTGGCACTTGGTGCCACTGCCCACCTGCCAAGTTGCTCTGCCCTTATGTCTAAGGTAAAGTCACCTCTGATGGAGGATCACAGGACTTGTCGGGTAGAGGGGTCCTTTCTTCGGATTGGCTGGCCCAGAGCTGACTCAGCTGTGGAATGGCCAATAGGAGGAGGCAGTTTGATGGCCGAGTTCTCCAGGACTCTGAACAAATCCGAATCCTATGATGTGATATCATCTCCTGTTAAATTCTGCTCCGTACTTGTAATATTTTTATTTTTATATTGTATTGAGGATTTGTTCTGTTCTGTGTATTGTTTTGACCTCCTTCTTTTGACACCCACTGCACCCCCAACCTACCTGGAAAGGGGTCTCTTTTTGAACTGTCTAACCCAATGTTTCTCCCATTTTTTCCCTACAAGGGTTTTTTGGGAGTTTTTTCCTTGTCTTTTTAAAGAGTCAAGGCTGGGGGGCTGTCAAGAGGCAGGGCATGTTAAAGTCTGTTGCAGCACTTCTTGTGTGATTTTGGGCTATACAAAAATAAATTGTAATGTATTAAATTGTATTTTCTCTCAGAGAACTGTTGCTCACTGGATATTTTCTCTGTTTCGGCCCACTCTTTAGGGTTTACAAAGATGGTTGTGCGTGAAAATCCCAGCAGATCAGCAATTTCTGAAATACTCGGACCAGCCTGTCTGGCACCAACAGCCACGCCACCACGTTTAAAGTCACTTCAGTCCCCTTTTTTTCCCCATTCTGATGCTCAGTTTGAACTTCAGTAGGTGGTCTTGTCAAGGTCTGCAGGCCGAAATGCATTGAATTGCTGCCTTGTGATTGGCTGATTAGATATTTGTGTTAACAAGCAGTTGAATATGTGTACCTAATAAAGTGGCCAATGAGTCTGAACTGTACCAAAAAACAAAACTATCCATCCATCCATTATCCAACCCCCTATATCCTAACTACACGGTCACGTGGGTCTGCTGGAGCCAATCCCAGCAAACACAGGGCGCAAGGCAGGAAACAAACCCCGGGCAGGGTACCAGCCCACCGCAGGGTACACATACACACACACACACACACACCAAGTACACACCAGGGACAATTTAGGATCTCCAATGCACCTAACCTGCATGTCTTTGGACTGTGGGAGGAAACCCATGCAGACACGGGGAGAACATGCAAACTCCATGCAGGGAGGACCCGGGAAGCAAACTCCTAACTGCGAGGCAGCAGTGCTACCACTGCGCCGCCCAAAAACAAAACTAATAATGGGAAATAAAAATGAAAAATCTTTAACACTTCCAAACACACATAATGATGAGAGCTTTACAGAAGAAAACGACCATTTTATGTTGTGCTCCATTGAAATTAGCCCGCACTGGACAGACTGCGTCCGGAGTATGGAAAGCTGAACAGGTAGACTGAATCTGAACATCAGGCTCCAGTTCTTGAAGGTCTGCTCTCCTCCTATTCACATTTTTTAAATTAAATTTCTTTTTCTTTTCACAGGCCTACATATTTTTTTTCTCTTCAAAGAACATAAACTTCATGGCACAGCAGCAGAGCATCTGCATGTTTAGCTTTTCCATTTTGGTTACTTCATATTTCTCGGAAGCCCTAGAAACTACAAATCCAATCTTCTGTAAAGATCTCAGGTTAGAATGACCTGACAAGGAAATTGAGGCAAAGTGTGATAATCGGTGCGTCTCTCGGCAGCGCACTGTGAGAAGCCCCTCATCATGGCGAGATTTAGATGCTGCTTTGCCCTCAGCCCATGGCACCCAAAGCTTTTAATTTTCTCTATTTGTTCAGAAGAAAAAAAAAAGAGAGAAACAGCCTTGGAAGAAGTGGATGATGGGATGCCAGTTTTTCTAACTCATATACTGTATATACTCAAAAAAATGAAAGGCCCCCTTTTTAATCCGAACATAGCATGAAGTCAGTGAAACTTCTGGGCTATTGATCTGGTCAGTGAAGTGGCAGAGGGGCTTGTTCATCAGTTTCAGCTGCTTTGGTGCATTAGAGGGGCAACAATGAGACAACCCGCAAAACAGGTTTGAATGGTTTAACAGGTGGAGGGAGGCCACTGACATTTTTCCTCCTCATCTGTTTAGTCACTCATTTTGCATTTGGCTATGGTCAGTGTCACTACTGGTAGCATGAGGCCATACCTGGACCCTACAGAGGAGGCACAGGTAGCCCAGCTTCTCCAGGATGGTAGGCACATCAATACGTGCCATTGCCAGAAGGTTTGCTGTGTCTCCCAGCACAGTCTCAAGGGCATGGAGGAGATTCCAGGAGACAGACAGGCAGTGACTCTAGGAGATCTGGACAGGGCCCCTCGTAGAAGGTCCTTTACCCATCAGCAGGACCCACCAGTATCTGCTCCTTTGGGCAAGGAGGAACAGGATGAACTCTGCCAGAGCCTACAAAATGACCAACAGCAGGGTGGCAGGCCACTGGTGTGAATATCTCTGACCAAACAATCAGACTTCATGAGGGTGGCCTGAGGGCCCGATGTCCTCTAGTGGGCACTGTGGAGCTCAATTGGCATTTACCATAGAATACCAGAATTGACAGGTCCACTACTGGTGCCCTGTGCTTTTCACAGATGAGAGCAGGTTCACCCTGAGCACATGTGACAGACATGAAAGGGTCTGGAGAAGCCGTGCAGAACGCTATGCTGCCCGTGACATCGTTGGTGGTGGGTCAGTGATGGCATATCTGGGGAGGGACACACAGACCTCTACAGGCTAGACAATGGCACCTTGACTGACATTAGGTATCGGGATGAAATCCTTGGACCCATTGTCAGACCCTATGCTGGTGCAGTGGCTCCTGGGTTCCTCCTGGTGCACGACAATGCCCGGCCTCAAGTGGCGAGAGGATGAAGGAATTGATACCAGTGACTGAAACGCTCACTCGCCTGACCTCAATCCAATAGAACACCTCTGGGTGGGACATTATGTTTGGGTCCATCTGACGTCTCAGCCTGTCCAGGAGCTCAGTGATGCCCTGGTCCAGATCTGGGAGGAGATCCCCCAGGACACCATCTGTCATCTCATTAGGACATTGTCAGGCAAGGATAGATGGCATACAAACTACTGAGTACAATTTGCCTGCCTGCCACATCATTTTTTCCCTTTGATTTTTGGAGTGTCTTTGAATTCAGCCCTCTCTCTGTCAGTTGATCATTTTCATTTCCATCACACGATGTGCCATCCTTTCATTCCTAACACATCACCATACAAGTCCATAGCAGTAGAGACAGCCAGCAGGATGTGTTTCTCCATTGAGATCTGATGTGTTTTCAAAGTGTTCTTTGAATTTTTTTTTTGAGCAGTTTATTTTCCTCATTACACCCAATGTTGTATTTTTTTTTTTCAGAATGCCCGCTTAGGCACTGACAAAAACTTGAGGGGTCCAGCAAAGCAACCACATTGGGTAGAACACATAACCCAGAAAGTTCAAGTGTGAAATACAGATATCCCTCTGTACGAGGGTCACTTGGGAAAGTTTCGAGGGGTCTGCTCTCTCAGCGAACCCGAAGGTAAACTTTTGAGAAAAACCAGGAGATGTGCATAAAAAAAAAAATATATAATACAGGGTGACACAACGAAAAAGTGGCCCACCTCCACCGAGACGACTCTCGTCTCATCTGCCACAGAGAGTGTACATCAGGGGTCTCCAAACTTTTTTTCCCCTGAGAGCTACTTTTACAAAATGAAAATGGCCGAGAGCTCCTCATGTTTTCTAATGTTTATTCTCATAGCTTATTTCAACCCAAACAAACTGAACAAGCTTGTTTTGCCTGAACATTTACAAAATGTCGGTGTCCACAATTCACATTTTACATTAAAATATCACAAAAAATATTGAGTTCACCTGCAAGTGCATTTTGTATGTCTGTATGCCTTTTCTAGTGTATCTCACTCTATTGAATGCTGTCAAAACAAAACAATGCGATTCCAAATGCACAGATATCACTTATTCATTTGTCATTTTGTCACATGTCACTGTGTCACTTTATTCACATGTCCAGTTGTTTTTTAGTTAGTCAGATGACTGGCACTGCATGGAGTCAACAAGAGAGGCAGGTGTCTGGTGGAGTGGAGCCACTGAGGTTCACTCTGGTGGAGTCATTTAAATGTTCGTCTGTCAGTCTTGTTCTGAACTTTGATTTCATGACATTCACGTCAGACTCACAGAGGTATGGAGACCCAAACAAAGCAGACATTTCCAGAGCTGCTTGGTGAAGATTCTTCTAGTTATCTGGCTCTACTAAGCTCCAGAAATGCTGAGAATTCTGTTGCGACTTTAACTGCACATTATTTTGAAGGCTTACTAATACTAGCAAAATACCTGTGCTTTGCAGCGGCGAAGTACTGCTTTTAAATTTTTATTAAGAAGAAAAGTAAACCTTTTTAAACTGAGGGAAAATATGCCAATAATTATTTGTTAAGGGTCTCTTTGTATGCCACGTTGTCAGTTCGGCACTCCGGTTGTAACATGACCAAGCTGTGCGCTGAGCTTACTCTTGAGCATGCAATGTATAGTTGGCCATGTGAAAAGTAATCTTGTTTCAAATCAATGCCAACCTTTTGTAGGGTCTGTCCCCGAGACTTATTAATTGTCATCGCAAAGCAGAGCCTTACTGGAAATTGGAGGCATTTGAATTGAAATGGGAGATCAGAGGGTATATCGGGGATGCGAGGAATCAAAACTCTCTCCCCTGAGCAACTGCCAGTAAAAATAGTTGCCTCAATTAGGTTCTTTTGTGACCTGAAGTCTCGTGCTGTTACAAAGTTTCGGTGGCTGTAAGTTTTTCAGTAACATTATTGGTGTCCCAAACTTCAAAATTAGATGATGCTCAGGAGTGCCTGGAGGATTCAGAGTGTGGAGAAACTCTAGAGACAGCGTGTGTATTAACTTGTGAATTTTTGTGTGAGTATTTGGCGGCAGCATCACGAAGTTGTTTCCGCAAGGCCGCGTTAGCTGCGGAGCTCAGCTCGGAGCGAAATGAAGTGAATGAAATGACGCGAATGGGAGGGGAGATGATGACGTGACTCCCCCACCCGCCTTAACTCTCCATCCCTCCACAAACACACAAGCAAAGTCTCTCGGATCTCAACTCTCCTTTATATAAATCAGTAAAGGAGAGGGGACTAAACACTAAGTTAAAAGAACGGCAAGACTGCGTCAGCTGCGGAGCTCAGCTCGGAGCGAAATGAAGTGAATGAAATGAGGTGAATGGGAGGGGAGATGATGACGTGACTCCCCCACCCGCCTTAACTCTCCATCCCTCCACAAACACAGTCTCTCAGATCCCAACTCTCCTTTATATAAATCAAAAGTTCAGATAAAGGACTGGGGAACGTGTGGGGATTGTGTGTGTCTGGGTGTCTAATTTATGTGTGTTGTGGAGGACTGCCGGCTTCTCATGCCGGTCCTCACCCCCAGGCCGCCAGGAGGAGCCCTCCCGACAGCAGGATAGTGCCCCGAGGTCCAGCAGGGCCTCATGGACTTTGTAGTATTTATACACAGCCCTGCTGGATACCTTGGGGGCCACCAGGAGTCGCTGTGGGGGGGGGGCTTATGGGCTCTTTTGTGCCTTATGACCCGGGGGTACGTCACGGTCATGTGACAGGAAGGAACGACGTGCTCCCGGGTTGAAGAAAAGGACTGTTTGCCCTGACCCGGAAGGAATAAGGAACTGTGGACTGTTGGGACAGGAACACCTCCGGGTCAGGGGCTATAAAAGGACGGTGCCTCAGTCCAGACACTGAACTGTGCTGGGAGGTAGAGGAGCAAAGTGTCTGGGCGAGGAGGAGAGAGATTATTGTGTTTATAGTGTTGATAACTTATGAGTAGTGTGGAAGGTGCTTGGTGCACTCTGTTAAAAGAAAATAAAAGTCTGGGACTTTTATCCAGTGTCTTGCGTGGTACCTGAGGGTTCAAGGGAGCGCTAGTGCCCCCTACTGCCACAGTGTATATAGTTGTAATATAGGTTAAGTACATGTGAATATATTTGCACCATTTATAAATAAGATATTCTTTCCGTTTCTTTACCTTGCTGTCTTTCTTTCCTGCTTTCTTGTCGGCAGCGTCTCTATGAAGTTGTGGATTTGCCAGCGAGTATTTTAGTGACAGCGTGTCTATTAACTTGTGGATTTTTCTGCGAGTATTTAGCGACGGCGTGACGAACTTTCCGTCTAGCCGCACCAGAAAATGTACCACGATGTTTGGGCAGTCAATTACGTGGGAGGCGTGGGTATGGGGGACGCAATATAGGCAGGCAGCCAACTATGTGGGAGACTTAGTGATGAGGAACGCAACTTCGCCTCACACGGCGACCGAGCTGCAGGCTATGGCTGTATATATGTACGTAAGTAGGATTCAGTTATGACCATTACGCATATAATTTCGAAATGAAACCTGCTTAACTTTTGTAAGTAAGCTGTAAGGAATAAGCCTGCCAAATTTCAGCCTTCTACCTACACGGGAAGTTGGAGAATTAGTGATGTTTGGAAAATTCAATATGGCGGCCGACAGTGGCGTCATACCACCGAAATAAGTACGTACATCGGTTTTGGTTAGCGCAGGGAAGCCGCCTACCAAATTTTGTGAAGATGGGGCCATGAATAAGAAAGTTCAACATGGCGGACATTGTTGACCGTTACGCGTAGAATTTCGAAATGAAACCTGCTTAACTTTTATAAGTAAGCTGTAAGGAATGACCCTGCCAAATTTCAGCCTTCTACCTACACGGGAAGTTGGAGAATTAGTGATGAGTGAGTGAGTGAGTGAGGGCTATGCCTTTTATTAGTATAGATATAAAATCCAATGTCTCTCTGTCTGTCTGTCTGCTTTTCACGAGAGAACTACTTAATGGATTTAGATCGTTTTTTTTTCTATAATTTGCTTTAACATTTTGGTTGATTTTGCGACTTCTCTCATTTCTCTGTGTGTCATAGTTTGCTTGTGGTACCAACTGATTTGCGTGAATCCGAGATCCATGCAGTGGACCAAGGGGGGTGGGGCCTTCCTCACTCACTCGCCAGCTTCGGGGCGCGTACCTTAACTCCGCTTAGCTAGCGAACGAGAGAACAATTGAATTCAACTTTGTCTGATATTTAAAATAAAGTGTTACTTAGCTCTTGATGAGTTTGAGTCCGGATATTCTCTTAAGTGTATGCCACATTGAAAAGATAGATTGTAATTCAGATTGTGGATCGTGACTTTGTGTTAAAAGGATCATGATATGATATTTTGGAAAGATCTCCTACCCTTGTTTGACTAATCAAGTTTTCGAAATTCTGTAGGATTCATTAACCCTTTGGTGAGCTACTTGGAAAGGGGGTTGCGAGCTACCGATAGCTCACGAGAGTCATGTTGGAGACCCCGGTGTACATGAACGTGCTGAAATGGGCACAGAGATGTACTGATGCAGAAGGAGATGACTTTGAGCATCTTCTGTAAATGTGAGAACCAGATTTGATCATCTTTTTCTCTTCACCACGTAATGCAGCCGTCTCGGTGGATTTCGTGGGTCATCCTTTATAAAACGAAATGAAACTGAACCCCAATACAAGTCAAGTCAAGTTGGGGAGTATGCACTGGTACAGCACGTTGCCACACCCACTACACGACGAAACAACTCAGGATCCTGGTTTACAACCCCTTAGGCAGACCCGCGGTCCAGTCCCACCCTCTGGAAATGACCCTCTATCTGCTGCAGCCAGGTGTTACGTGGGCGACCCCTTGGCCTGGTCCAGCTACTCAGGTCCCCAACAATGAGGATCTTATGAGCCGGATCACCCTCTGGGAAATGCGCCACATGGCCGTAGTGCCGTAACTGACGCTCCCTCACAATGCAAGTCATGTGTCTCATTCGGGACTCCAAGAGCAACACAAAGTGAAACCAGTGGGACCCTATTATTTTTTACGGGGACGTGGATCTGGTGTGGCAATTAGCAGCTCCCGGCAACAATTACAGAAGCAGGCGACTCCTCACCTGTGCACTTAAGTCACCCGGAATCACCCGGGAACCACACTGGCCACACTACCACGCCCCCTCTCTATTTATTTAACAAGTGGCCTTTGATCTGAGCCGTGGACCACAGTTCCCTTTTTTCAAGCAATTATTTGTGTGAAGCTGGATTGAGTGTTCTGGTTTGCCTGAAATCTAATGTGACTGATGAGATACGATGATGAGATTGAATTAAAGGAGTGGATGGATGAGAGCTACTTGTCGTAAACTCAGATAAAACAAAGATGTTAATTGTTGGAAGGAATGACGCTGATCACAACAATATTCTGTCATCATTTAACTCAGTTGGATTCACCATTAATTTTACTGAATCAGCCTGCAACCTAGGAGTTCTCTTTGACTCTCGCATGTCATTTAAAGCTCATATTACAAAGTTGTCCAAATCATTTTTCTTCCATCTTAAAAATGTTGGGAAATTAAGGTGCTTTCTAAATAAACAGGATTCTGAGAAATTAATTCATGCATTTATCTCTAGTAGGATTGACTACTGTAATGCGGTGTTCACTGGCTGTTCAAACTGTTCTTTATACAGCCTCCAGTTAATCCAAAATGCTGCTGCAAGAATTATTACAAGAACAAGAAAATACGAACACATAACTCCAGTTCTTAAATCCTTACACTGGCTCCCGGTTAAGTTTAGGGCAGATTTCAAAGTCCTTCTTTTAACATATAAAGTATTAAATGGCCGAGGTCCGACTTACTTGTCTGAACTCATCATGACTTACAAACCTGAGCGCACATTAAGATCTCAAGATGTCGTTCTGCTTAGGATTCCAAGGATTAATAAAATAACAGTGGGAGGTCGAGCTTTTAGTTACAGGACCCCTAAACTGTGGAGTGGTCTGCCTGCTACTATAAGAGATGCCCCTTCGGTCTCAGCTTTAAAAGACTCACTACTTCAGTTTAGCACACCCTGACTAGAGCTGCTGATCAACTGTACAGACTGCATCTCTTATTGTTAGTCATTAGCACTAAAACATAAGTAACATGATTGTTATAATTGAATACTAACCCTCACCTATTCTGTTTCTCTTCTCGGTACTCAAATGTGGCACTTGGTGCAACTGCCCACCTGCCAAGTTGTTTTGCCTGCCTAAGGTAAAGTCATCCCTGATGGAGGATCGCAGAAGTTGTCGGAAAGAAGGGTTCTTTCATCGGATTAGCGCTATTTCAGCTGTGGAGTGGCCAATTGGGGGAGGCAGCTTGATGAATGAGGTCCATTATCCAACCCGCTGTATTCTAACTACAGGGTCACGGGGTCTACTGGAGCCAATCCCAGCCAACACAGGGTGCAAGGCAGGAAACAAACCCCGGTCAGGGCTCCAGCCCACCACAGGGCATGTATACACACACACACACCAAGCACACACTAGGGACAATTTAGGATCACCAATGCACCTAACCTGCATGTCTTTGGACTGTGGGAGGAAACCCATGCAGACATGGGAGAGAACATGCAAACTCCATTATGAGATATCATCTATTGTTAAATTCTGCTCCATACTTCTAAAATTTTTATTTTTATACTGTATTGAGGATTTGTTTTGTTCTGTGTATTGTATTGTATTGACCCCCTTTCTTTTTGACACCCACTGCATGCCCAACCTACCTGGAAAGGGGTCTCTTTCTGAAATGCCTTTCCCGAGGTTTCTTCCATTTGTCCCCTACAGGGTTTTTTTTTTGGGAGTTTTTCTTGTCTTCTTAGAGGCTGGGGGGGCGGTCAAGAGGCAGGGCCTGTTAAAGCCCATTGCGGCACTTCTTGTGTGATTTTGGGCTAGACAAAAATAAATTGTATTGTAATTGTATTGTTTAAGGTGCGCTCTCTCGACTATACGTAATGACTTTGACAAGCAGTGGGGTGACATGCAGGCGCAACCGGCTCATTAAAGATCGTAAGTACTTTACATGATTATCTGTGCCAACATGTTATGTTTTGATGTGAGGTAAATGCCCTGTAATATAATACCGTAACTTGCTGTTAAACAACGTACTGAATAAACAGCTGCTGAAAACACAGTACTGTAACAATGCTTTCTGATAACTTCACCTTCATTTAATCCTAATACTCTGTATATTCAATTCATTATAATAACTATTCATGGTGGCTCTAAAATCTGTACTAACCCCTACTCTCTCTTCTGTTTCTTTTTCCTGGTTTTCTGTGGTGGCGATCTGCGCCATCACCACCTAATCAAAGCACCGTGATGTCCTACATTAATGGATTAAAAGCCAGAAGTCTACATGACCGTCATCATCAAGTCCTTCCATGAGAACCCTAAACAGAAAGAGGACTGATCATTGATGTTAGGTAGAATGCCCAGAGGGGACTGGGTGGTCTCGTGACCTCAGACCCCCTGCAGATTTTATTTTTTCTCTCCAGCTGTCTGGAGTTTTTTTTTTTGTTTTTTTTCTGTCCTAAATGTTAATTAGTGTTCTCTTATTCTAATTCTTACTTTGTCTTTTATTTCTCTTTTCTTCATCATGTAAAGCACTTTGAGCTCCATTATTTGTATGAAAATGTGCTATAGAAATAAATGTTGTTGTTGTTGTTGAATGGGAAGTGAATATCATTACTTCATAGAGCTGGAGTCGAGGAAAAGCTCCGATTTCAAAATGGGGTCACAAACCAAAAATGTTTGGGCACCTTGCGCATAACATATTGAGAAGAAGGGTGTGAATGTTGCATCGGGCACTTGTGGAGAATTACAAGCGCTCAGCTCAGGTCACACATTCTTGGCCACAGTAATTAGTCCAGCATAGTTGGCAGACCCTTCCCTCGCCCTCAGGGAGAGACACCTTAAAAGATCAGAGCACCATTATAATCCACTCAAAACTAACACAACAGACTTCAGTACAATTTTGCTGAATTTGTCAGACCTTTCTGTGTTTTCCCCAAACTTGACTTGCCGCTTGATCATCAGTAGCTGAGCGGGATTGCTAACGAGATAGATTTGGTTTGGACAGAAATGCTGGATTATGGGCTTACCGTGTCAAGAATCCCGAAAACGTCAGCCTCACGGGATAACCATAGTGGATCATCTTCACCATCTCCAGAACGCCAATGTACTGCAGTTGAGGGGACACACAGAGTCGGTCAAAAAAGTCCGCCTTCTTGCAGTGGTTGGGTTTGATGCACTGAACAAAGTGTGGAGTGCAGTTGTGGAGCTTACTGGTGATATCAGTGATGGAGTTCTGGAAAAGTAGAAAAAATAATAAATTAAATAACAGTACAGGAAAAAAAAGACAAACCACCACAAAGTCATTCATTAATTAACCAATAAGAACACAGAGAAAGCATCAAAAACTTACAGTTAAAAAAATGAAAAGGAAGCAAAAAGTAATACATTAATTAAACAATCAGAAAAGAGACAAAGCACTAAAACATAATTAAATAAATGACCAATTTAAAGAGAAAAAAAGCATCAAAAGTTACAAAAGAGAAAAGGCAGCAAACACAAAAAAACTAATTAACCAATTAGTAAAGTGCCAAAAAAGGAATTAATTTGCCAATTAGAAAGGTGACAACGCTCCAAAATACTTATTAATTAACCAATAAAGAAATCAGACAAAGTACCAAAAAAAACATTAAAAAAAAATTAACCAATAAGAAAAGAAACAAAGTGCCAATAAAGTAATTCATTAATACAAATTAGAAATGAGACAACATGCCAAAAAATAATTAATTAACCAATAACAAGAGAGAGAAAGTAACAGAAAGTAGTGAATCAATTAACAAATCAGAAAAGAGAAAGCGCTAAACAAATAATTAATGAATTGACAAATAAAAAAAGGAAAAAGTAATGAATTAATTAACCAACAAGAAAAGAGATAAAGCACCAAGCAAATAATTAATTGACTTATGGAAAAATAGGACAAAAACAACGTGATTAATTAATTAACCAATAAGAAAAATGACAAAAGAGAAAAAAAGTAATGAATTAATCAACCAATAGGAAAAGAGATAAAGCAACAAAAAGTAATGAATTATTTAACCAATAAAAAAAGAGAGAGGGTAACAGAAAGTAATGAATCAATTAACCACTCAGAAAAGAGATGAAGCACTAAACAAAAAAATTAATGAACTGACTAATAAAAAAGGAAAAAGTAATGAATTAATTAACCAATAAGAAAAGAGATAAAGTAACAAAATGTAATGAGTTAGTTAATCAATAAGAAAAGAGATAAATCAGCAAGCAAATAAATAATTAATTGACAAATAAAAAAAGAACAAAAACAAAATGTGATTAATTAATAAGAAAAATGAAAAAAAAAATCAAAAAGTAATGAATTAATTAACCAATAAGAAAACAGCTAAAGCAATGACCTGTAGTGAGTTAATTAACCAATAAAAAAAGAGATAAAGCACCAAGCAAGTATTTAATTGACTGATAAAAAAGGACAAAAACAAAATGGGATTAATTAACCAATAAGAAAAATGAAAAAAAATCAAAAAGTAATGAATTAATTAACCAACAAGAAAAGAGATAAAGCAACAAAAAGTAATGAGTTAGCTAACCAATAAGAAAAGAGAGAGGGTAACAGAAAGTAATGAATCAATTAACCAATCAGAAAAGAGATGAAGTGCCAAACAAAAAAAATAATGAATTGTCTAATAAAAAAGGAAAAAGTAATGAAGTAATTAACCAATAAGAAAAATGACAAAGCACCAAAAAGTAATGAATTAATTAACCAATAAGCAAAGAGATAAAGCAACAAAATGTAATGAGTTAATTAACCAATAAGAAAAGAGATAAAGCACCAAGCAAATAATTAATTGACTAATAAATAAGGACAAAAACAAAATGTGATTAATTAACCAATACGAAAAATGAAAAAAAAAAAAACATCAAAAAGTAATGAATTAATTAACCAATAAGAAAAGAGATAAAGCACCAAGCAAATAATTAATTAATTGACTAATAAACAAAGGACAAAAACAAAATGGGATTAATTAATTAACCAATAAGAAAAATGACAAAACGTGAAAAAGTAATGAATTAATTAACCAATAGGAAAAGAGATAAAGCAACAAAAAGTAATGAGTTAATTGACCAATTAGAAAGGAGACAAAAATGTTAAAAAGTAATCAATTAATTAACCAAATTATAAAAGGGACAAAGCACCAAACAGTAGTTAATTACTTGATCAATAATAAACGGACAGAGTGACAATATACATGAATTAATTAATGAACTCATTCGAAAAGAAGACAAAGCACCAACATTATTCAATTAGTGACATGGCTGATGGAATCACTTGCAGGTTTTGACCCCACGTCCCCGTAACTGACTTGCGCAGGTTTAGGATATGACTGGATGGCTGCCTGCACTTCTACCATTTAAGTGATGAATCCTTTAAACAGAGAAATCAAACACTTGGGCTCCTGAACGTATGAATTTTGCGGCACCACTACATGTAAGTGGATCCCTATGATGAAATGAAGTGGTGAATTTCTGTCCCTTGCAGTTGAAAAACAAAAAAATGTTACGACTGCCCCCAAGGGAAAAATGAGCCTAAGTCATACCTGAAAGGAACGGCTCCCTTCATTCTGAGCGGCAGTATGGCCCCTCGTTAGGCTTCAACGTCCTGCAGTCGTTTCATTTGCTGTGGTGCTTTAGTGGTGACTACATTACGATGGTGTGACCGAGGAAAGCACTGCAACTTCCACAGGAGAAATGTTGGGGTGCCAACCTGGCCGTTCCCGCTTAATTCCACAAAAAAAATGAAAAAGGGTCACTAGATGTGCCAACACAAAATAACCGTCAGAGTTTTGGTAATTATGTTTGTCTGGTCTCGTGAGAAATGAGCTCCGCCCTACAGTGTGTTCTGCTCAAAACTGAACGCCTCCTTCTGGCCGCTGCTGGCTTTATAGTTGGAGGGCTGGAAGAGGCGGAGTCAGTTGCCCTCATTGAGCTTCTTCTTTCTACTGCAGAAGAGGAGAAGGACAGTGCCAGCGCCCCCTCTTGACCCTGGGTGACAGTACCTACCCCAGATGAGCCCAGACGTGCATGTGTGACAGCGGTAAAATAAATCTTCAGTCTGCACTGCTGAGTCACTATGACAAACTGCAAATAAAGGCGACTCACTTCTGTTCACACTTGTATTTATTACTTGACTGTCCATTTTAATTTTGTCAGTGATCCAAATCTGATATGAATTGTGTGTTTAGATATTTATTCCGAATGTGCCCTGCAGATACAAAATTTCTGAAAAAAACAAACGTGACCCAAATGTTGCAAAGTGTTTCTTCCACAAACAACCACAGACGTGTAGAAATGAGTGGCCAAGCAGTGTGGTGGACAACGCCGATGCTGGCAGGCTCGTCTAGTGCAGCGGCTGAATCCCAGGGACAGTGATACTGATTCGCTAGGGGGCGCCAGTGGTCATGAGCTGGCTGCTCAACGAATGGACGGCACGGACAGATCAGCTCCAGCCTGCTGGCAAATTGCACTGGGCACCGACGATAGCCGGGTGCGCCATTCAACGAATGTACAGTACAGGCCAAAAGTTTGGACACACCTCCTCATTCAATGTGTT
>JANRMT010062834.1:60455474-60468027 GCA_026402145.1 Polypterus bichir lapradei
ATTTGACTAATGGTTACATGTGTTTGATGATCAGAAACATTTTGTGTTACAAATATGCAAAAGAATAAGAAATCAGAAAGGGGGCAAATAGTTTTTCACACCACTGTAGGAGACACACACAGTGATATTTGAGAAGTGAAATGAAGTTTATTGGATTTACAGAAAGTGTGCAATAATTGTTCACACAAAATCAGGCAGGTGCATAAATTTGGGCACCACAAAAAAGAAATGAAATCAATATTTAGTAGATCCGCCTTTTGCAGAAATTACAGCCTCTAAACGCTTCATGTAGGTTCCGATGAGAGTCTGGATTGTGGTTGAAGGTATTTTGGACCATTCCTCTTTACAAAACATCTCTAGTTCATTCAGGTTCGATGGCTTCCGAGCATGGACAGCTCTCTTTAACTCACACCACAGATTTTCAATTATATTCAGGTCTGGGGACTGAGATGGCCATTCCAGAACGTTGTACTTGTTCCTCTGCATGAATGCCTTAGTGGATTTTGAGCAGTGTTACGGGTCGTTGTCTTGTTGAAAGATCCAGCCCCGGCGCAGCTTCAGCTTTGTCACTGATTCCTGGACATTGGTCACGAGAATCTGCTGATACTGAGTGGAATCCATGCGTCCCTCAACTTTGACAAGATTCCCAGTCCCTGCACTGGCCACACAGCCCCACAGCATGATGGAACCACCACCATATTTTACTGTAGGTAGCAGGTGTTTTTCTTGGAATGCTGTGTTCTTTTTCCTCCCTGCATAACGCCCCTTGTTATGCCCAAATAACTCAATTTTAGTTTCATCAGTCCACAGCACCTTATTCCAAAATTAAGCTGGCTTGTCCAAATGTGCTTGAGCATACCTCAAGCGGCTCTGTTTGTGCTGTGGACGGAGAAAAGGCTTCCTCTGCATCACTCTCGCATACAGCATCTCCTTGTGTAAAGTGCGCCGAATGGTTGAACGATGCACAGTGACTCCATCTGCTGCAAGATGATGTTGTAGGTCTTTGGTGCTGGTCTGTGGGTTGACTCTGACTGTTCTCACCATTCGTCGCTTCTGTCTATGCGAAATCTTTCTTGGTCTACCACTTTGAGCCTACCACTGTATTACCCTGTGTGGGCTCATAGGGGAGAGCTTAAGTGCTCTAGTGAGTGTAATTCTAATGCCGCTCCAGGGGATGGCGCTATGTCCTAATGCTGTTTCTCTTCCTTCCTCTGCAGACCTGAAGATTGATGGCTGTAACATCACTGATGTCACTTCTGGTGTTCACCCCCTGGACACGCCTCTTCCTGCCAGAAGGACTTAAAACTGGAAGATCCACCATCTTGAGTTAATTCATTCTTGGTCTCGTGCCTAAGAAGACGTTCTCACGATTATTTTGAATGTGCGTGTTACTTTTTCAACAAGTACACCAGTTTTCCATTTGGTGCCCCAACTCTTCATATAACACTTTTGTTGCTAAATCTACCTATCTATCTATTGTGGCAGGCGGCTGGCGTCCATGCCCAGCCGGGATGCCCCTGCACACTATATTCAAGGGGAGCAGCCCTGGACAGTGCAATACCTCCCCCTGGATGCTAGATGGCCGCTCCCCTGGGGTGGAGCAGTGCCTAGGTTTCCCACAGGGTTCCTTGGGAATTAGAGTTGGGTGCAGCCCTGTTGGGTCCCGCAGGCACCGCCAGGGGGTGCTGTGTTTGGGGCTCCTGAGCCCGTGTGGGCAGCAGATGCATCACACTCGGAAGTGCAGTCGGAACTCGGTGATCAAGCACCTGGAGCACTTCCGGGTGAACTATAAAAGGAGCCAGCGACCACCACTCAGGGTCCAGAGTCGGGTGGAAGAGGACAAGGTTGCTTGGGAGGAGTGGTGGTGCCAAGGAGAGGAAAGTGCTTGTTGTACTGGTGTGATTAGTGCTGGGACTGTGTATTACCTGTGGGTCACGGGAAAGACATGTGCCCACAGGAGAAGAAAATAAATAGTTTATTTTATTGTACACATGCCTACATGTCAATCTGTGTTAGGTCAGGTGCTCTATAGTGTCAAGCTTACACTATCTATCAATCTAATCTATCTATTATATAGTGCCTTTCACACCATCTATCTATCTATTATATAGTGCCTTTCACACTATCTATCTATCTTTTATATAGTGCCTTTCCTATCTATCTATCTATCTATCTATCTATCTATCTATCTGTTATATAGTGCCTTTCATACTATCTATCTATCTGTTATATAGTGCCTTTCATATCTATCTATCAGTCTGTCTGTATATATATATATATATGTTATGGCCAAAACCCGAAATCGGGCAAAGTGGAAAGTGTCCGGTCAAATTGAGAAATGTCCAATGTCGCTGTAAATTGTCCGGACAATGTCCGATGTTTTTCTTGATTTTGGGATTTGGCCAGCCAGTTTGTAAAATAGCATGGGGCAATCGGCCAAAGTCGTAAGAAAAAAATCACGAGGAGCGATTTGTTGCTCACTTAGTAGAGCAATTGCATCGAGTGTAGCCTTGACCGCCGGTCGGTGATTGGGAAGACGGTTCGTAGTGATTTTTCTTCTGTGCCTACGGATTCCAGTGTGAGCAGTTTCTTGTGCAGAACGGAAAACTCGCTTCTGAATCTGCATCTGCAAGTTTTTAGGCATCTTCGCACCTTGGGCGGACAGTCTTACATCAGCACATTGAACTTTGGCCAGGGAGTTCTCGCCACTTAATGAAATGGCCGGGCTAAAGTAGCATATACACTGGTCATTTCTAGTAATTCGGACTTTGGCCACACCTTGCAGCCAAAATGCGAAATGGCTGGCCAATTCGGGAACTGGCAGAGCTTTGGGTTTTGCCCATAACATATACACACACTACTATAAATATATAGTAACCACAAGGGGGCATCACTTAGCCACAAACCTCAGACGCAGTATCACTCATTGCTATAAATAAGGTATTTATTTGCCAATAATACATTTTCAATAATTATTAGCAAAGAAAGATCAATTTCAAAAACTTGAAATATCAAATACACTAAATAATCAATTTCTTCCCTCCTTCAAATGAGCGTTTCCCACTGCCTCCCGACTCTGACTCCTCGAGGTGAGGACGCGGGTTTCTTTTGAACTAGACCTGGGAACTGTTTCCGGTATGATGCACAAATCGCCCAGTGCACTTCCAGGGCAGCCCTCTTCTGACAGAGCCCAATAGGGGGCACCCAAGGAACCCAAAAGGGCTGCATTTCTGAACTCTAACTGGGTTCAGCACTAAGCAACACTGCCACCTGCTGTGTAGGAGTACAAACTGTTCCCAGCACCCATGTTCACTTGGTCCACCGGTGATTGAAGTGATTAGGAAAGGCGCACACCAGTCTAAAGGTCCCACAGTTGATCAAAAACCAAAGCCATGAGGACGAGACAGAACTGGATTGATTCACAGGACAGGCAATGCAGGACGTGTACTACTTATGTTTAGAATTAATAGGAAATTTAAAAAAAAAAAAAACTCTCAAAAGGAAAAAAAAACAGCTGTATACAGCGTATAAGACTAATAACTCCAATTTGAATCGTAGGGCATATGAGAACATGATGGCAACCACTAAGAAGAATATTTGGGAGGCTAAAAGACAGTTTGAGAGGAATATATCAGAGAAGGCAAAAAATGACCCTAAGACATTCAGTATTTAAGTAGTTAAAGAAAAGTCAAGGAGGAGGTCAAGCGCATCAGAAATATTAAAGGGGAATTAAAAGATACAGACAGTGACATAGCAGATGCCCTAAACTTACATTTTTCTGAGGTCTTCACAAGTGAGGAAGTGGATAACCGCTGAGTGGTAACAGGGACTACTAAGGAGGTACGGTAATCCCTCGTTTATCGCGGGAGATTGGTTCCAAGGCCGGCCGCAATAACTGAATTTCCGAGAAGTAGGGACACCATATTTATTTAATTATTTAACGTGTATTTGGACGTTTTTAAACCCTCCCTGTACTGTTTACAACCCACCCTTTACTCTGTTAATAACAGGGACAACTGCTAAGCAATATGAAATCGGTAGATAAGTTTACAGTAACTGTATAGCGAAGTACACGTACCTATATATGACGTGATGATGGTGATGAATATGCTGTGCAGTAAAAATGATGACGATGAAGGTGATGATGACTTTTACTGCGCAGCCGATGACTGTATTTTACGTCTCTTCAGACGGCTCAGCACCAGCCTTGGAAGAAGGAGCACGTTTGGGAGCCATTGCAGGGGGTGAAAATTGAAGCGAAGTTCAACACAAAGAAACCACAAAAAAATCACACACAGTACAGTGTAAAGTAAACCGCTCGGCGAGAAAGCTTGAAGCGAAATGGCCGCGACAGAGAGACAAGGGGAGATGCTGTGGGATCTGGGCATCAGTCAAAGCACCAATCACGGGCCCGATTAGAAAGCGGGAAGCTGTGATTTGTCGTCTCCCTCCCATGTACCAATCACAGCCTGTGTTACAACGCACTTAGTCACCGAACCTGTTTTGTTGTTCTTAGACTAGGAAATACTACTACTATATTTAAAAACCCGCAAAGTCGTGAATCCGTGAAAAGTGAACCGCGAAGTAGCGAGGGATTACTGTACTGAAGGATTTGGAAATTGTAGAGGGAGAAGTGCTGCTGAGATTAAATAGGTTGAAATCAAACAAATCACCAGGACCAGATAATATTTATCCTCGAGTTCATAAGGAGGCTAGCGAGTACAGATATAAACCCTTAACGCAGCAGTTCTCAAAGTTTCATATTTCGCACCCCCCCTTTTCTACCTGGAATAATTCTGCACCCCCTGCATAATATAAGATAGAAGAGAATAACCCCTGATACAACTAACAAAGGTATGATACTCGTCCGGTGTCGCGGTATCCTATCATTTTTACTTCCATAAGATTTGCATGCGTTCGGCTAACTTCGATGAAATATTTGCAATTTCTTTTTTTAAAGTGCTTTAATAACTGTTAAAATGCCTTTTGTTTTAGTGGTAGTCATTGTGGTAGTAATTCTAATCCCAAAAACAATTATTTAATTATTTTTTATGTAAAGAAATGATTAAATATGTTTTCATTTTTAAAAATCTCGTAAACGAGGACACCGATGAAGTCAATCTGCGCGAGACAAACTATTTTCATCCAACAAATATTATACCGCTGTTAGTTGTATCATGAAAATAACCCAATACACTGTAAATTATTTAACTCAATTTGGCAATATTGGCTATGCTGCCAATGTGGTGCAGTCACGCCGCATTATCACCTGATCTACTGTTACCCGAATGTTTGCGACAGATACCGATACGTCTCGAACTTTCTGGATTGAAAATACTATATACATGCAAATTTAAATTTGAAATAAAAATGTAAAAAATTAATTTTTATGTCTTGTTCATTTATTCAACGCCCCCCCAGGAGGGCACGCCGCACAGTTTGAGAACCGCTGCCTTAACTCTTTCAGGGCTGATGTCGACTTTTAGTCAAAACGAGGAGTTGACAATGGTAATTAACTGTAAACTGCAGCAAAACCAACCGTTACGTTTTACAGTAGTTGGACTCTCATTGCTAGAAGCAAAGTTAGATTCATTGGTTTGACCGAGTTTTCCTGCGCTTGTATGAGTAGCAAGGCACAAACAACGGCAAAAATGGCACTGACATCTGGCGAGAGATCAAAGCGAATGCGTCAAGCAAAATATTCCGTGGATGACATTTTGCTTTTTATCTCTGAACTGGACTATGATTTGTCACACTCAGATTTTGATACAAGTGATTGAAAACGAATGTGAGGTTCTAGCTTCAGCTGACTGGTCTCCAGCTAATCATGTAGCTGACACGCCTACGCCAATGTTTGCCAAGAGGACTGCCACTTAACAGTGGTAAGAAGTAGAAACCAGATTGCAATGCACTGCGACTGTGACTGCTGCTGCGCTGCCGCTCCAGCCATGCAAAGACAGCCAGGCAGCAAGTCTGCCGCACATTCTTGGCAAACTGGCAGCCGCAGCATGCAGCAACAAACATTTTATATGTTGATTTCTGTGTGAAACCATTGCTTTTCAGAAAATGTTTTTCAAAAAAAATATTCAGCCCTCAAAGAGTTAACGCATATTTTTAAGAAGTCACTGAGTACTGGAGAGATTCCAAAGGACTGGAAAATGGCAAATATCATCCCAGTATACAAAATGGGTGACAGAGGAGATCCAAGCAACTACAGGCCAGTAAGCTTAACGTGCATCACAGGAAAATTAATAGAAGGAATTATTAAGGATAATATTGAGCAACACATGGCAAGGACAGGAGTTATTAGGAACGGTCAGCGTGGGGTCAGAAGAGGGAGGTCGTGTTTTACTAACATGCTGGAATTCTATGAGGAGGCAACAAAAGGATACGACCAGAGTGGAGCAGATGAGATTATTTATCTGGACTTTCAGAAAGTATTTGATAAGGTGCCACATGAGAGGGTGGGCATCAAACTAAAAGAAGTGGGAGTTCAGGCTGATGTTTTTAGATGGGTGCAGGATTGGCTCAGACACAGGAAGCAGAGGGTGATGGTGTGAGGAACCTCATCAGAATCGGGTGAAGTTAAGAGTGGTGACCAGCAGGGGGCAGTGCTGGGGCCGCTGCTATTTTTAATTTCAAGAAATGATTTAGATAGGAATATAAGTAACAAGCTGGTCAAGTTTGCAGATGATACCAAGATAGGTGGATTAGCAGATAATTTGGAATCCGTTATATCACTACAGAAGGACTTGGACAGCAGACAGGCTTGGGCATATTTGTGGACGATGAAATTTAATGTCAGTAAATGTAAAGTATTACACATAGGAAGTAAAAATGTGAGGTTTCAATACACAATGGGCGGTCAGAAAATCGAGAGAACACCTTATGAGAAAGAAATAGGAGTCGTGGTGGACTCTAAGCTATTGACTTCTAGACGGTGTTGAGAAACCATTAAGAAGGCTAACAGAATGTCAGGTTATATAGCACCTTGACGTGTGGAGTACAAGTCACAGGAGGTTCTGCTCAAGTCTTTATAACACACTGGTGAGGCCTCATCTGGAGTCCTGTGTGCAGTTTTGGTCTCCAGGCTACAAAAAGGACATAACAGCACTAGAGGTGGTCCAGAGAAGAGCGACTAGGCTGATTCAGGGCTACAGGGGATGAATTATGAGGAAAGATTAAAGGAGACGAGCCTTTACATGAGATGAAGAGCAGACCTGATTGAAATGTTTAACATAATGAAGGGAATTAGTCCGGTGGATCGAGACGGTGACTTTAAAATGAGTTCATGAAGATCACAGGGACACAGTTGGAAACTTGTTAACGGTAAATTTCACGCAAACATTAGGAAATTTCCTTAACACAGAGAACCACAGACACATGGAATAAGCGACCAGGTAGTGTGGTAGGTACAGGAGGACTTCAAGGACTTTCAACTTGATGTGTTTTTAGAAGAATTAAGTGGATAGCGAGCTTTGTTGGGCTCAATGGCTTGTTCTCGTCTCTATGGTTCTAATGTTCAAAATCTGCCCAACAAAAAAAATTGTGCAGCACTGAAGGTTCCCAAGAGAAAAAGTGGCCTCCATCATTCGTAAGTGGAAGAAGCTTAGAACAACCACAACTCTTCCTTGTGTCAGTCAAACCAAGCAATTGGGTAAGAAGGGCTATTCTGTCCCGAACGCCATATTAGCGAGCCTTCTCTCACAAGACCCAGTCCGTACAGAGTGTGTGTCGTCCCATTGGTTGTAGTGAACTTGGACAGATAGGCTATCTCACGAAGAAAGTCAAGGCTGAGACTCTGTATACTTTAATGTAGGTTTCTGGTAAGAAGTCATACAAAGTATTAGGATGTGAAAGCCATTGACAACTTGAAGGTAAAAGGATGATAATTTCCTTAACCTAACATACAATATGGCGGAAGGTAAAGCAATGACTAAAGCAGCGTGAGTAGCAAAAAGGGAGCTAGGGACATACCAATATGACCATCCATCATCCAACCCGCTATATCCTAACTACAGGGTCACGGGGGTCTGCCGGAGCCAATCCCAGCCAACACAGGGTGCAAGGCAGGAAACAAACTCCAGGCAGGGCGCCAGCCCACCACAGGGCACACACCCACACACCAAGCACACTAGGGTGCCAATGCACCTAACCTGCATGTCTTTGGACTTTGGGAGGAAACTGGAGCACCCCAAGGAAATCCACGCAGACACGGGAAGAACATGCAAACTCCATGCAGGGAGGACCCGGGAAGCGAACCCGGGTCTCCTAACTGCGAGGCAGCAGTGCTACCACTGCGCCACCGTGCCGCCCCAGGAATGTACCAAACAGTCTAATAACAATATTAACACAGGCTGCTGTAGCAGCAGAAGGACCTGGTGACCATGAGAGAGGTGACCACGAACCTGATGGTCACTCTGGCAGAGCTCCAGATAATCTCTGTGGAGATGGAAGAATCTTTCAGAAGGACATCCATCATTTCAACACTCCACTACCCTGAGCATAGTGGCCAGACAACATGTGAAGTTCTGTTCTGGAGTTTGCCAAAATACACCTAATGGACTCGCAGACTAAAAAATAAAAAACAAGATTTCTCAACAACATGGACCTCTTTGTCCTCAATTCCAAAAATCGCATCCAGAGGAAATCTGAACAATACATTCCAACAGTGAAGCATGGTTGTGGCATCAGGGACTGGGAGTTTAGTCAGGGTTGAGGGAAAGCTGAATTGAGCTAAGTCCACAGATATCCATCCATCCATTATCCAACCCGCCATATCCTAACTACAGGGTCACGGGAGCCAATCTCAGCCAACACAGGGCACAAGGCAGGAAACAAACCCTGGTCAGGGCGCCAGCCCACTGCAGGAGACATACTAGGGACAATTTAGGATCGCCAATGCACCAAACCTGCATGTCTTTGGATTGTGGGAGGAAACCCACACAGACACAGGGAGAACATGCAAACTCCACGCAGGAAGGACCCAAGAAGTGAACCCGGGTCTCCTAACTGCTAGGCAGCAGCGCTACCCGCTGCGCCACCGTGCCGCAAGTCCACAGATATCCTTAACAAAAACATTCTCAGACCATACTGGGCAACTGATGGCGCTGGGTATTCCCTTTCCAAAAGGATAAACCACGAACAATGCAGGAGTCACTTGGGAACAACTTATGGAATGTCTTTGAGTGGCCCAGTCAGAGCCTGAACCTGAAACCAATCAGACATCTCAGAAGAGACCTGAAAATGGCTGTCCATCCAACCAGAAAGAGCTGGAGGGGATCTGCAAAATCCCCAAATCCAGTTGTTGTGTCAATTCCAAGTGGGAATTGCTGCCAAAGGGGCTGAGTAAAGGGCCTGAATACTTGTGTCAGCATGACATTTCACTTTCATTTTTTATTTTAGTTTTAATAAATCTGAAAAAATTACTAAAACCGTTTTTGCTGGGAAATTGAGTGTTGCTTGATGAGGAAAAGGTCAGTTCAAACATTTTTCCTCTAACAGAGCAAAATGTGAAAATATTGAAAGGGACTAAAGACTCACTAAATCAGCACGGTGTGTTTAAAGTGTCAAGAATCCAAACAGCAAAGTCTTAGACCATCCCACACACAAAAAGGTGAAAAGAGTACAAACACCACAATGACTACAAGCAAGAACAGTGGGGCTCCACCAAGGAGGTCTCACCCTAGACGGCCTAGCGTTCGCATTTAAAAAACAGGCTCTGGCCTACACAGGCCTAAAAAACGGGGCTGAGGCTTTTAAAGTCTACATATCACAAAATATCCGAACAAGCGAGGGGAAGACCAGGACGGTACAAAGCACATGTAATATTAGTGGTACATTATAGATAATAACAGCAATGGTTTGATGGTTTAAGAACCCCTTTCCCGCCTTTAGGACGGAGTCTCTTTGAATATTACGACAGAGTTGGGGGGAAGCGCCTCAAACAAGTTTGATAAATGATTCTCTGAAGTCTCTCTGTCAACCCCCACAGGAAAGCCAGGCTGCCTAATTGCCAAGCTTTACCTTAACATATGGTTTGGGGGGCAGGTGTGAAGATGTTCTATCCCACCATTGGTCTGAAGTGTGGCTGTTTGGAATTGTCTTGTATCAGAAGCCTTTAAGTACCATAATGTCTTATTGGCTCTAGGGGTTGGACAGAAAACCTATAAATTTGCTCACTTCCTCACTCTCCCTCTCTTACCAAACTGATAAAGACCATCTCACACCATGAACTGAAAAGAACAACGCAATGAAGAGCACAGCTTGGCAACCATATTGAGACAGGCATGCGGCCTGTTCTAAAGAAAGCTGACCACAAATGAGGCCTTAACTTAGAGACATTTTAAGTAACCAACAAGTCTGTGTGCTGTCTGAAACTACACATCACCATTTATCAGGCTGTATGGTTGCCAGTATTCAAATATACTTTGCATATTGTTATTATTTATGAATATTATCAATAATGCATTGTTTAAAGTGTAACTTTATATATTAGTTATTGATGTAGAAGGGAAGGTGGGGAGAAGTTATATACTATAATACAGTGGAACCTCAGTTTGCGAGCATAATTCGTTCCGGAAACGCGCTTGCAGTCCAAAGCACTCGTATATCGAAGTGAATTTCCCCATAAGAAATAATGGAAACTCAGATGATTCGTTCCACAACCCAAAAATATTCATATAAAAAATGATTAATACAAAATATAAAGTAAAAATACATAAAGCAAATTAACCTGCACTTTACCTTTAAAAAGAATCATGGCTGATGTGAGTGAGTTTCTAAACTCTTGTGGGATTCCACACAACGGGACGACACGCGGAAGAGCGTCCCAAAGCAATCACAGTCTCCCAGCGCTGTAGCAGTTCACCGAAGTGTATCCAAAAAGATCGCAGACATGCTATAAGTGCCTGCCGTCGATGGGTGATACAAGGAACATTATAAAGATCCCGCTACAATAAATAACTGCGCTGTTGCTGTTTCAAGCTGAATAAAGCTGGTGTTGTTAAAGTACTGAGACTCAGCTTCATGTTTTGGGGCGCAAGACGGGGACTCGCACTTCACAGCACACACACACATACACAGTCACAATGCTGTAGTAAACAGTAACGCTCGTACGGCTGTTGACTATATGAGTGAGGCACACAGACTCAGACGGAGAATAGGAGACTATTGCCCTCAAGAGAAGAGAGAGAGAGAGACGCGCGCCAGCGAGCGAGAGAGATAAGGAGAGAGAGAGAGACGCGCGCGAGAGAGAAGAACCATCAGCTCAGTTGTGATCACATGACGCTCAGCAGACAAAGTGTATCCATACTACTCGTATTGCAAGACATCGCTCGTTTATCAAGTCAACATGTATTAAAAAATTTAGCTCGTCTTGCAAAACACACGTAAACCAAGTTACTCGCAAGCTGAGGTTTCACTGTACCTTATAAACAGTGGTAAGTCTGTGAGATCTGAGGCATTCTGACAAAGGTTACATATTAATAACACAAAAGGGGAAAGGAGAGTAATATATTACACTACCAAGACAGAACAGGAGCACAAAAATAAAAAATAATAATTTTGCCAGAAGATAAAAACAAAAAGTGAATAAGCCAACAACACAAACCAAAACCGCTTACTTAATCATAGCCGGGGTCAAACTTATGGTATCCACACAGATCAAGAACCACAAAATCCAAAACCAGGAATTCTGAAGCTGCTTCTCCATTTCGAGTGCTGGGGGGCGTCGCCCAGCTACATACTGTGTCTGGTGGCCCCGCCTCCGTTGGTTCAACATACACAAGACACTCGAGATTGAAGACTCACCCTGAGCTGCACAGCAACAGTCACTGGACCACAACGCTCCAGTCGCTGAAGGAAGGAGGACGCACCTTTCTTTTTCAGTAGCTATCAACAAAAAAACAAAGAGTCATTAGTATAGCCATCATCTCGATTTGCCTCTCCTGTTCTGAAAATCTTCATCTTGGCACCTGGGTTACCCAAAAAAAATGAAAAGGATAAAAAAAAGTAAAGTCCTGCAGATTGGAGTTATCAAAAAGGTACACAATCTTGTAAATCAAAAACAAATAAGCAGAAAATAAATAAATCAGATAAATGCTTGTGGGAGATCATCTGCTCAGGCAGACCGAAATGAACGGCACTATAAAAGATTACAGGTAAATAGACAGATGGTTATGAAAGGCACTATATGATAGATAGATAGATAGATAGATAGATAGATAGATAGATAGATAGATAGAAATGAAAGGCACTATATAATAGATAGATAGATAGATAGATAGATAGATAGATAGATAGATAGATAGATAAGGCACCATATAATAGATAGATAGATAGATAGATAGATAGATAGATAGATAGATAGATAGATAGATAGATAGATAGATAAGGCACTATATAATAGATAGATAGATAGATAGATAGATAGATAGATAGATAGATAGATAAGGCACTATATAATAGATAGATAGATAGATAGATAGATAGATAGATAGATAGATAGATAAGGCACTATATAATAGATAGATAGATAGATAGATAGATAGAT
>JANRMT010062834.1:60478934-60490449 GCA_026402145.1 Polypterus bichir lapradei
ACAGACATAGAGACAGACAGACATTGGATTTTATATATTATATATTAGTAAACCTTTAAAATAATGTGCACTTCAATTCTCAACAGCATTCTCAGCATTTCTGGAGCTTAGTAGAGCCAGATAACTAGAAGAATCTTCACCAAGCAGCTCTGAAAATGTCTGCTTTGTGAGTCTGACATGAATGTCATGAAATCAAAGTTCAGAACAAGCTTAACAGACAAACATTTAAATGACTCCATAAGAGTGAACTTCAGTGGCTCAACTCCACCATACACCTCAGTGCCAGTCATCTGATTAACTAAAAAACACATCACACACGCAACTGGACCTGTGAATAAAGTGACACAGTGACATGGAACAAAATGACAAATGAATAAGTCAGATCTGTGCATTTGGAATTGCAGTGTTTTGTTTTGACAGCATTCATGTTTTAATTCAGTAATGTGAGATACACTAGAAAAGGCATACAGACATACAAAATGCACTTGCAGGTGAACTCAATATTTTTTGTGATGTTTTAATGCAAAATGTGAGTTGTGGGCACCAACATTTTGTAAATGTTCAGGCAAAACGAGCTTATTCAGTTTGTTTGGGTTGAAATATGCTATTAGAATAAACGTTAGAAAACATGAGGAGCTCTCGGCCATTTTCATTTTGTAAAAGTAGCTCTCAGGGGGCAAAAAAGGTTGGAGACCCCTACTCTAAGGCATTTTGCCGAGGAGTAATTAAAAGAAACCATGAACAGCTTTTCTCCTACCTGATTAATGATTTGTCCTGTTAGAGGATCTTTCTTTCTTGAATAAGATGTTCAATTTCGACCACATTCCTTCCAAATCTACCAATATAACTGGAAATAATCTGGGAACATTGACTCCATATACAGTATCTCACAAAGGTGAGTACACCCCTCACATTTTTTAAAATATTTTATTCTATCTTTTCATGGGACAACACTGAAGATATGACACTTTGATACAATGTACAGTAGTCAGCTTGTATCACAATGTAAATTTGCTGTCCCCTCAAAATAACTCAACACACAGCCATTAATGTCTAAACCGCTGGCAACAAAAGTGAGTTCACCCCTAAGTGACAAGTGTCCAATTTGTACCCAAAGTGTCAATATTTTGTGTGGCCATCATTATTTTCCAGTACTGCCTTAACTCTCTTGGGTATGGAGTTCACACGAGCTTCACAGGTTACCACTGGAATCCTCTTCCACTCCTCCATGATGACATCACGGAGCTGGTGGATGTTAGAGACTTTGCACTCCTACACCTTCTGGTTGACGATGCCCCACAGATGCTCAATAGGGTTGGCCAGTCCAGCACCTTTACCCTCAGTTTCTTTAGCAAGGCAGTGGTCATCTTGGAGGTGTGTTTGGGGTCGTTATCATGTTGGCATACTGCCCTCCAGCCCAGGGAGGGGATCATGATCTGCTTCAGTATGTCACAGTACACGTTGGCATTCATGGTTCCCTCAATGAACTGTAGCTCCCCAGTGCCGGCAGCACTCATGCAGCCCTAAGCCATGACACTCCCACCACCATGCTTGACTGTAGGCAAGACACACTTGTCTTTGTACTCCTCACCTGGTTGCCACCACACATGCTTGACACCATCTGAACCAAATAAGTTTATCTTGGTCTCATCAGACCACAGGACGTGGTTCCAGTAATTCATGTCCTTAGTCTGCTTGTCTTCAGCAAACTGTTTGCTGGCTTTCTTGTGCATCATCTTTAGAAGAGGCTTCCTTCTGGGACGACAGCCATGCAGACCAATTTGATGAAGTGTGCGGTGGGCGTATGGTCTGAGCACTGCCAGGCTGACCCCCCCACCCCTTCAACCTCTGCAGCAATGCTGGCAGCACTCATACGTCATTTTTCAAAAGACAACCTCTGGATATGACGCTGAGCGTGGGCACCATGGCGAGGCCTGTTCTGAGTGGAACCTGTCCTGTTAAACCTGTCACTGTATGGTCTTGGCCACCGTGCTGCAGCTCAGTTTCAGGGCGCTGGCAATCTTCTTATAGCCTCAGCCATCTGTATGTAAAGGAACAATTCTTTTTTTTCAGATCCTCAGAGAGTTCTTTGCCATGAGGTGCCATGTTGAACTTCCAGTGACCAGTATGAGAGAGAGAGAGTGTGAGAGCGAGAACACCAAATTTAACACACCTGAGACCTTGTAACACTAACGAGTCACATGACACCGGGGAGGGAACATGGCTAATTGGGCACAATTTGGACACTTGTCACTTAGGGGTGTACTCACTTTTGTACAGTTTTCAGTACAGCATAAGGTGAATTTTAAGATTGTATTATTTGGTTGGATGATGTGGAGATAGTAAACCAGGCAATGCAATGGATTAGCAAGGAGGAAGTAAGGACAGTGATGAAGAAGATGAAGAATGGAAAGGCCGTTGGTCCAGATGACATACCTGTAGAAGCATGGAGGTGTTTAGGAGAGACGGCAGTGGAGTTTCTAACCAGATTGTTTAATGGAATCTTGGAAAGTGAGAGGATGCCTGAGGAGTGGAGAAGAAGTGTACTGGTGCCGATATTTAAGAATAAGGGGGATGTGCAGGACTGCAGTAACTACAGGGGGATAAAATTGATGAGCCACAGCATGAAGTTATGTGAAAAAGTAGTGGAAGATCAGTTAAGAAGTGAGGTGATGATTAGTGAGCAGCAGTGTGGTTTCATGCCAAGAAAGAGCACCACAGATGTGATGTTTGCTCTGAGGATGTTGATGAAGAAGAAGAGAGAAGGCCAGAAGGAGTTGCATTGCGTCTTTGTGGACCTGGAGAAAGCATATGACAGAGTAACCAGATGGGAGTTGTGGTATTGTATGAGGAAGTCGGGAGTGGCAGAGAAGTACGTAAGAGTTGTACAGGATATGCACAAGAGAAGTGTGACCGTGGTGAGGTTTGCGGTAGGAGTGACGGATGTGGGATGACATCAGGGATCGGCTCTGAGCCCTTTCTTATTTGCAATGGTGATGAACACGTTGACAGACGAGATTAGACAGGAGTCCCCATGGACTATGATGTTTGCTGATGACATTGTGACCTGTAGCGATAGTAGGGAGCAGGTTGAGGAGACCCAGGAGAGGTGAAGATATGCTCTAGAGAGGAAAGGAATGAGGGTCAGTGGGAACAAGACAGAATACATGTGTGTAAATGAGGGGGAGGTCAGTGGAAAGGTGAGGATGAAGGGAGTAGAGTTGGCGAAGGTGGATGAGTTTAAGTACTTGGGATCAACAGTACAGAGTAACGGGGATTGTGGAAGAGAAGTGAAGAAGAGAGTGCAGGCAGGGTGGAGTGGGTGGAGAAGAGTGTCAGGAGTGATTTGTGACAGACAGGTATCAGTAAGAGTGAAAGGGAAGGTCTACAGGACGGTAGTGAGACCAGCTATGTTATATGAGTTGGAGATGGTGGCATGGACTAAAAAACACGAGACAGAGCTGGAGGTGGCAGAGTTAAGATTTGCATTGGGTGTGACAAGGATGGACAGAATTAGAAATGAGGACATTAGAGGGTCAGCTCAGGTTGGACGATTGGCAGACAAAGTCAGAGAGGCGAGATTGCGTTGGTTTGCACGTGTACAGAGGAGAGATGAGGAGTATATTGAGAGAAGGGTGCTAAGGATAGAGCTGTGAGGCAGGAGGAACAGAGGAAGGCCTAAGAGAAGGTTTATGGATGTGGTGAGAGAGGACATGCAGATGATGGGTGTAGCGGAGCAAGATGGAGAGGACAGAAAGATATGGAAGAAGATGATCTGCTGTGATAACCCCTAACAGGTGCAGCCGAAAGAAGAAGATGAATTATTTGTGTATAAGGCACTGCATGGGTCTGCTCTTTCACATATTTCTGAGTTTCTCACTCCATATCTACCCTCCAGGGCTCTCAGGTCCTCAGATCAATTATTATTATGCATTCCACGGACACGTCGGAAGGTAACGGGTGACTATGCTTTCTCAGCAGTGGCCCTGAGGCTTTGGAACTCTCTGCCTTTTAAAATCAGATCTTCTCCCTCAATTTATATAGAGTTTTAAATCTAAAACTGAAAACATTTTTATTCACTGGCTTTTGGTGCAGAGGGGGCTTATTCTTAAAATATGTCTAGACTTATGTACACACGCTGTACAGTAGGTAGCTTCTGAGTTATTGACTTGTTTGTACTTATATTATTTTACTTTTTTTTAGCTTCTGTGAACTGCATTTTTACTGCACTTTGGTCAACTTCTATTTGTGTTAAAGTTGCTATATAAAATAAGGCTGACTTGGTCTCCATCGATGTTTTTGAAATTAAGAGCTGCAGTGGACGAAGCTGGCAACACTGTGAGAAGGACGTGTTTGGATCTCTCCAGTACCATCCAGCCGTCCCTGTTAAGGGATCAACTCAGAGATATGCAGGAGGATGAGCCCGAGGGGTCCTGGATGATGGACCACCTGTCAGGGCAGGCAGCAGTTTGTGAGAGTCAAGGACTGTGTGAGCAATACTGGAGCACCACAAGACCAAAAGGCATGTCTCGTCTACTCTTCACTCTTTACCCCTCTAATTAAAAATATAACAGCAGGTCACGCCACTTGCAGAAATTCTCAGATGACGCCAGTCTCCAGGACTCTGACTGTTTTCCGGCATGTCTCCGACTCTTTTTCCGTAACTGCTCATGGTTCTACAATTATTCACTGGACAGATGTTGTTGTTTTCCATTTATGTCAATTAGTGTCTACTTTGTTTTTTTATGTATTTGAACAAATCTGTATCCTCACATGTGATAGTGCTGGGTTTAGCGAGTGGTACAGGGTGAGCCAAAAAGAAGTAGCACATTTCAAACGTTTATTCTACCAAAATGCTACAAGATCAAATAAAGTTCATTACGACACAAGAAAGGGTGTACAAAATATATATTTTTTTCACTGTGTTTTAAAAACGATGTCTTCAAGGTGGTGGCCACCATTAGCGATAAACTTTTCGAGACGATTTCTGAATGCTTGCATGACTCGTTCGGCCATTTCAAGGGGAATAGCGTCCTTGAGGGCTTCAAGGTTTGGAGGTCAGTGTGTGTATCCCTTAAGAAGAAATCACACGGAGCGAGATCAGGCGAACGTGAAAGCCACCCAACATCGTGGGGAGATCAGCTTCCCCGCAAAACCTGCATGGATCTCCGTGCAGGCCGTATGAGCTGTTACTCCATCTCGTCGACACCAGGCATTCACCACATCCATTTCTTCCAGTTCTCTAGCATTTCAATGTAACGTTCTGACGTGTCGCTGACCGTTGCTCCGCCCTTCTCAAAAAACTAAGGGCCTACAATGGCAAATTCTGCACCGGTGCACCAAACTGCAACACGCCCACTGTGCAGGGGTCTCTAATGAAGTTCATTAGGGTTGGTTTCAGCCCAATAGCGAAAGTTTTTTTTACGCCACCATTCAAATGGAAATGAGCCTCATCGCTGCACATAACGATGGCATCTCGATGAACAGTTTGCAGAATGTTGCCGCACACGACTCTACGGCTCTCCCAGTCTCTCTCAGTCAGTTCTTGCACTTCCTTCATTTTGAATGGATGGAAATGAAGGTCCTCGTGCAAAATCAAAGACGTGTTGGAAATGCCTAAGTCAGAAGTGCTCTGAACGTGTAGGAGACGGAAAAATTGATGCCCTTACAGCTTGGATGTTTTCAGGCATTCGTACAGTCCGAGGACGTCCTGGAGATTTTCTGTTCAATGTTGGACCCGTCTGTCTAAATTTAGAATTTTTTCCCGATTTGGGACGTTACCGTCAGGAGGAAAGGTGAAGTGCGTTTGGAAGGCGTGTTGTGTAGTGATGATGGACTCATTGTTTTTGAAGAACGCTTCGACAGCGAAAGCACGGTGGGCACTGGACCAAGGCATGTTGCCAACTGAAAGCTAGAAAGGATCGCCTATCAAAGAACCCTCATGCCCACCCAACCCACTCAGCTCCCTCTGCCACACGCAATGACCTTGAGAAATGCGCTACTTTGGCTCATCCTGTATTTTCAATTCTTGCATTTTGCTGTGAGAACTGCCGCTTGGTCACTCGGTGGGAGGCGCCTTTCAAGAACAAACTCGTTTATACTATTGTAGTGTATTTCTGAGGTCGTCCATCTAGTTCTGGGAAGAACGTCACTTGTGTCCTGTTTTGTGTGATGTGTTGTATTATTTTATGACACTGTGAGAGATGGCCGGCAGCTCAGCCCAGCCGGGACGCCCCTGTGATGGAAGGATGGGGAAAGACAATGACTTTTAGACGCTGTGTAGCGAGTTCTTCTTAAAGTAGAATAAGGAGCTCGGCACACACAAAAATCTCCTACTCTTAGGAAAAACTAATATTATCAGGAATGGAACCAGACAGAACCTTAGCCCCTCAGCTGGAGATGTCCTTTAAGTACTGTATTTATAAAAGGAAATAACAACCCCAACAATTGTTTAAACAAACAAGAATATCTATTATACATCAATCAAACAAAACTATAAACATCCTTTAAGCAATTTTCCCCAAATCCATAACAACTAAACAAATGCTAATTAATATGCCCACTCCCTTGAACCCTTCTATAATATACTCCCCAGAAAACGGTGAAACAGAAAAGAAAGAAAGAAAGGAAAAGAAAAGGAAATATCACCTATTTACAGACAGCACAAATATATTCACAGTACATACATATATATATATATATTGTGATGGACGGCCGGCGTTTCAGTCTGGCCGGGGCGTCCCTCAACTAAAAGAAAGAGCCTCTTTAGGGCACTACATCCCCCGGGACGCTAGATGGCAGCTTCCCTGGACGGAAATGGTTCCCCAGATTCCCGCAGGGCAGCATGGGACATGGAGTTCATTTCTTCAGCCCTGCAGGGTACCATGGGTGCAACCAGGGGGAGCTCACCAAGAACCCGGGGATTATTACGGAGACATTAATCCGGAACTACTTAGAAGTCATGAGGACGGAAACCCGCAGTACTTCCGGGACACCTTGTAGCGGTGCCACCATTAGTTAGAACTGCATCTCCCAGCAGTCCCTGCAGGGGCTGTTGGGGTCAAAGGTGGCCAGAGGGGTTTAAAAGGAGGGCAGGTGTCGAAGAGGAAAAAGGTTTGTTCTTGTTTGTTTGGTGCTTTTACATATCTGTTGAACTGCCTGCCGTTTTTCTGCTATACATCTTCGTGTCCTGGATTATATGTTTGTTGGGGTCTGGATATCATTTGTCTACCTGTGTACTGTTACTGAGGACGTTGTCTGGATTCATTGGCTTTCACGGAAGAAGGAGCGCTCCTGAACCATTCATCTGTCAACCTACTTCAGCGACTACCGGTAGGACTGTGTTTTTTCCATTTCCCTCGCATCATTCAAATCACTGGACATAACTTCACCGCTGATTATTTCATACATGGACTTTACTGCGTGTTTGTCGTGTTTATCTGTTAATTGTAATATCGCCGAAGGGATCAGGGGTGGTATTATTGTTTTCATTTAGTTAATTTAATTTCATTATACTTTTTATCATTTAAGTTCCCAGCGCGTTTTCTTTGTCTCTGTAGTGTGTGTGTGTGTGTCGTGCCAAGGCTGGGGTTGTCCCTGGTAATCCTCGTATAAAATAAATAAATCACCGTCACGCTCGACGGTGTGAATCTTAGCGGCTTCTGACCGCTACAACCTGAAGAAGGCATTTGACCCGGAGACGAAATACATCCGGGTCAGACACTTTAAAAGGATTGTGAGAAACCCCAGCAGATCGAGCCGGAGTGGGGTGGTAGAGGACGGAGCTGCTGGGAGTGGAGGATTGTGATTGATTATTATTATTATATTGATTTGTTGGAGAATTGTGGAGTGTGCGGTGCTTTGTGCACTATTACTGAAGAAATATTATTATATACAAGTATAAATTAGACACACACACATTCCCCACATGTTCCCCAGTCTTATTTTATATAAGACTTTTATATTAACTTTTATATTAACTTTGTTTTATGTTTGTAATCCAACCGGCCTGGGATGTCTGATGATAAATCCAGCTTACAAGCCAAATATATTCCACTGACTCGTTATACTGTACATATATATATAAGTATAAGTGATCTCACTGGCCTGACGAAGACTCCTTTGTTGAAGTCCGCCTCACCCGGGTGTATCGGCATTAACGTCCGTCCATTGCAGACGCCAGCATCAAAAATACAAAGTAAAGCCGTGTGCTCTGAAGATCATTCTTGGTTAGTCAGCACTCTTTTTCCATGCGCCCGAACTGTTCTTATTGCAGAACCTTATTTGCTTTATTGATGTCATTCAATACATAAGATACAATGTGCCTCCGGATATCAAGAGTGAGCCTGATATGGCCGTGCAATATGTAACACAGAGAATGGAAAAGGCAGGTGCCATCTCCGGGCATGGAAACCACTCGGTAAGTGACAGTTCTTTGATCGATGGTGATCACCTTGATAGACATGTTAATGGGAGTACGGTTGGAACGATAAAGGAAATGGGTACCTGAACAATGTAAAGTAAGTCTAAAATACCTACACAATAAGTATAATCGTAAAAAATGAACAATAAAACAGCGGAGAAGCCATGGATTAAATAAAAAGGCTGTAGTTATCAGCAGGGAGACATGAATCCCGTGGCGAAGCAAGGAAGGGAATGTAGGGACCAGAGCGACGGACGGCCTTATATAGACAGGCAGCCAACAACGTGGGAGGCGTTGGGATGGGGGACCCAACACCGCCTCACACGATGACCGAGCTGCAGGCTAAGGACGTATATATGTACGTAAGTAGGATTCAGTTAGCGATGGGAAACCGCGTACCAAATTTCATGAAGATGGGCCCATAAGTAACAAAGACCGTTGGAAAGTTCAATATGGCGGCTGACAGTGGCATCATACCACCGAAATAAGTACGTAAGCCGCCTACCAAATTTCGTGAAGATTGGGCCATAAATAAGAAAGTTCAACATGGCTGACGTTGTCGACCGTTATGACCGTTACGCGTAGAATTTCGAAATGAAACCTGCTTAACTTTTGTAAGTAAGCTGTAAGGAATGAGCCTGCCAAATTTCAGCCTTCTACCTACACGGGAAGTTGGAGAATTAGTGATGAGTCAGTGAGTGAGTGAGTGAGTGAGTGAGTGAGTGAGTGAGTGAGTGAGTGAGTGAGGGCTTTGCCTTTTATTATTATAGATTGTGGCTGTGATTCTTGGGGAGCACTGCTGGAGGAGAAGAAAATAATTAAAAAGCTTCTTGGTGCTTTTACCTGGTGACCTGAGTGTCTGTCTGTTGGGTTTAAAGGGACAACAGCGACCCCTAGAGTCCACAACAGCCATTACACACCCAGCAAACCTTGAAGGGAGTCTCTTTCCCTGTCTAAATTGCCTTTCCCAAGATTTCTTCCATCTTTTTTTAGGACTTTTTTTTCTTGTCTTCTTAGAAGGGTCAAGGGTCAAAAAAGCAGTCCTGGTTAAAGGCCACGGTGTGGTTTTGGGTACACAAGAAATAAATTGTTATTGTTGTTTTTCTTGTGGTAAGTATGCTGACACCCTGCTGAACTGCTAGGGTTTATAGTCTGATAATTAAGAGAATTTTATTTTTTTTCTTCTTTCTCTTTGATCTGGCAGAAAACCCCATGAACTGTGAATTTTGTACCTGGAGGTTGGTTTTCCTGTGAGAATGTGGACCGTGCGCTGTCCCCAAACGGTGGTCCAGTTGGGCCTTGTACTGGCAGTGCCCTTCACCCAGATGTCAGCGAGTTCTTACTGGTATGTGCTCATCAACATGTCCCATATAAACCTCATACACAGGAGTAAAACATCAAGAAAAAATAAACTTCAAAGAGTCCGCGCAAATACAGTCTTCGCCCGCCGTGACTTTCCTTTTGTCAATTCTCGCCTACCCACACCTTTCCATCATCGCTTAGCGTATGTTTATTTTCAGGCACCATCCCGTAGCCAGTGTCCTTCTTTTACCGCGGCTATCCACTTTGGATTAAAAAAAAAAAAATAAAAGGAATATTATGACAAAGAGCAGGGCGCCATGATCCTTGAAATGAAATCGCAAGCCTGTCCTTGGGGCCCCCGCGTAAAACAAGGCAATGAATCCTCAACCTTTTCCTGCGTCAGCCTCAACCGGCTAAAAATAAACCCCAAATGCGCACAAGTTGCCAGCGTTCTGAGAATCTGCCTTTGACGAGATACAGAGGGGCTCTATTTTCTGTCAAGGCTGAAGCATTTCATGGCCAGAACATCCTTTAACATTTTTCTCTTTTTTTTTAATGAATGAGTCTATAATTACAGACGTCGTCTTCTTTCTGTTTCATTTTGTTCTATTCAGGCAGCTTTACGCACATGGCAGCACATAATATATCAGCCTTGCAAGCATGCAGAGTATGAAAACTTGCTGTCCTTGGCAATTCTTTTTGTTAGGGTTATTTATGATTAAAACTTATGCTAACACTCATCATTAATGCTGTGGCCTTTTTGTAATTTGGAGACCACAAGTGAACACAGGAGTCCTGATGAGGCCTCACTATAACTTAACGATAACCTCCTTGACTTGCAGTCCACACATTGAGACCCTAAGAAACAGCCAAGTGACCATCCATCCATCCATTATCCAACCCGCTATATCCTAACTACAGGGTCACGGGGGTCTGCTGGAGCCAATCCCAGCCAACACAGGGCACAAGGCAGGAAACAAACCCCGGGCAGGGCACCAGCCCACCGCAGGCCATGTGACCACGTAACTTTTTTTTAATCTCTATACCTGTATATATAAAATTTAACATTTGTCTGTCTGTCTGCTTTTCACGAGAGAACTACTTAACGCATTTAGATCAGGTATCTTTCTAGAATTTGCTTGAACATTCCGGTTGATTTTGCGACTTCTCTCATGACACTAAGTATCATAGTTTGATTTATTCACGCTAATCCGAGAGACATGAAGCGTGCCGAGGGGAGGGGAGAAAAGCCCTCCTCACTCAAGAGCCAACCCCGGGTGTTCCTTATCTCCATTTAGCTAGAGAACGAGAGAACTACTTAACGGATTTAGATCAGGTTGTTTTCTATAATTTCGTTGAACATTCCGGTTGATTTTGAGACTTCTCTCATCACGCTAAGTATCATAGTTCGCTTGCGGTACCGATTTATTCGCGCTAATCCGAGAGACACGCAGCGGGCCGAGGGTGTAGGTGGGGTCCTCCTCACTCAAGAGCCACCCTCGGGGCATAACCTTAACTCCGCTAAGCAAGAGAACGAGAGAACTACTTAACGGATTTAGATCCGATTTTTTTCTATAATTTGGTTGAACATTCCGGTTGATTTTGCGACTTCTCTCATCACGCTAAGTATCATAGCTCGCTTGCGGTAACGATTTATTTGCACGAATCCAAGAGACACACAGCAGGCCGAGGGGAGGGGAAGCATGACATCAGGAGTGGGGGGAGCTGGGCAGGACCATCCTCACTCTGTTCGAGTTGCTCTACCTCTGCGTTTTGGAGTGTACCTTGCCT
>JANRMT010062834.1:60494235-60504790 GCA_026402145.1 Polypterus bichir lapradei
TAGATAGATAGATAGATAGATAGATAGATAGATAGATAGATAGATAGATAGATAGATAGATAGATAGATAGATAGATAGATAGATAACTTTATTAATCCCAAGCGGAAATTCACACTTAATTCTATTGGTACAGATTGGAGTCAATTCCACCTATTTGGACCGCCCAATTGAGTGAACTCCACCTACCTGGAGTGCTATGGTAAAGGAACTGGGTTGCAGAGATATTTACTTGAATTTATTGATATCTGTACTCAGTATAATGAAATTCTTACTTGAATGTCATAACAGAATAGTGTTAGTGATATAATACGAACAATAAAAAAGCACATACATATACAATAAACAAACAAACAAAAAATATAAACTAAAAGCATCAAATACTCACACATACTATAAATATATCTATCTATCTATCTATCTATATATATATATATATATATATATATATATATATATATATATATATATAAAATCCAACGTCTGTCTGTATGTCTGTCTGCATTTCATGAGAAAATAATTTAAGGGATTTAGATCGGGATATTTTCTATAATTTGCTCCAACATTCCAGTTGATTTTGTGACTTCTCTCATTGTGCAGTGTTTCACAGTTCACTTGCTGTCCCGATTTATTTGCACGAATCCGACAGAGAGGCTGCGGGCTGAGGGGAGTCAGGCGGGGCCCTCTTCACTCATGCGCCAGCCTCTGTTTGAGTCGCTCTACCTCTCACCACATGTTGGAGCGCACCTTGCCTCCACTTAGATAGCGATACCTGTTTGTTCAAAAGACATTATCATCTAGAGATTGGTAAGGAGTGACATTTGACGTTTTTGAGAGAGAGAGAGATCAGAGCTATGTGTGTTTTAGAGGGTAGCTGCTGACTGGCAGAGATAACTCGGCCACATGCTTTTCTCGCCATGTGGGGGATGCTCTCCAGTCAGGGCAGAACACTATCAGATACAATGCCAATGTTTGACATCAGAGCGCACCTACCTTCCGCTTGGCCAAAATTACTTTTCTAATTCTTTAATTGATTTTTAAAGTTTGTCCTCTTTCACTACTATGTGGGTGGAGCCACGGGGGACAGCTTATATATATATATATACAGTATAGTCACACACGCATCTATCTATCTATCTATCTATCTATATCATATAGTGCCTTTCATCTATCTATCTATTTATCATATAGTGCCTTTCATCTATCTATCTATCTATCTATCTATCTATATCATATAGTGCCTTTCATCTATCTCTCTATCTATATCATATAGTGCCTTTCATCTATCTATCTATCTATCTATCATATAGTGCCTTTCATCTATCTCTCTATCTATCTCTCTATCTATCTATATCATATAGTGTCTTTCATCTATCTATCTATCATACAGTGCCTTTCATATCTATCTATCTATCTATCTATCTATCTATCTATCTATCTATCTATCTATCTATCTATCTATCTATCTATCATATAGTGCCTTTCATCTATCTGTCTATCTATCTATCTATATCATATAGTGCCTTTCATCTATCTATCTATCTATCATATAGTGCCTTTCATCTATCTCTCTATCTATCTATATCATATAGTGTCTTTCATCTATCTATCTATCTATCTATCATACAGTGCCTTTCATATCTATCTATCTATCTATCTATCATACAGTGCCTTTCATATCTATCTATCTATCTATCTATCTATCATACAGTGCCTTTCATATCTATCTATCTATCTATCTATCTATCATATAGTGCCTTTCATCCATCTATCTATCTATCTATCATATAGTGCCTTTCATCCATCTATCTATCTATCTATCTATCTATCTATCTATCTATCTATCTATCTATCTATCTATCTATCTATCATATAGTGCCTTTCATCTATCTATCTATCTATCATATTGTTAATTGTTCCTGCTTTATTATATTTTAAATATGGATATAACACGAAAAAGAATCCCCCCCAGCTAATGCCTAATAGTAAAGTTCAAAGACCAAGTTCAGGTTCAGTTGAATTGAATTCTGGTTCTGAATAAGCCCTTCATGTTGATGGTAGCACCCCTTGTTGGTCACACATGGTGCCCCTACCACTTTAGGCACTGCAGTGCTGTTCCTGGCATTCTTTTTCTGTTAAAGTGAGATTTACACTTGACTAGAAAAAAAACAAATTAAATAAAAGTGGATAATAGAAAATCAATGGAGGCAGTTGAGGAATTCCAGGCTGTTTTGTTCATAAATGGTAAACAAAGGGGAGTCAATTGAGTTCACCAGTATATGAACATTTATACCTGTGACCTCTATCATGGCTCTTCGTGATGGTATTAAAAAAGGTTAGAGGTTGTACAGCCCACTCTACTTGCGTCTAACAAGAACTCCAACCTGTGCCGTATTCCCAAGGAAAACAGATAACCAGCGGGCCGACACCAATTCAGATTCATATGTGGCCCCTCCAGTACCTCCTCTTTGATGTGACACACCCAGTGAAGGAGGCCAATTCTAACAGGTACAATTTATGCTTAAATTTAGCATTTCATAAGTTTTAAAGGCCTTTATTAAAAATTACATGAAATTTATGAGCAGAGTCAATATCTGCAGTGTTGGCCCTTCTTTCTTTTTTAAGACCTCTGCAATTCACCCTGGCAGGCTGTCTGTCAATCAACTTCTGGGCCCAATCCTGAGTGATGGCAGCCCGTTCTTACATAATCAGAACTGGTGGGTTTTTGTTTTTCCACCCGCCTCTTGAGGATTCTCAATGGGATTAAAGATCTCGAGAGTTTCCTGGCCATGGCCCCCGAATTTCCATATTTTGTTCCCTGAGCCACTTAGTTCTCACTTTTGCCTTATGGCCCGGTGCTCCATCATGTTGGTCACCCAGCTGAAGTTGCTCTCGGAGGAAGTTTTGGTCCCGTTCTTTATTCCTGGTTGTGTTGTTAGGCAAAATGGTGAGTGAGTCCTGCACAGCCTTGGCTGACATGAATGGCCTCAGGATGCTTTACTTTTGGCGTGACACAGGACTGATGGCAGCGCCGTTCACCTTTTCTTTTTTTCCGGATGCCCCAAACAATTGCAAAGGGAATTCATCAGAGAAAATGACTTGACCCCAGCAGTCCTCAGCAGTCCAATCCCAGAATATCAGTCTGTCCCTGGTGTTTATCTTGGCTGCTTTGCTGCCCTTCTTGACTCCCACCAGGCCATCCTCTAAAAGTCTTCACCTCACTCCCACCTGCCTGCTGCCATTCCTGAGCAAGCTCTGCCCTGGCGGTGCCCGCAGCTGAATCAATTTTAGGAGATGATCCTGGCGCTTGCTGGACTTTCTTGGGCGCCCTGAAGCCTTCTTTACAGCAGCAGATATTTTGGGATGAAGTTCATTTTCATGGCAAAGAGTGACTTCATGGGAGACAGCTAACGTCTTATAAATGTAAAAATCCTGCTACTGTGCGTTTCTTAATGTAGAATAACACAAATCCCAGCTAATGAAATGAGATGAGCGTGATCAGGTCTCATCACAGATTATGAAGTTGGTTGGAACAAAAACCTGCAGCTACAGGGGGTTCCTCGGACCGAGTTTGGGAAGCGCTGCTGTAAGGTATAACAGTTGAAGATAAAGTAAGTAAAAAAATTTTAATGTTCTACTGTTGGGGCATAAAAAAGGTGTTGGTGACCTGGGGTCGTGATCCACCTTCCTTTGAGGGGGTCGGAGGTCCGAGTGTTTCCTAGTAATTGGAATAAATCAAAATCAATTGCAAGACATTTCTTTCCAATTATGAGATTGGAGAGTCTTTCATTCCTGATGCTCAGTGTCCAAAACAAAAAGTCCAAATAAATCCACTGTGTAAAAATAATAAAACATATTGACACCCATGTGGGGGGCCAGATTTGGGGGTTACATTTATAAGCATTGCATGTAAAGAGTTGCTGTTTGTTTTTCTAACATGTCGGCTTTTTGTGTCTTTTTTCAGTAGAGAAACTCGAGACGAGAACAGGCCATTCAGCCCAACAAAGCTCGCCAGTCCTATCCAAAAAAACATCGAGTCGAGTTTTGAAAGTCCCTAACGTCTTACTGTCTACCACACTACCTGGTCGCTTATTCCAAGTGTCTATCGTTCTTTGTGTAAAGAAAAACTTTCTAATGTTTGTGCGAAATTTACCCTTCATAAGTTTCCAACTGTGTCCCCGTGTTCTTGATGAACTCATTTTTAAGTCAAAGTCTCGATCTACTGGACTAATTCTCTTCATCATTTTAAACACTTCAGTCAGGTCTCCTCTTAATTTCCTGTAAAGGCTCAGCTCTTTTAATCTTTCCTCATAACTCATCCCCTGTAGCCCTGAATCAGCCTAGTCGCTCTTCTCTGGACCTTTTCTAGTGCTGCTATGTCCTTTTTGTAGCCTGAAGACCAAAACTGCACACAGGACTTCAGATGAGGCCTCACCAGTGTGTTATAAAGACTGAGCAGAACCTCCTGTGACTTGTACTCCACACGTCAAGGCGCTATATAACCTGACATTCTGTTAGCCTTCTTAATGGCTTCTGAACACTGTCGGGAAGTCGATAGCTTAGAGTCCACTACGACTTCTAAATCCTTCTCATAAGGTGTACTCTCGATTTTCAGACCTCCCATTGTGTATTGAAACCTCACATTTTTACTTCCTACATATAATTCTTTACATTTACTGACATTAAATTTCATCTCCCACAAATCTGCCCAAAGCCTGTATGCTATCCAAGTCCTTCTGTGATGATATAACGGATTCCAAATTATCTGCTAATCCACGTATCTTGGTATCATCTGCAAACGTAACCAGCTTGTTACTTATATCCTTCTATATAAAAGCGGTCGGGATTGTCCTTCCGTCCCGTGAGTGCTACACAGGCGCGGAGTTTCACACACGCCCAGTCCATTTTGCAATGCACGATGGGATTTTTAGTTTCGTTTTTCCAGGTAAAAGATGATTTTCTACTCCAGACTGTGCGATATCTTCTTCTTCTTTCTTACTATATAAAAGCGGTCGGGATTGTCCTTCCGTCCCGTGAGTGGTATTCCGCTTATCACAGACTTACTACTTGCAACTTGCGGTACGAAGCGACATGTGAGCAGAGTTCTGGTGCTCCCATCGTTCCCTTACTTTTATGCGCGATGCGCTGGAAAAATAGACAAAATTATGTCTCTGGAAATAATTAATGTTGATGGAGTACAAATGCCTCACCGTGTAGTAAATATCAGGGGGGTTCAAAAGGGCGACCTCAATATAGAAAAAAGTTTCAATTTCATCACAAAAATAACAGAAACTACGAGTATTAAAGTAATACCGCTGAAATGCAATATAACCAAATTAATGAGTTTGTATAAAATATCAAATTGATCTACATATTGAATTGCCTTAAGTAGTGGTCAACTTAAAAGTCGGTCGCCTTAAAAGGCGGGTCAGCCAAGTTCCTATCTAAATCATGTATATATATTAAAAACAGCAGCAGCCCCAGCACTGACCCCTGCTGGTCACCATTCTTAATGTCACCCAATTCTGATGAGGTTCCTCACACCATCACCCTCTGCTTCCTGTGTCTGAGCCAATTCTGCACCGATCTACACACCACACCCTGAACTGCCACTTCTTTTAATTTGATGCCCACCCTCTCATGTGGCACCTCATCAAATACTTTCTGAAAGTCCACATCAATAATATCATCTGCTCCACTCTGGTCATATCCTTTTGTTGCCTCCTCATAGAATTTCAGCCTGTTAGTAAAACACGTTCTCCCTCTTGTGACCCCATGCTGACTGTCCTGTCCTTGCCAGGTGTTGCTCAGTCTTATCCTTAATAATTCCTTCCATATGATAAAGGAAAAAAAAAAATTCCTCTTGGAAGCCAGATGCTCTTAACACGTGCCCACCACCACCACCACGGCTGCATTTCCATTTATCTCTGCATGCCATTATTTACACAAGGCCATCTGTGGACCCCCGAGAAATGTGCCACACATTAAAAAATAAAATAAAATCAATGCTTGCTGATGAATGGCGGTGCGTTGCACAGTCATACATCACAATGTGTGTGAACTGGAGGCTTTCTGCTCAGTGCAACGAGTTTGTGGACACGGCAAACCAGTCAGTGTTGTGGAAGTTGACACCTCACAAGAACTCACCCAAAATTCAATTCACAAAGATTAAAATGAATATCAGTGTCCCAATTTGACACGACCCATACGGGTGGGTGCATGGAACGTCTTCCTCTGCTGTCGAAGGAGCTGCGTAAACTCCGCATTTCAGTGGCGGCACTCTCTGAGGTACGCAGACCAGGGACTGGCCAGATCTCTGTAGGTGGATACACCTTTTCTTGGTCTGGTCAGTCTGATGGCTGTCATACTCGGGGAGTAGTTGTTGCTGTAGCGGATTGGCTTCTTCCGATGGTGTCCGATGTCACTCCTTTCAACGAGTGTATTATGAGACTCAGATTATGCTCCAACCATGGTGAGTAATGTCTTGGTGAGGGAGACATTTTATTCGCAGCTTCGCTCAGTGGTTGATGGGTGCCCACGAGGTGACACTCCTCTGGTCATGGGTCAACTTCAATGCAGCCACTGGCACTGACAGGGCTGGCTATGAGTATTGTCTCGGTACCCATGGGTCTGGTGACCGTGGTGAAAGTGGCTCCATGTTCCTTGACTAAGCAAAAGGTCAAGGGCTGCAAATCGCTGGAACCTGGTTCCAGCGCCCTGAACCGCATCGTTGGACTTGGTACTCCAATACTGGTGATGCAGTGAAGGAGATCGATCACATCCTCATGGGCAGATGCAGGAGGCTCTTGCAAAATTCCAGGGTCTACAGAAGTGCCCAGTTTGTGAATTCTGACCACAGACTTGTTGTTGCCACTCTTAGGATCCAGCTTAGGTCCTGTAGATTACCACCTACTAGGAAAATGAGCCTGGACTTGGCCAGACTCCAAGACCAGGCTGTTTCTAATGAGTTTGCATGCAGTTTGTGTGAGGAACTTTCAGATTCGGGTATGACTGCCAATCCTAAAGTGATGTGGGAGACCATCCGTGACAAGACCCTGAAGGTTGCTGAGGGTTGCGTTGGTGTTACTGGTGTTCCCAGAAGGAGGTGTTTCATCTCGCAGGGCACCCTGGATATCACTGAGAGGAGTCGCAGCACACGGCTTGATGGCCACTCTAGTCTGTACCGGGAACTGAGAAGGACGGCTGCAAGGGCTCTGAAGGCAGATAAAGAGGCGTTTGTTAGATGAATCTGTGAGCAAGTGACACACCATCTGTGGTCTGGTGACCCACGTCCTGCTTACAGAGGAATCGAAGCTTTACACACATCTGAATCTGTTCTTCGGAGAGTCGCAGTCAGGGCAGCTGATGGAACGGTCCTTACGGATGACACTGCAGTTGTGACCCGCTGGGCTGGCTACTTTGAACAGTTGTTCAAAGCTGATCCTCCGGCTTGGACGCTGGATATCTCTGGTCCTCGGTTCTTGTGGCTGATCCTCCAATTAGCTGTGAACCCCCCAGTCTCACTGAGATTGCACAGGTGGTGAACCAGCTTAAGGCTGCAGGGTTGTTGGTATCTGGGGTGAACTTCTGCAGGCTGGTGGTAAGGCTGTCCTCCTGGCATTGCAAGCAATTTTCGCTTCTATTTGGGAGACTGGCATTATCCCAACTGACTGGAGAACGGGACTTGTCGTCCCTATCTGGAAAGGGAAGGGTGATCGCCTGGATTGCGGCAACTACAGGGGATAACACTGCTCTCAGTGCCGGGTAAGGTACTTGTTAGGGTCGTCCTCAATAGGATCCGTGAGTACTTGCTCACCTACCAGCAACCGGAACAGTCTGGTTTTACGCCTAAGAAGTGTACCATTGACCGCATCCCGGCACTCAGGGTTGTCACGGAGCGCAAACACAAATATCGGCAGAGTTTCTTTGCAGCTTTTGTCGATTTTCTTAAAGTGTTCAACTTAGTTGATCGAGCTCTGGCTCTGTGGTACATCCTGAGGGTTCGTGGGATTCCCTTGAGGTTGTTGGATATCATGGCTGGCCTGTACACTGGTACTGTGAGTGCAGTACAGAGTGGAGGCAGAGCCTCTGTGTTTTTCCCAGTTGATTCTGGGGTTTGTCAGCGGTGTGTTCTGCTCCTACTCTGTTCAATGCTTATATGGACTGGGTGTTGGGCAAGGTTGTGGGCTCCAGCAACTGTGGGGCATCTGTTGGTGGAGAAAGATTCATGGATCTTGACTTTGCTGACGATGCTGTGATCTTCGTGGAGTCAATGGAGGCTCTGATCGGTGCACTCGAGGGACTGAGTGAGGAGTCTGAGTGTCTGGGCATGTGAGGGTCCTGATAAAAACCAACATCAGGCCTTTAATGACCTCTTGGGCATGGCCATCAGCAGTGGGTCTGTCTACGGAGAGAGTGTTGACCTCATCGAGAGGTTTACTTACCTCGGCAGTGACATTCATGTGTCTGGTGACTCTTCCTATGAAGTCAGTAGACGGATTGGGAGAGCATGGGGGGTCATGAGGTCACTGGAAAGGGGTGTGTGGCACTCCCCATATCTGCAAAAGGACAAAGGTCCAAGTCTTTAGAGTCCTGGTGTTTCCTGTCTTGTGAGACATGGACGCTATCCAGTGACCTGAGACGAAGACTGGACTCCTTTGGTAGTTTGTCTCTACGGGGAATCCTTGGGTACAGTTGGTTTGACTTTGTGTTGCTCATGGAGTCCCGAATGAGGCACATGACCTGCACTGTGAGGGAGCGTCAGTTACGGCACTACAGCCATGTGGCGCGATTACCCGAGGGTGATCCAGCTCGTAAGATCCTCATTGTTGGGGACCCGAGTGGCTGGACCAGGCCAAGGGGTCGGCCACGTAACACCTGGCTGCGGCAGATGGAGGGTCATTTCCGGAGGGTAAGACTCGATCACGTGTCTGCCAGGGGGGTTGCCAACCGGGATCCCGAGCTGTTTCGACATGTAGTGGGTGCGGCAACACAGTGTACCAGTGCATGCTACCCAGCTTGACTTGACTTGACTACGTGGGGCATGGCAAAAAAAAGGGTTGGGAACCACTGGGCTAGAGGAAAGGTGTTGTGGGATTACAAAGTCAGCGTTTTTCTGTTAGGCTTTTCTTTAACGGCGTCTCTCAGGACCACAACTATGAGAGAACTATAGGAGACCGTAAAGTCAAAGACGTTCAATTTTTTGCTGTTACAACCTTTTTTCTTTTTTACTGTTCAAGTAAACTGTTTTGTGATCCTTACCTCATCCGTCTGTTTTTTTTTTCTTTTCGAACCTGACGCGGAGGTCGCTACAATATAAATTACCGCTGTATTTCCAACCGTGTGACACAAATGGGGACTGTGGAACCAGCATGTAGGTGAAGTAACCGATTACGCGGCTGGTCAAACTTTACATCACATATTGCATGTCCAACGGGGAAAAATATACTGCTCAAAAAATGAAAGGACCACTTTTTAATGAAAGTATAGCATCAAGTCAATGAACCTTCTGGACTATTGATCTGGTCAGTTAAATAGCAGAGGGGCTTGTTCATCAGTTTCAGCTGCTTTGGTGCTCTAGAGGGGCAACAACGAGACGACCCCCAAAACAGGAACGAATGGTTTAACGGGTGGAGGGAGGCCACTGACATTTTTCCCTCCTCATCTGTTTTGTCACTCGTTTTGCATTTGTCTTCGGTCAGTGTCACTACTGGTAGCATGAGGCCATACCTGAACCCTACAGAGGTGGCACAGGTAGTCCAACTTCTCCAGGATGGCAGGCACATCAATACGTGGCCATTGCCAGAAGGTCTGCTGTGTCTCCCAGCACAGTCTCAAGGGCATGAAGGGCAGTGACTCTAGGAGAGCTGGACAGGGCCCCTCGTAGAAGGACCTTAACCCATCAGCAGGACCCACCGGTATCTGCTCCTCTGGGCAAGGAGGAACAGGATGAGCACTGCCAGAGCCTACAAAATGACCTCCAGCAGACAGGCCACTGGTGTGAATGTCTCTGACCAGACAATCAGAAACAGACTTCATGAGGGTGGCCTGAGGGCCCGACATCCTCTAGTGGGTACAATGGAACTCGATTGGCATTTGCCATAGAATAGCAGAATTGGCAGGTCCACCACTGGAACCCTGTGCTGTTCACAGATGAGAGCAGGTTCACCCTGAGCACATGTGACAGGCATGAAAGGGTCTTGAGAAGCCGTGGAGAACATTATGCTGCCTGTAACGTTGATAAACATGACTGGTTTGGCGGTGGGTCAGTGATGGTATATCTGGGGAGGCATATCCATGGAGGGACGCACAGACCTCTACAGGCTAGACAACAGAACCTTGACTGCCATTAAGTATCGGGATGAAATCCTTGGACCCATTGTCAGACCCTATGCTGGGGCAGTGGCTCCTGGGTTCCTCCTGGTGGACAACAATGCCCGGCCTCATGTGGTGAGAGGATGAAGGAATTGATCCCATTGACTGGCCCCTACGCTCACTCACCTGAACTCAATCCAATAGAACATCTCTAGGTGGGACGTTATGTTTTGGTTCATCCGA
>JANRMT010062834.1:60543299-60555235 GCA_026402145.1 Polypterus bichir lapradei
GCCTGTGATGACATCACTTCCGGTCCCCGAAGACGCCATTTCCTCCACTGGCATTTAAAGTTGCCATCTTACATCCACAGAGTCAGTTCTGTTTTGGACTCAGTCTTGCAAACAACTCTCTTCAATTTCAACCTTTTTGCAGCCAGGGCATATTATACGGGTGGCTGCCCCAAACCTTTATGATGTCTGTTGGTCGTTTTTCTGACACAATTTAAAATTAAATAAAGTGTGCAGAAAATGAAAGGGATCTGCATATTTTCTGAATCTGTATTTGCAAATAAAATCTGTATTTTCAAATTACTAAAAACAATTGTTACGTGTGTGTACATTAAGGACAGCTTAAGGGCTCTGGTGATTGTAATTACCCGCCACTCCAGGGGATGGCACTGTGTTCTAATGCCTTTTGTCTTCCTCCATCTGCAGACTGGATGATTGACAACTGTAACACCGCTGATGTCACTTCCAGTGTCTGTCCGCCTTGACCTGCCTCTTCCTACCGACTACTCCACTTTAAGAGAATAGACAGACTACGCTAAAGAGTAGGGGCACCACCCTGGTGAACACGTATAACTGGAATGCAACAATGCAGAAGAAAACAAGTAGTAATGGCAAAAATGTCTTTTCAGATGCGAGTTCCAAAAGTAAACTGTTTTCAAAATGGCGGCACTTCCATTCATAAGTCCTACTGGCAGGAAGAGGTGGGTCAAGGCAGACAGACAGAGGACGTGATGTCAGGGATGTTACAGTTGTCAATCATCTGGTCTGCTGATGGATGAAGGGAAAAGTCATTAGAACACAGTGCCATCCCCTGGATGGGCAGGTAATTACGATCACCAGAGTCCTTGTGCAGTCCCCTATGCGCACACACACATGACAAGTGTTATGTATTTCACTCCAACTCATTGCAAATCAGACATGACTAGCAAACTGTAACATGTCAGGATCAATAAACGCACCCTTGGGATGAGGTCAGTGTTCCATAACGTGCACACTTGTAAATTTGTAGCATTAATCGGCATAGCTGCGGGAGGCAGATCGTTTATTTTATTATTATTATTTATGCACCTACTATGGAGACAGTTTAATGCGTACCTGAAAGAAAAAATCCAAGACAGCACTCTGGTTGCCAGGAGAATGAAACGTTTCCATGACGACTCCCTCCTGCACACATTCTGTCTGCTCTTGTTCAAAGAGGACGTCCACGGTGTACTGGTGAATCTTCTCATTAGTCATGTTGATACACAGCTAGAGAAAGCAGACACAACAAGTGAGAGAGTTGAATGGAGGGCTTCACAGACCAGACGTCCCAAACTCCAGGCACAGACTCTGAGAAGAGAAAAAGATTAGGTAGGAGCTACATTATGGAACATGAAAACTAGCCTCTGCCTTGGTACTTCTTTAATAAAATATGAGGGAAATAATATCAAAAACCCATAAAAAAAAAAAAACTTTCCTCAGTTATGTCCCTGTGATGGACAGCCGCCATTTCAGTCCGGCCGGGATATCCCTCTACAAAAGAAAGCAGCCTTTTCAGGGAATTACATCCCCCGGGACGCTAGATGGCAGCTCCCCCGGATGGAAATGGTTTCTCGGATTCATGCAGGGCAGCATGGGACATGGAGTTCAACTCTTCAGCCCTGTTGAGTGCCGTCAGGGGAAGCTCACCAAGAACCCGGGGACTATTACAGTTACGCTAACCCGGAAGTACTTCAGGGTCACGAGGATAGAAGCCTGCAGTACTTCCGGGATATGTGATAAAGGTGTTGACCAGGAGAAGGAATACTTCCGGGTCATAGACTTTAAAAAGACTCTGGGAAACCCCAGCAAGCTGAGCTGGAGTTGGGTGGTAGAGGACGGAGCTGCTGGGAGTGGAGGATTGTATATTTATTATTATTGTGATTATTGTATTGATTAAGAATTGTGGCGTGTGCGGTGCTTTGGGCACAATAATGGAAGAAATATTATTAAAGATTCTTCTTGTACTTTTACAAGTGTGTCTGGGACGTCTATCTGGTGGTTTCAACGGGGCAACAGCTCCTCTAGCGTTCACAGTCCCATATAAAGATTAAGTGACAATTGTCACTCATGCACATCTGTGGATCGGGCCGAGAGGGGGCGCTCATGCTAACCTTCTCTTCCTCTTTTACCTCTGCAGCACTGAGAAGACGCCCAGTGAGGGCAACTGACTCTGACCATTCTGGTCCCCCACCTTTAAAGGCCGCCACTGCCAGAAGGAAACGGTCAGTTCTGATTCAACTAAACCAGAGAGTAGTGTACCGAAAAACCTAAGGGGGTCTACCAACATATCGGCTTACTTGCCTTGCACTTTTGTTGTTGTTTAATTATAGAGGCATATAGTGGTCGCTTTTTTTTTTTTTGTTCCATTCCTTTGACTGTATTAAATGGAGATGACCAGGTTGGCACCCCAAAGATACACCGTTAAGACACAACATTAACACTAGAATCCCTGAAGCCTACGAAAAAACATCAGCATGACCCTGCCAGATCTACACAATAGCAAATTGCTCACGTACCGAAGTGACTTTAGCTGCGGGAGGAAGCGCCATTTAACTTTATGGTGCCAAGCAGAGTTGCGTTGTGGTGCAGAGCAGTCGATTAGCCGAGGAAAGCGCATGAAGATGCTATCTGTTGTTATGGTCCTGGCTTTGTCCAGTGTGATAGCGGTCATATCTTGGATTGCCGCTAAAACAAACAGTTCTGAGCAGGCATCAGCCACAGCACTGCTCTTGTGAACAAAATGGAGATAAACGGCATCAACTCAGAGAGGGAGAGGCAAGTTTGTTTTACCTAATGGAATAGGAGGGGTCAAAGTTACTCCTTTTAACACAACTTTGAAATAATGTGAAAATTGGTAATATAGACCTGTGGAATGTTGTTTATGATATTTTGAGATTGCTGATCATAAATATGATCATACTTATGATATCTGATTCTTTACCGGTGGTCCACAGGGCCCAAGATTTCTGAAATAGAGGCCGCATTGGGCCGTGTCGCCGATGATGAAGTATCTACCTTATTGCTGCGTGTTGGCACTAATGATATTTATTTACATCAATCTGAGGTATTAAAGAGGAACTTCATCTCTCTATGCACCAAAGCTAAAAGAAAACGTCGGAATTTAATTGTATCTGGTCCCTTACCAAGATTATATAGAGGGGATGTGATTTATAGCAGATTGAGCTCCCTTCACTGCTGGCTAGAAGCCTGGGGTGCAAATAAAAGCATAGCATTTGTGAACAATTGGGATGATTTTTGGGAAAGGCCTGGATTTTTCAAAAGAGATGGTCTTCATCCTAACTGGAGGGGATCTTATGTATTATCCCAAAATATGGCAGCAAAACTGCCTGGCTGACTGATTAGACAACCATTCAGGCCTCAATCATGTGATCTTAAATCACAGGCTGTTGTTTATCCCACCTCTTACTATCCTGAAGCAGTTACCCATAATCCCTGTTGTGGAGCATCCAGTAAATTTAGTCTCGATGCAAACCTTAAATTACTTGATAACCAAAAAATAAGGTGTATAATTAGACCATGGGATAAAACCAGACCCTCCACCAGGGGCATCTGTAATAGAAATTTACTTCAAATTAAAACAAAAAATATATCACCAGTTCAGAAAGAAGCATGCAGTTTTAAATGCTGCTTATTGAAAATTCGCTCTCTTGGCAGCAAAGCTGTTTTGGTAAATGATATTATATTAAGTACAAAATCTGATCTGTGTCTTCTCAGTGAAACCTGGCTTAGTAAATATGACACTGTTCCCCTAGCTGAGGTGTCACCAGATGGATACTCGTTCCTTCATAAGTCTAGAGATTCTGGTTGATGAGGAGGACTTAGAATAATTCATTGTAACAAAATGCAAATTACGTCTAAAAATGTAGGTGACTTTACATCCTTTGAGGCATTCATTTTAAATATTAAAACAGATTCCATCACAATTATATTGCTAGTCTACAGACCACCAGAGCCATAGTCATTGTTCATGACTGAATTTAGGAACCGTTTATCAGCTTTGGCTATAAATTATGATCACGTAGTACTGATGGGGGATTTTAATGTACACATTGATGTGGAAACTGACAATTTTAGCAAATGTTTTACTTATTTGTTAAATTCAGTAGGATTTTGTCAGATTGTCAAAGGTCCAACTCATAATCATAACCACACATTAGATTTAATTATAACTTACAAAGTTGAAATTCAAAATTTAAATATTACTCCATTAAATTAAGTTATTTCCGATCACTACTTACTTACATTTGATTTAGTCCTGCCCTTGCCAACGCACTCACAGATTAAAACAAAGACATTGCGACATCTAGATTGTAATTCTGCTTCAAAATTTATAGATACTTTGAGTAAGTCGAGTGTAATTGTGGAAAACCATTTAGATCAGTTAACATCAAATGTAAACGTGGAAAACAATTTAGATCAGCTAACATCACATTATAATGTGACCTTGAGAGATGCTCTGGACACAGTGGCTCCCCTTAAAACAAAAGTGATCAAAGCACATAGAAACTCTCCCTGGTTTAATGAAAACACTCAAACTCTTAAATTAGAGTGTCGAAAACTGGAGCACAGATGGAGAACAACAAAGCTACATGTCTTTCAAACTGCATGGACAGAGAATGTTAAAAAATATGAAAAAGCTCTCTTTAAAGTTCGCTCAGAATACTATTCTACAATAATAGATAGCAATAATAAAAATCCTCGGGTACTGTTTAGAACAGTTGCTAAATTAACAAATGGGAATTCAGATCTACAGTGCAAAATACCAACAGATATTAGCAGTACAGACTTTATGAAGTTCTTCAATGAGAAAATTTTAAATATAAGATCCCAGATGTCAGCATCACAGTACAAACCGCATACTAGCTTAGCAGACCCTGCCACACATTGCATTCAGCACTTTAGTAATTTTAATCCTGTAACTGAGCAGGAAATCTTAACTTTAATTTCTAAAATCAAACCCACTACTTGTTCCCCTGATCCAGTGCCAACAAAACTAGTAAAAAGTGCAATGGATGTTCTTGCAGCGCCTATTTTAAACATTATCAGTAGTTCATTATTACATGGCACAGTACCTGATGCACTAAAAGTGTCAGTCATTAAACCATTACTTAAAAAGTCAGACCTAGACCCACACATACTAAATAATTATAGGCCTATTTCAAATTTACCCTTTCTCTCTAAAATACTAGAAAAAGTAGTCGCCAATCAGCTTCAGTCACACCTTATGCATTACAATTTATTTGAGAAATTCCAGTCTGGTTTCTGAACTGGTCATAGTACAGACACGGCACTAACATGGGATGTAAACGACATTCTGAAATCCTCTGAGGATGGAAACTCCATTGTAAATATGTAGTTAGACTTAAGCACAGCATTTGACACCATTCATTCTATTTTACTGTATCGGCTAGAAAATGATGTTGGGCTTACAGGCACTGTGCTCGCTTGGCTTAGTTCTTATTTATCAAATCAATTCCAATATGTACAGAAATGTGCTGACAGGACTCCATCATTATACACAGAAGTTCAATATGGTGTCCCGCAGGGCTCAGTACTTGGACCTTTACTGTTTTCACTTTACTGGCTTCCACTGGGATCTCTCATTAGGAAACATCATGTTAATTTTCACTCATACGCAGATGATACCCAGTTATATCTTTCTTTTAGATCAAATGAAGTTTCTCCGATGTTGTCTTTAATTAGTTGTATTAGTGAATTAAAGGAGAGGATGGATGAGAACTACTTGTCTTTAAACAACGATAAAACAGAGATGTTATTTGTTGGAGGGAATGACGCTGATCACAACAATATTTTGTCATCATTTAACTCAGTTGGAATCCCCATTAATTTTACTGAATCAGCCCGCAATCTAGGAGTTCTCTTTGTCTCTAGCATGTCATTTAAAATGCACATTACAAAGTTGTTCAAATCATGTTTCTTCCATCTTAAAAATGTTGGGAAATTAAGGTGCTGTCACACACGTGCGAGTAGGGGGACGTTGTGTGGACCAAGTAAAGGTAATTCCACGCCAGGCCAGGGGAGGGCAGGGTGCATTAAAACGTCTCCTGTTATCTCTACAGACCAGCTGCGGGAAAACCTACCTGAGTCAGGAATGACACTTCCAGTTCCAGCAAACAGGCTGATGTCAGAAGAACATCACTTTCAGTTACCCTACATCACTTCTGGTCTGATCACTTAAAGCCACCATCTTTCCCAACCCTCAGCAGTTCTATCTTGGACTCAGTACTATCAACAGCTCTGTTTTGTTTGAAAAAACCATTTGCAGCCAGGAATATTATATGGGTGGCTGCCCCAAACCTTTTTTACGTGTGTTGAGTTTGTTCCTTTTTAAAGTGCTTTCTAAATAAACAGGATTCTGAGAAATTAATTCATGCCTTTATTTCTAGTAGGATTGACTACTGCAATGCGGTGTTCACTGGATGTTCAAACTGTTCTTTATTCAGCCTCCAGTTAATCCAAAATGCTGCTGCAAGAATTATTACAACAACAAGAAAATATGAACACATAACTCTAGTTCTTAAATCCTTACACTGGCTCCCGGTTAAGTTTGGGGCAGATTTCAAAATCCTCCTTTTAACATATAAAGAATTAAATGGCCGTGGTCCGGCTTACTTGTCTGAACTTATGACTTACAAACCAGAGCGCACATTAAGATCTCAGGATTCCAGTCTGCTTATGAATCCAAGGATTAATAAAATAACAGTGGGAGGTCGAGCTTTTAGTTTCAGGGGGGCCCCGAAACTGTGGAGTGGTCTGCCTACTACTGTAAGAGATGCCCCTTCGGTCTCAGCTTTCAAATCCCGGCTGAAGACTCACTACTTCAGTTTAGCACACCCTGACTAGAGCTGCTGTGATCTCTGTTGTCAGTCATTAGCACTAAAACACAAATAACAAGATAGTTAGAATTTGTTACTAACCCTCACCTATTCTGTTTCTCTTCTCGGTACTCAAATGTGGCACTTGGTCCCACAACCCACCCGCTAAGTTGTTCTGCCCTTATGCCTAAGATAAAGTCATCTCTGATGAAGGATCGCAGGAATCGTCGGGTAGAGGGGTCCTTTCATCGGATTGGCTGGCCCAGCGTTGTTTCAGCTGTGGAATGGCCAAATGGGGGAGGCAGCTTGGTGAATGAAGTCTCCAGGACTCTCTAAACAAATCCAAATCATATGATGTGATATCATCTACTGTTACATTTTGGTCCGTACTTGTAAAATTTTTATTTTTATACTGTATTGGGGATTTGTTCTATTCTGTGTATTGCATTGACCCCTTCTTTTGACACCAACTGCACACCCAACCTACCTGGAAAGGGGTCTCTTTTTGAACTGCCTTTCCTAAGGTTTCGTCCATTTTTCCCTTTTTTGGGAGTTTTTCTTGTCTTCTTTGAGAGCCAAGGCTGGGGGGCTGTCAAGAGGCAGGACCTGTTAAAGCCCATTGCGGCACTTCTTGTGTGATTTTGGGCTATACAAAAATAAATTGTATTGTATTGTATTGTATTGTATTGCATTGTATTGTATTGTATTGTCCTAACCCTTTAAGAGCCACTCCCAGACGGTTAAAAATGACAAATTTCAAACATAGGCATGTGAGGTATCATTTTAGACTATTGAAGGTCACTGACTACAATTATGATGTTATATTTGAGTTTTGATCCTTTACTAGTAACCTAGCCCACTATGGACCTTCATCAGAGGGTAATAATGACAATAGGAAACATTTAAACATTTAAGCACATATTTCAATATTTGATGCAACTGTTCTTATTTTTTATATACTTCTACCTCGTGATGAAAATGGTCACATTTCTGATAAATGTTCCAATTTAGGGTGGCATATGCTAATTCAGATTATTTTTACATATTATCTGAAGACACATTTTTGTAATGAAAAAAAAACTTTTGCTGTAAGCCACTCAACTAACTACATACCAGGTCAGAATCAGTAGTAGATAAGGTTTTGGTTCTACACCAAAAGTCAGAAGTAACATAAAATACAAATGAGTGGATTTCTGCATGAAAGTACGCAAGGACAAAAAACAACTTTGTCTTACTCAAGGGCTCCAGTTGGTAGACGTTCAAGAACATAAATTCTGCTTAACTAGGATGGGTCAAAGAGTACAAGGCCTGAACATGAGAGGGGAGTCAGTCCCTACATTACAATGTTACTTTGGTCCAAAGGATTCATCAGGGAAGCACAAGACCAACAAATATTCAAAGCTATACAGACGCCCAGGATCTCTTATGCCATCGACCCTCACCCTAATTCCACCCAAAAACCATACCAGATCAGAGGCCGATTAGCTTAATACGAAGCACCAATTGGTTACTTAGGCATATTAGATGCCTACAATCCTATCATAAAGAGCTGTTGTCAATCCAAGTTGTATTTGCATCACTTATTTTGATATTGGTCTGTCATAGGCATGTAAGTATTCTGATTTCTTGCAACCGTGAACTACTAAAATGGTAGAAGATCATGAAAAACCACAAGCCAGACCATCTCTTCACCCAAATCCGGCTCACTATGGTAGGCCTGAGTACAGGTAGCATATCCCAAAATTCAACAGGCAGGCTTTGACCATCACAGGCCCAATGTGAGGCATAGGCCTTAAAGTTGAAAAATCTTTAGAAATAAGAGATGCAGGAAGAAAACCATTAAAGTTCAGGCCCACAATAACAGAAGAAAGGTCTCTTATAAAGAATTTGTTGTAAAGAAGTACAAAGCCAAGCAGGTGAAAGGCCCTAAAAGACACAACCTAGTGGTGAACAAAACTGTCGTAACTCACTGGCAACTGCAGGTGTGCTGCTTGCAGTTGGGACCGACCAGGGCTGTAGTTGAAAAAGGAACAAAAAACATGCTAAGATGTCAAGATGTTAAAACTAAAGAAGTTGTAGTTTATTGTATACAATCCTTTTCAGTCTGTCTTAGGGTGCAATCATATATACAGTGAAAAAAAGAAGAAAAAATAAATAAATAAAAATACAGTCCAAAAAAAAAAAAAAAAAATATATATATATATATATATAGGCTCTGTTGCAGCCCAACCTCTAAACAAAAACAATAAGACTCCCTCAAAAAAAACAAAAAAACACTGGCTTACTGGGGTTGTCATTTTCCTATGTATACCCAGAACTTGCCAGCCGCTGAGCCCCACAATCTCTCTTTACTGTGCGCTCAGGATTTCAACACTCTTATCTACCACTTCTCTTTTTTTTTGCCCCCCTCCTCCTGTCTATTCAGCCTTAACACTAGAATTACCAGAGCCTTTGAGAAAACTCGTAAATCCGGCCCACCTTAAATCCGTTCGCACCTCTCTTCATCAGCGTCTTTTGTCTTGTAAATGTGGTGATTAAGACAAGCAGCAAGCAGCCTGCTATTCCAATCCCCCCAACCGCCGCAGAACGTTCACAAAGTTCTCCCAGCTCATGCCTTGTTTGATTATCTGGGAGTGAAGTGCTGGAGATTTAGAGTGGAAATAATAAATCGTTATTTGGAACAAATGTATTTCATGTGTGCTCCGTTTCTACAGTGTAAACACATTGTTAAAACAGAAATGTTCTTCATATTTTAGTAATAAATGTTACAAAATGTGGGCATAAACTATAGAATGTGTGAAGCTTGAAGTCCAAAGATCAAATAAGCACTTTCACAAAAGGTTCAAGGATGATATAACAGCATCCATGGCGTAGCGGTAAGATTTGCTGACTTGTAATCAAGAGTCCCCGGTTCGATCCTGACTGACTCCTATATTTGCCGTTTTCAGTAGTGAGCTGCTCTTACTGTTAATATTACACAGTACACACATACATTTGGTTTGCGTCTGTAACAGACCGTGTACATTTATAGGACTGCACTTGTAAAAGCTACCTTTTTTTTTTTACTTTTATTCTCTCAGTCACGATCACAATACATACTACCGCCCTAGGTATCTGATGCTGCTAGTTTTTATTTGAAACTGGGAGTAGCTGTAGATGTGAGTGGTGGTTCGAGGCAATGGAACTGGACATTCTCTGACCTGGATGGATAAAAGCTGACACACAAACGCAGGCGAATCTGCCTTCTTCGTATCTCACCGTCACTTGATTTTTTTTTATTCAGTTTTATTGAGTGTTCCTGCTCACGCTGAATTAGTATGCACCTTATGGTCCATGATGTCAAAAAAAAAACAGAGACGTAGGTATATATGATATTATTCATTTTATGACCTTTTATGAGGTCAGTTCAGCGCTATATGCAATTATCAAATTCAAATGTTAACAGTTCACACACACGCAAGGACCGTCCTACCTACATTTACGACATGTGTACCTGTTGCAATGCGCACACTTCTCTCTATGCTATGTTTCTATTACACACCTGAAAGAAAGAGACAGTCCCAAAGGTATCACGTCCTAGTGAGCTGAATGACTTCCGACTTGTCGCTCTGACGTCACATGTGATGAAGACCATGGAGCGGCTGCTGCTTCACCACCTGAGGCCACAGGTCTGCCACGTCCTCGACCCTCTGCAGTTCTCATACCAGGAGAAGGTGGGAGCGGAGGATGTCATCATTTATATGCTACACCAATCTCTCTCCAACTTGGACAGAGGCAGTGGTGCTGTAAGAATTATGTTTCTGGACTTCTCTAGCACCTTCAACACCATCCAACTTCTGCTCCTTAGTGACAAGCTGACAGAGATGGGAGTAGATTCACACCTGGTGCCATGGATCATGGACTATCTTACAGACAGACCTCATTATGTGCGTCTTGGGAACTGCAGGTCTGACATTGTGGTCAGCAACACAGGAGCGCCGCAGGGGACTGTACTCTCTCCAGTCCTGTTCAGCCAACATACATTGGACTTCCAATACAACTCGGAGTCCTGCCTTGTGTAAAAGTTCACTGACGACACTGCTATCGTGGGCTGCATCAGGAGTGGGCAGGAGGAGGAGTATAGGAACCTAATCAAGGACTTTGTTAAATGGTGCGACTCAAACCACCTACACCTGAACACCAGCAAAACCAAGGAGCTGGTGGTGGATTTTAGGAGGCCCAGGCCTCTCATGGACTCCGTGATCATCAGAGGTGACTGTGCAGAGGGTGAAGACCTATAAATACCTGGGAGTGCAGCTGGATGATAAATTGGACTGGACTGCCAATACTGATGCTCTGTGCAAGAGAGGACAGAACCGACTATACTTCATTAGAAGGCTGGCGTCCTTCAACATCTGCAATAAGATGCTGCAGATGATCAGATGGTTGTGGCGAGCGCCCTCTTCTACACGGTGGTGTGCTGAGGAGGCAGCATAAAGAAGAGGGACGCCTCACGCCTGGACAAACTGGTGAGGAAGGCAGGCTCTATTGTAGGCACGGAGCTGGACAGGTTGACATCCGTGGCAGAGCGACGGGCGCTGAGCAGGCTCCTGTCAATCATGGAGAATCCACTGCATCCTCTGAACAGGATCATCTCCAGACAGAGGAGCAGCTTCAGCGACAGACTGCTGTCACCGTCCTGCTCTACTGACAGACTGAGGAGACCCCACACTATGCGACTCTTCAATTCCACCCGGGGAGGGTAAACGTTAACATTATACAAAGTCATTGTCTGTTATATCTGCATTGTTATCTCTCTTTAATTTAATATTGTTATTATCAGTATGCTGCTGCTGGAGTATCTATTATATAGTGCCTTTCACATCTATCTATCTATCTATTACATGTGACATTCTGAAGAAATCATTTTATGACCTGAATCATACCAATCAGAAAACATCATCGCACAAATGCAATATTATTTGAAAACGAACAGCATCAGATCGGGTGTGAATTTACGCTGGCGCTGTTAGTTACAGTCAAATCAGGAGTGGCCGAGGGTGGCGGGGGGTGTTAGGGTGT
>JANRMT010062834.1:60694470-60705769 GCA_026402145.1 Polypterus bichir lapradei
CTGAATTCAAAAGCTCCTTGACTGCATTATTCGGCTCTACTTATTTATGCGTGCCAGCCTTTTCCTACATGAAGATTATTAAATCCAAATACTGTAGTGACCATAAACGTCTTGAATTGTTATTGTGCCATAAAGGTTATTCAGTTATGCAAGGTACAACAACATGTGTTTTATATATAAAGTACAGTGCATCCGGAAAGTATTCACAGCGCGTCACTTTTTCCACATTTTGTTATGTTACAGCCTTATTCCAAAATGGATTCAATTCATTTTTTTCCTCAGAATTCTACACACAACACCCCATAATGACAACGTGAAAAAAGTTTACTTGAGATTTTTGCAAATTTATTAAAAATAAAAAAAACTGAGAAATCCCATGTACATAAGTATTCACAGCCTTTGCTCAATACTTTGTCGATGCACCTTTGGCAGCAATTCCAGCCTCAAGTCTTTTTGAATATGATGCCACAAGCTTGGCACACCTATCCTTGGCCAGTTTCGCCCATTCCCCCTTGCAGCATCTCTCAAGCTCCATCAGGTTGGATGGGAAGCGTCGGTGCACAGCCATTTTAAGACCTCTCCAGGGATGTTCAATCGGATTCAAGTCTGGGCTCTGGCTGGGCCACTCAAGGACATTCACAGAGTTGTCCTGAAGCCACTCCTTTGATATCCTGGCTGCGTGCTTAGGGTTGTTGTCCTGCTGAAAGATGAACCGTCGCCCCAGTCTGAGGTCAAGAGCGCTCTGGAGCAGGTTTTCATCCAGGATGTCTCTGTACATTGCTGCAGTCATCTTTCCCTTTATCCTGACTAGTCTCCCAGTTCCATCCCCACAGCATGACGCTGCCACCACCATGCTTCACTGTAGGGATGGTATTGGCCTGGTGATGAGCAGTGCCTGGTTTCCTCCAAACGTGACGCCTGGCATTCACACCAAAGAGTTCAATCTTTGTTTCATCAGACCAGAGAATTTTGTTTCTCATGGTGTGAGAGTCCTTCAGGTGCCTTTTGGAAAACTCCAGGCGGGTTTCCATGTGCCTTTTACTAAGGAGTGGCTTCCGTCTGGCCACTCTACCATAAAGGCCTGATTGGTGGATTGCTGCAGAGATGGTTGTCCTTCTGGAAGGTTCTCCTCTCTCCACAGAGGACCTCTGGAGCTCTGACAGAGTGACCATCGGGTTCTTGGTCACCTCCCTGACTAAGGCCCTACTCCACCCATCGCTCAGTTTAGACGGCCGGTCGGCTCTAGGAAGAGTCCTGGTGGTTTCGAACTTCTTCCACTTACGGATGATGGAGGCCACTGTGCTCATTGGGACCTTCAAAGCAGCAGAAATTTTTCTGTAACCTTCCCCAGATTTGTGCCTCGAGACAATCCTGTCTCGGAGGTCTACAGACAATTCCTTTGACTTCATGTTTGGTTTGTGCTCTGACATGAACTGTCAACTGTGGGACCTTCTATAGACAGGTGTGTGCCTTTCCAAATCATGTCCAATCAGCTGAATTTACCACAGGTGGACTCCAATGAAGCTGCAGAAACATCTCAAGGATGATCAGGGGAAACAGGATGCACCTGAGCTCAATTTTGAGCTTCATGGCAAAGGCTGTGAATACTTATGTACATGTGCTTTCTCAATTTTTTTATTTTTAATAAATTTGCAAAATTCTCAAGTAAACTTTTTTCACGTTGTCATTATGGGGTGTTGTGTGTAGAATTCTGAGGAAAAAAATTAATTTAATCCATTTTGGAATAAGGCTGTAACATAACAAAATGTGGAAAAAGTGATGCGCTGTGAATACTTTCTGGATGTACTCTATCCTCCCTATGGCATTTGCCACTTGATTGGCATACAGGGCGGCCAGTCTGAGATCTCTGTTCTTCTAACACACTGGTCATCTCGCACACACGATCAAACACGCAAGCTACTGCAAAACTCCGGCTGTGATCTAGTTAGCCTTCCAATTTATATCAACTAAAGAAGGGATTTAAAAAAAAATGTGTTTGGGGAGGGTATGGGCTGGATGTGGAATTGGAAGAGGATTTTTTTTCTCCAAATGTCACAATCGTAGTGCGTTTGTCTGATCTGTCAATCTATCATTGCTATTGTAAATAAGGAAAATGTGGAAAGGCACTTTCGAACTGTTCATAAAAACTATGAAACGGACATCCTTCCGAAATCCAATCTGAGAAAGAGAAAGGAGAGGGAACTAAAATCACAGTTAATCGGACAGCCGTCATTTTTCACTCTGAATTCAAAAGCTCCTTGACTGCATTATTCGGCTCTACTTATTTATGCGTGTCAGCCTTTACCTACATGAAGATTATTAAATCCAAATACTGTAGTGACCATAAACGTTGCGAACATATATATATATATATATATATGTAGCATTTTTAATGTAGGTAGATAATTTCGACCTGGTTATTTCAAAAGTAGCTCACAAGCCGAAAAAGTATGGGCACCCCTGGCGTAGACTACTTAACAGAACGGTCAAACTTCGTCAGCCTGACGTACAAAACGTGGATTCTTGCTGTGCGGGCGTCTCTCTGTCTATTTGTTCCCTGCTACTTATAAACAAGTCACAAACTCTAAACATGGTTGCCCAAGATGTTATTTGTGTTTTTCTGTCATAAAGCAATTGGAAATGATGAAAATCGAGTGTTTACTTGCTGCCTTCCAATTTATTTTAATAGCTGTGATTTAGCCACACAAAAATGAAGATAAATATTGAACTCAGTTTTGAATTGACACAGTGTCATCATGGCTCCTGCTTGCTACAACACTCAATACATTGTACACAGGGGTGAGCCAAAATGAAGTACCACATTTCTCAAAGTCATTGCATGAGGTAGAGGCAGCCGAGTGGGTTGGGGTTGGGGGGTACTTTGATTGGCGATCCCTTGTAATTTTCGGTCTGCAACATGCCTTGGTCCGGTGCGCGCTGTGCTTACTCTGTTGAAATGTTCTTCAAAAACAACGAATCCATCGTCACTACACAACGCGCCTTCCGAACGCACTGCAGCATTCTTCATAACGCTGACGTCCCAAATCGCAAAACAATTTTAAAATAAGACAGACGGGTACAACATTGGGTGGCACGGTGGCGTAGTGGGTAGCGCTGCTGCCTCGCAGTTAGGAAACCCGGGTTTGTTTCCCGGTTCCTCCCTTCGTGGAGTTTGCATGTTCTCCCCGTGTCTGCGTGGGTTTCCTCCCACAATCCAAAGACATGCAGGTTAGGCGCATTGGCGATTCTAAAATGTGCTTGGTGTGTGTATGTGCCCAGTGGTGGGCTGGCGCCCTGCCCGGGGTTTTTTTCCTGTGTTGGCTGGGATTGGCTCTGTGACCCTCTAGTTAGGATATAGCACGTTGGATAATGGCTGGATGGATGGGTACAACATTGAACAGAAAATCTCCTGGCCGTCCTCGGACTGTACGAATGCCTGAAAACATCCAAGCTGTAAGGGCGTCCATTTTGCCGTCTCCTAGACGTTCAGCGCACTTCTGCCTTAGGCATTTCTAACACGTCTTTGATTTTGCATGAGGACCTTAATTTCCATCCAAACAGAATGATGGGAGTGCAAAAACCCATCGAGAGCCTAGAGATTCGTATGCGCCAACCGTTCATCAAGATGCCAACATCATGTGCATTGACAAGGCACACTTCCATTTGAATGGTGGCGTAAATAAGTAAAACATTCGCTATTGGGCTGAAACCAACCATTGTAAACTTCATCAGAGACCCGTGCACAATGAGCGGGTTACAGTTTGGTGCGCCATTGCAGAATTTGGCATTTTAGGCCCTTACTTCTTTAAGGACGGGGGAGCAACGGTCAGCGTCAAGTCAAAACGTTACATTGAAATGCTCGAAAACTGAAAGAAATGGATGTGGTGGATGCCTGGTATCAACAGGATGGAATGACAGTTCACGGCACAGAGATCCTTGCACGCTTTTCGAGGAAGCTGATCTCCCTGTGCGGCGATGTTGGGTGGCCTTCACGTTTGTGTGATTTCTTCTCAAGTCGAAGGGATACACACACCAACTCCAAAACCTTGAAGCCTTCAAGGACGCTATTTGCCACGAAATCGCCTTGAAATGGCTGAACGAGTCACACGAGCGTTCAGAAATTGTCTTGAAGAGTGTATCGCTAATGATGGCCTCCATCTTCAAGAAATCATTCTTAAAACACAGTGAAAAAAAATCTATTTGGTACACCCTTTCTTGTGTCGTAATGAAATTTGTTTTATCTTGTAGTGTTTTTGTAGAATAAACGTTTGAAATGTGCTACTTCTTTTGGGCTCACCCTGCATTTATAATTAAGTGTAATCTACTTCCTCCTTTAGGCAAATCTAACCACAACCTGATTCTCCTTATTTCCAGCTACATGCCTCAGAACACAGAGACGCCATATAAGCAAAGGCAGAGCAGACTCTTTTCCCTTAGGAGGTAGGGAGTGGGAAGTGACATCTGTGATGGTCAGTAGGATTTTCTACACTGTGGTGTGCTGGGCTTGTAACTTCAGTTCAAAACAGGCCCACCGAATCACCAAGCTTATTAGAAAGGCAGGTCTAGTCATGGGAAGCACGCTGGCCCCCTGGAGGTCGTAGCAAAGGAGAGAAGTAAAACAAAATTGAGTGCCATTATGAACAATGCTGCACATACAACACTATTTTTATATAGTCCAAAATCATGCAAGGAGGGCCATAATGAGCTTTAACAGGCCCTGCCTTTTGACAGCCCCCCCAGCCTCGACTCAGTACAAAGACAAGAAAAAACTCCCCCCAGAAAAAAACCCTTGTAGGGGAAAAAAATGAAAGAAACCTCGGGAAAGGAAGTTCAAAGAGAGATCCGTTTCCAGGTAGGGTTGGACGTGCAGTGGGTATCAAAAAAAGAGGGTAAATACAATACAATACACAGAACAGAACACAAGTAATCCTCAATCTACAGTATATATAAAAGAGAAATACCACTGACTCACTCATCACAAGATCTCACAAACCGTGAGGACTTGGAACTTGAAATTTGAAAAGTAGGTTACCCTTGGCGCAAAGGTGCTCGCTAAGAAACCGTTTTAAAAATTTCGTCGTTCAAGCGCGTTCTGTCCATCTGTCCGCTTTTCACGAGAGAATTACTTAACGGATTTAGATCGGGTTGCTTTCTATAATTTGCTTGAACTTTCCGGTTGATTTTGCAACTTCTCTCATCGCGCTAAGTACCAGAGTTCTCTTGCAGTACCAATATATTTATGAAACCTACGATAGTGGCTGTGCTCCAAAAACAGGGTGGCGGGGCCTTCCTCATTCACGCGCCAACCTCTGTTCGAGTTGGTCTACGTCTCGCCACGTGTTGGAGCGCACCTTGCCTCCGCTTAGCTAGCAATGCCTGTTTGTTCAGCAGACATTATCATCTACAGATTTTTAAGGAGTAACGTTTGACGTTTTTGAGAGAGAGAGATCACAGCTCCATGTGTTTTAGAGGGTAGCTGCTGATTGTCAGAGATATCACAGTCACGTGCTTTTCTACCCTCTCCCTTCAGAGCTGAACACCATCAGATATAGTGCCAATGTCTATTGATTTTTAAAGTTTGTCCTGTTTCATTACTACAGGTGGTACAGCTAGCTATATAAATAAAAGTCAATGTGTGTACGTATGTATATTCCAGCATCAATTCCGAATGGCTGGAGCAATTTTCATGAAACTTGGTACACATGTTTCTCATTGGTCGACTAAAAATACTGTAGGGTGAAATCAACCCTAACCCACCCCCTTATGGGTAGGGTGGGGGGGTCATCCGGCGCTCTTGTATGTGTATTATCATCCAGTTGACATTCGGAACGACCACCAGCGGGCGAACTGGAGGTGACTGCCACATTCTTTATGTTTGAGTGCAACCGCAGTCCCCTGTAGCTTTTGAAATTAAATAGAGTTGGCCGGTTGTGAGCGTCCACTGGATGATAACATACATACAAGACCGCAAGACATGCACATTGTTTGTTAATTTTTTTTATTTTTAAAGTGTTTTTTTAAATTATATTTTTCTCAAACAATTAAAATAAGATATAGGATTCATGTACATTAGAACATTAGAACATTAGAACATTAGAACATTCTAGACGAGAACAGGCCATTCAGCCCAACAAAGCTCGCCAGTCCTATCCACTTGTTTCCTCCAAGAAAACATCAAGTCGAGTTTTGAAAGTCCCTAACGTCTTACTGTCTACCACACTACTTGGTAGCTTATTCCAAGTTGTTATTATTCTTATTACGCTTATTCCAAATATGTTATTTTCCTCCCGGGCAACGCTGGGTATTTCAGCTAGTAAATATAATAGTAAACTAAAAATATTACAAGTACAGAGCAGAATTTAACAGGAGATGATATCACATCATAGGATTTGGATTTGTTCGGAGTCCTGAAGACCTCGGCCATCAAGCTGCCTCACCCTATTGGCCATTCCACAGCTGAGTCGTCGCTGGGCCAGCCAATCCGATGAAAGGACCCCTCTATCCAACGAGTCCTGTGATCCTCCATCAGAGATGACTTTACCTTAGGCAGGCAAAACAACTTGGCAGGTGGGCAGTGGCACCAAGTGCCACATTTGAGGGTGACGTAAGAACAATGAATCATTCAGCTTAAATGTGTCAAGAAACACAACTGGGGGTCCTTTATATCAACATCAATATGCCTGTACAGCACCTCACTGGGACTGGGACTGCCAAGGCAGAAATGTTTTTGCTTTTACATTTTTCTGGCTTTATAGTAATTCCAGTGTCTGTTCAGACCAAAGTGCGTATATATTTTTAATTAATTACTTATTTATCTACCAACTGCGGTGGGCTGGAGCCCTGCCCAGGATTTGTTCCTGCCTTGCGCCCTGTGTTGGCTGGAATTGGCTCCAGCAGACCCCTGTGACCCTGTAGTTAGGATATAGCGGGTTGGATAATGATTGGATGGATCTATCTACCTATTTATGTATTTATTTATTTAGGGAGCTGCTGTAAAAAAGCCAAATTTCATTCTGGGACAAATAAAGTTTTACCTATCGGAGGAGCCTCCAGTAGTAAAAGATTATCAAGTCTGGTGAGTCTACAGGCAATCTCTCTACGAACAACAACAAAACAAGTGATAAATGTAAAGAAAAGCAATGCGGTGCATTATGTGCACTTGATGCATGACTTGACAGAGCGTTTACTGTTAATTAGGATATTTGTTTCAACAGTGAACTACGCGTTGAGTGGGTAAGCCTGATAAACGGCGCGATCGCATTACGGCCAGCGTCATCCGTCAGGCACGCCATCCGTTAGGAAGACAAAGATAGCGGGACAATTTTCTCAAATAAATTCTACTCTTGCATTACAAACCCCCAAAGCACCATTTATTTTGTGGACAGGCCCACTCGTTGAAACATCCGACATTCAAGCATGGATTGCCAGGATAAAAGTGTTTTAATGGAGTATAACATAAGTTTAATATGTCACTGTCCACTGTACAGAAATATTTTATAAATCTACTTTTCTTTCTACTCACATGCACAGTGGACACAGATTTAGCACAGGGGCTTACCATGTATGAACTGCTCGGCAAGCATTATAAGACAAGACAGGAACAGCTGCGAAATTGGCAGTCAGACTAAGGACCGTTGTATACTATTTTTGTGTGTCAAAATCAGCATGAAACTGTACCCACTTTTGCCTTGTTTGGAATGGCATGATTCACCTAAGTGGGGGCCTGCACATGAAGAAAGATAATAAAGCCTTGGAACATTGCCCGGCACACCTTTGAAGCCGACGGACAGATGGGAGATAATGTCATCCGATCCGGAAAATCCTTCCATTGCATGGACTCTACACATCAGGCCCCCACTTCCGAACTGGGTTCTTGTCTTAGCTTCCTTCGTCTGTCACGCTGCTTAAGTCATCATTAAACAAAGCAAAGTTATTTCTCCAATGTGATTTCTTACCGCCGTATCACTAAAGGAGGGGTATCGCCTTTTTATATTATATTCGGGTTATGTAACACGCCGCAATCACAAAAGAACTCATTCCAACAAGGAAACTGACGCCCCCTGCTGGATACATGAAGTCCCAGGGTCCATCGTTCAACTCAGCCAGAGGCAAGAAAATTTACTGAGACACAGCGAAGTTGATCAAAAACAGCCAAAGGCCCAGAAGAACAACAAGAAAAATGTTGAGTTCTGAGTGAAAGAAACCAATGCAATGGATGTTAAAAAAAAGAAAAGTGTATTTTATATTCATCCATTTTCTTAACCATCACTTCCCATGACAGGGGCAGCCTCTTCTCTTGCTAAAGGTTAAGCAGCTCCTGGTGTCCTTGGTAGTTCTCTTTAGCCCATTACCTTGAATGGATAACTAGATATTTTACCACCAGGAGTTAAAACAAACAAACAAACAAAAAAATACATAAATACTAGCCAACGCCCGGCGGTGTAAGAGCAGGAATGAAAAACGGTGAGAAAGGAATTCAGAAATCACGAAGAAAGAAATACTTCTTGAAAGACACAGTTGTGAATCGGTGTTTTGCTGGAGACGACAGATAATGAGTCGAAAGATCTAACCCTAGAAAAAGCCACGTACAACTGACCGTGGCTGAAGACTGGTTATTGTAGATTAACGCAAATCTTTGCAAACGTTTGTCCTTTGGACTTGTTGATAGTCATGGAGAAGGCGAGTCTGAGTGAGAATTGTGTGCGTTTAAATTTAAAAGGGAGATTGGTGTCGGAAGGAAGGAGAGAGATTCTGGGAATGAAGATTGTTTCAGAATTTTGGATAGCGATCAGTTTGCCCTATGTCGTAGTGAGAGTGCATTGCCTTCGTCAACCGTTTGTGTCAAGAAATAACTGATAGGAACAGGCAGTTGCCGGATCCTAGAATAGAGATGACGTTGTACAAAAACCCGTCGACAGAGAAGAAACTGTCGTTCATTTTAAAACAAAGGCTTAGGAAACAACCGTCGCAGTATAACGAAAATAGCAAGGAGCAAAACCAATGCCAATGTTCGAGAGAGTACCTTCCTGTAGCAGGCTACGGAAAAGACTCCCAGTCACACACATAGCCGAAGTGAAAGGTCATGCTAGATATAGGGCGGTGATGTGACACCAATGGAGTCATGAGAGAGGAGTGGGGAACGCGGTAGTCTGAAGGAGGAATAGGAATCGAGAAAAGCGGCGTGGGGGTGTATGGGAGGCCACAGGCAGCATGGGGAAGGGTTTGGAAGAGGACGAATAGGAATCGAGAAATGCTGTGTGGGCTGCATGTGGGCGGGACCGGTTTTGAAGAGGAAGCAGGACTAACCAATGGGAATCGAGAAATGCCATGTGGGCTGCGTGTTGGGGGGGAACCGGATTTGAAGCGGAAGCAGAACGAACCAGAAGAGAAATATATATAAGAGATTATAATTTATTATTTTAAATATTTTAATTAGAAAAACTTTTTCCGATAAGAATGAAGGTTTGTTTTGCACTTTAGTGATTAAAGTTTGCTAAACAATACCTTGTTGATTTTGAATTTAGTATACTTACATTTATTAAAAATTATCATTGTGTTAATTAATGATCATAATCCAAGTAAATTTGTTATATCTTTGTTTTTTGTTGATTGATCTGTTGGAAGCACCTTGAGTTGCATGTGAATGTATGATGAGGTGCTATATAAATAAAGTTGCTATTAATATTATTATTCTATGGCGCAGCAATGGATTGTGCAGATTGTGCAAAGCACAAGGGCCTATGAGCTCGGGGGGCTCACTTGGGGCCGTATGGATTTAAAACAAAGACATCGTACTGAAGTGTCTGTAGCTTAAGGTGGAAGCTGCCATCATACTTTATGCCACTGATCTCTTCCTTCCTAAGGAGTGGCATTGCACTAGTACTTTGTGAGCATGGCACTGCCCGTGTCGATCAAACATAGGAAGCTCTGCAGTCTACTTGTGACTTTACACTGTAGGAAGATAAGTAAATAAATTTAGGTAAATAACATTCAATGTGGCTTTTATATAAGCAAAAAATAAATGCTTTTCATATAAAGACCATCACAAAACATAATTGCAAATGGAACTTTGCATGATACCTTGGCAAGCTCTGTAAGCAGTGCTTTCTCTTTGACGGACATACATGTGGCAGATTGACTGGCAGGATGACGCCCGACCAATTGCTGCATCCAAACGGTGCCATCGTTCGCCTTTATGCCTGGTGCAGCTGCATTGTTCCTATGTGTGAGTGGACGTTTCTTGCAGGGGGGGGACGGGGGTGCTTCTGTTCTCTTTCTCCAATGTAGAACACTCATCCTCATCTGAGTTCACCTGTCATAGCAAATCTTTATTTGAAATCAGCAGTGTTAGATCGGGAGAGCGTGAACACGACTGAGAGAATTAAACTGAATTAAAAAAAAAAACAAAAAACGCTAACCTTTACAAGTACCATAAATTTACACCAGCTGTTACAGACTCAAATGTTTTTATTCTATAACTAGCTGAAATACCAGGTGTTGCCCGGGAGGAAAATAATTTGAGAAAAATGTAATAAAAAAAACACAACTTGACAGATTCATTTTTGTTTTGTGGTGTAGTAATAAGTTTTTAGAATTTTTCATGACAGAAAAAGCGGTCAAATAAATCAATAATATTATTACCGTATATACTCGCGTATAAGTTGGGTCTTGAAACCTGAAAAATCGATCATAAAATCAGACCCCAACTTATACAGCCGTTCAAAAATGCGACCCTTAATTTTTTTGTTTTTACATCAACTTGCCTCCTCCAATCTTGTATCAGTTTCGCAGTCACATCAAATTTTGTTGCAGCAGCGCAGTTACCAATTTCTTTCGCTACTTCAACGACGTTTAATTTAAAACCAGCTTTCTATTTTCTTCTGATCGAACGATCCATCGTAGATAAGGGATGCTCTTATGATAAAGGTGTATGAGGGGGTGAGATACAAAAATCACAAATCAGTGCAAACGTCGCTTCAGAATAGTTTGGGTATTACCGTGTAGTCATGTAGGCCCAATAAAGAGAGTGAGACAGAGAGGTTAGGAGCACACGCTGATACAGGGCATTGCTGCACCCACATAGAAGAAAAAGGCCGTGTGCTCCATGGTGACTCTCTCAGGTGGGCGTCAGCATACCGTAATCTCTTGGACCAATAGCGTGAGTTTTCCTCATTCAACTTATACCACCGATATTATGATAGATAGATATGAAAGGCACTATATGATAGATAGATAGATAGATAGATAGATAGATAGATAGATAGATAGATAGATAGATAGATAGATGTGAAAGGCACTA
>JANRMT010062834.1:60705869-60720310 GCA_026402145.1 Polypterus bichir lapradei
GATAGATAGATAGATAGATAGATAGATAGATGTGAAAGGCACTATATGATAGATAGATAGATAGATAGATAGATAGATAGATAGATAGATAGATAGATAGATAGATAGATAGATAGATAGATGTGAAAGGCACTATATGATAGATAGATAGATAGATAGATAGATAGATAGATAGATAGATAGATAGATAGATAGATAGATAGATAGATAGATAGATAGATACTTTATTAATCCCAAGGGGAAATTCACAAAAATGATATGGTAAGATGAAGCCCCAACTTATCCGCGGGAGAACATAAACGAGAGTATATACAGTAGGTTTTTTTAATTCTATTACCACTACAGCATTGTTACAATAAGAATAATCCATCCATCCATCCATTTTCCAACCCGTTGAATCCGAACACAGGGTCACGGGGGTCTGCTGGAGCCCATCCCAGCCAACACAGGGCGCAAGGCAGGAACCAATCCCGGGCAGGGCGCCAACCCACCGCAGACAATAAGAATAATGCAAGATGAAAACATAGTTAACAAAAACAAATATTAAACGACAAACAAATAATACTACAGATTTTTCATGATAAAACTGTCGGTTGCCTTTATGGAGCACACCAGAAACATTCCGAGCGTCAACTGGATGATAACATACATACATACAAGACCGCAAGACTGTTACAGTCTGCTTTATATATAAGATAGTAATAAAAACAGCAGTTCACTACTCAAATTGGTAAATGTTGGAGGACCCAGGAATTGAATCCACAACCTCGTGATTATGAGACAGCGCTTTTTACCGCTGCACCAACCTAACAGACGTAGCTACTTTGTACCCAAAGCCAACTTCTTTCCTGCGGTTATATTCTTGAATAAAAGCGCACTTGTTTTGTTATATCTGTGTCTTTTGTGAAAGTGTTTTTTTGATATTTGAACTTCAGTCTCCACACATTATACACTTCATGTCTATATTTTGTCAATTATTACTAAGACATTAAAAAAAATTCTGTTTTACTTATGTGTTTGACAATTCCTGCCTCGCATTTCCTTTCATCCTACATTTACACAGATCATTGTAGACACGGAACACACAGGAAATATATGTACAGGCAGTCCTTGGGTTACGTACGAGATAAGGACTGCTGGTTTGTACTTAAGTTGAATTTGTATGTAAGTCAGAACAGGTACATTATTTTAATAAATGCTATTGTTGACCGACTGTAACCAAGTGCTCTGCCAATGAATGATGCAGTTTCATTTCTCTCTGACTTTTTTATTATTTCTACTCTACTTTCCATGGTGATGGTTTTTTCTTCTTTACTGAATCACCAGCACTCGCATCAGATTTGTGTTTCAGAGACATTCTTGAAGGGTGAAGACAAAAGGTTAAGATGAGCTCTTCTGCACAGAACTGTACACGCTATCACAGCAGGAAGGCACCCGTCGTCAACACGTCTGATGTACTGAACGAGAGACAACGTCCTGCTATGTGCCTAACAGTACAAGCAGGCTTGCTATTGAGAATGAATACGGGTGGCGGGGGGGGGGGTTCATCACTCACCCACCACACAGTAACCTTCACTACAGTAAGCTGCCTGCCTCATCCGCCCACCGAGAACGAACACGGTGCGGCCAAAGGCAGGTAGTTAATCGCCCACTACCACCCCCATTTAACAGGCAGCCATCCTAGGCACACTACAATGCTGCCCCCCACTGCCCCATTCACCCTCAATGGCCTCCGTTCAGCCACAACCGGGTCACCGCTTGCAGCATTACCAGCCGCCCACCAAGAACGAATGGGGCAGCCGTGTGTGGTGGGTGGGCAGTGAAACGCCCCCCTCCGCTCCATCCAGCCTGCATCCAGTCAGGAGCAGTAGCTGCCGCGTTGTAATGGGCGGGCAGCAAACCGCCCCATCAAGCCTCCGCCCTGCACATGAGCGATAGCTGTGGCCCCGGTGACTATGGGCCACAGGTCCATATTCTGTATATGCATTTAACTATCATTATCATTCGTGGTGGCTCTGCACTCCATTCTAACCCCTACTTTCTCTGCTGTTCTTTTCCCGGTTTTCTGTGATCTGCACCCCCACCAGCTGATCAAAGCTCCATGCTGTCCCTACATTGATGGACTGAAGGCCAGAGGTCCACATGACCATCATCATCATCAAGTTCTTCCATGCGAAACCTGAAAACCCTGAGGACTGATTGAGGTCATTTATGTTAGGTAGAATGCCTAGAGGGGACTGGGTGGTCTCGTGGCCTTGGAACCCCTGCAGATTTTGTTTTTTTTCTCCAGCCATCTGGAGTTTTTTTGTTTGTTTTTTCTGTCCTCCTGGCCATCGGACCATACTTTTATTCTATGTTAATTAGTATTGCCTAATTGTATTTTTCCTCATCATGTAAAGCACTTTGAGCTACATCATTTGTATGAAAATGTGCTATATAAATAAATATTTTGTTGTTGTTGTTCAGCATCTCTTGCATTTCTCGTATTTCCTTTCATCCCACACTTACCCAGATCTTTCTAGACATGGAACACACATGAAATGCATGTATTCCAAATAACGATATACAGTAGACCCCCTCAAAGACGCAGTTCAGGGTTCACAGCTTCAGCTGTTCGTGGATTTGTCCTTAGAGCCTAACTAATAATTGTTAGCGGAAACCGCAAATATCCTTCGCAATTTTTTATGGCTTTTTTCATGGCAATACTGCACTGTAATGAGAACAAGAAGCAACCGTAGTGGAAAACGTGGCTTGGGATGGTGAAAGTAGCCAATCTGAGAGCGTACTCTACTAGAATTTGAAACTGCAACTCCCAGCAGTCCCTGCAGTGGCTCTGATTGGTCTTTTGCTGAGGGTGCAGGGGCTGTTGGGGTCAAAGGATGTCAGCGCGGCTTTTAAAAAGGGGGCCAGTGACCAAAAGAAAACAAAAGATTTTCTAATTTGTGTTTCAAGTTCCTGTCTGTCTGCCTTCTGTTGGGTTACCTGTACTTATTCGTTTTGTCTTGGATCGTTTCGTGATTGGGGTCTGGATTGTCTGCTGTCTGCCTGTGTACATGAGGACTGTAAGTGGATTCATGGCCATCCAGCAAAGAAAGGGGCACTCCTAAATTCGTCCATCCATCTTCACCATTTCAGGGACTACCAGTAGGACTATCTTTACATTACCATTCAACGTGCGGATCTTTGGACTATCAATTTTCATCATTAAATTTCATCTGTTGCCATTTCTTATGGACTTTACTGTGTGTGTTTTGTTGCTGCTTTGTTGTATTTAATGTATAATCGCCGTAAGGGGAACGGGGGTGGTATCGTTGTTTTCATTTGTTTCCATTACATTCTTTATTTGCTGTTTGATTCCTGGTTTGCTTTGTTTTTGTCTCTGTTTGTGAGTGCATGTGGGTCGGGTCAAGGCTGGGTGCGTCACTGGAATCTCCATCATAAAAATAAATAAATCACCATCTTGTCAATGGTGTGAATCTTAACGGCACCGGACCACTACAGCGTTATTCGTTTCTCCTTGCTGTTGATTAACTGCTGCCCTGTGACGTATCTCCAGCTGAGTGTTCTCGTGTTTTCCGTTTTATTCTTCTTAATCCTTAAACAACCACAACTGGCTATTGTTGGTTCCCAGTGCAATTTACCAGCATGCCGGAGCTGATCAGTCAGCGCCGTACATTCGTTAAGCAGCCAGCTCATGACCACTGCCGGCCCCTCCAGCATTGAAGCCTCACTGTCTCTGGGATTCAGCCGGTGCACTAGACTGGCCTGCCAGCATCAGCGTTGGCCTCTGTGTGCCTCTGTGCAGCCAGTTCAAGCGCAGTTGGCTTGGTGATTTATTGAATTTCATCCATGGCGTTAGTTGCTCCTTGTACATATTGTTCCAGTAATTTTTTAAATTATTTTTAAAGTTCATTGGCAGTGTGTAAAATGATCAGTGTTGCAGTAATTGTGAAGCTGTTTGCATGAAAAAAATCCATCAAAATTTCACTTTTTCTTTGTGAATTGTGACGTTTACTTAAAAAGTGCATCAAAAAAGTATTTGGCGTCCAGGGATGCATTAACCCCCATGATTGTGGCAGTTTAAGGGTTAAAGCCCCAAGATGCTGCCGAAATGCCCTGCACCTTCTAAGGCTTCTGGCAATGAAAACGCGCTTGCATGAATTACAGTACATATAGCAGTAACATCGGTATTTTACATTCTATCACTGCGGGTGACAGTATACGGTTTACCTTTACATTCTTTTTTTTAGGTAATGCATTAAGCTGAGGTTGAAATGAAATTAAAGTGTTTTGGGGGCATATTTAGGGTTTAAACTATAAAAATAGGCATTTTTTTAACCACGTCTATAATTCATGGTTTTCAAAATTTGCAGGTGCTCTAGGAACGTAACCCTTGCGAATTTCGGGTGTGTACTTTACTGTATTATTTGTTTTATACAACTCCGGGCACCTCATCTCACACACAGATAAGGAGCCTTAGCTTGAGCTGGGAGAACTTTTTGCCCGAGTTGAGCTCCGTCAAAGCAGGGGATGGGACAGCAGGCTGCTTGCTGCTTGTGCTGATTGACGCATTTACAACACAAAAGACACTGATGGTGGAGGTGCGAAGGGATTTAAGGTGGGCCAGAATTACACATTTTTTCGTAGGCTTCAGGAATTCTAGTGTTAACACAGTGGTCTCAAACTCCAGTCCTGGAGGGCCTCAGTGGCAGCAAGTTTTCATTCTAACTCTTTTCTTAATTGGTGACCAGTTTTTGCTGCCAATTAACTCCTTTTACATTCATTTTAATGGACTTGTTTTTTAAGATTTGTTCCCCTGAATTTCTCCATCGTTCCTCTGAATTGCTTCATTTCTTTCCTTAAACAGAAGTGAGTGAGCCAACAGAAGACCAACTAAGTCAGGGCCTCAAACCAATTTTTGCTGATTCTTGTCATTAATTAAACCCGTTCTTTAATTCCTTGGCTTGTTGCTGCTCTCGGTGTGCAATACCTTACATTTCCAAAATTGTTGATTTTGTCTTTTCTAAGAGTTCCTTTGAAATGTTTTGTGGACCTGAGCAGATCAACATTCCTGAGATCTTCACCTTCCCTTATTTTCAGAAATTGTATGACGGACACATTTTGCTGGTCATCTTTTGGATCATTTTGCATCTCATTATTGTTTGGCAGCTAATTAAGGAAACAGAAACAATTAAGATGTCTGAGTCTTCAAGAGCAAGTCAATTAAAATGAATTCAAAAGAAGTTAATCAGCTGCACAAACAGGTCGCTCATTAAGAAAAGGGTTAGAATGAAAACCAGCAGCCACGGTGGTCCTCCAGGACTGTAAATTGAGACCCCTGCTTTAACACATCAGGACTACTGCATGGACTCACATGGATGGATCTCATTATCACAAGACGGCCAGCGCGTCAAGCTATTAAACTCTTTAAATGTTACATAGTGAACCTAATTATACTTTAAATCTTTTACAGAATTGTTCTTTGCTGACTCATAATAAAATCCAACCCTTAGTTCCATTACTGTCTGGAGACGGCAAAGCCAAACAGGAGAGCAACCGGGAAATTCAAATGAAATCTTACCTTGTGAAGCTCCTAATGGGACTGAAATTGAGGAAATCCATTCATGAATTATTCATGCACAGCATGTACAAGAGCGCGAGGCGCTCCGAGTTCATCAACGGGAAGCGAGCTACGCAGAAATAAAGAGCTGTGAATTTCCTTACCCGCTGCTGTCATCCTGACTCTGGAGGTAATAATTGATGTTGTTCACTAGAAAGCTGAACAGACGGCTGTAGAGGGCCTTAGCGAGGAGATCCCGGTAATGATTTCCCATTTCAACGGTGTGTCTTCTCACAATTACATCTCCTACAAAAGAAATGATTGAAGTTTAATACATTGTGAGAATTGCTGTTTGCTGCTCCTCTTGTTTCATCTTTGGTGGGGTACCTGGGAGCAAATGAAGTTTTAATAATGAAATCGTTCTGAACAACGCCATGCATTCTATCACCTGACTCAGCCTCGTGGTGGGCCACATGTAGGGACATTTCAATCAAAAGATGAAATAAGAAAGAAAAACAAAAAACGTTTAATCAAATGAATATTGCACTGACTCTGCTGTGGGCCCATTCTGTACGGCCAACACAAAATGGCCAAAATGGTGAACAGGGCCCGTATTTATCAGGCGTCTCAGAATTACTATTAGCAATTGCACTAAAAGTAGGACTAGGATAAGAAGAGCAGGACATGAGAAAAAGTCAAAAAAAAAAAAGAAAAAGTGTCTTACACCCCCTCCTAGTTACTAGGAATGAATGATATTGCGATTTAACAATAAGGCTTTACCACAAATACGATAATAATAATAATAATAATAATAATAATAATAATAATAATAATAATAGACAGATAGACAGATCGATAGATATGAAAAGGTGCTATATGATAGATAGATAGATAGATAGATAGATAGATAGATAGATAGATAGATAGATAGATAGATAGATGACGGTGACAGCAGTCTGTCGCTGAAGATGCTCCTCTGTCTGGAGATGATCCTGTTCAGTGGATGCAGTGGATTCTACATGATTGACAGGAGCCTGCTCAGCGCCCGTCGCTCTGCCACGGGTGTCAAACTGTCTAGCTCCGTGCCTACAATAGAGCCTGCCTTCCTCACCAGTTTGTCCAGGCGTGAGGCGTCCCTCTTCTTTATGCTGCCTCCCCAGCACACCACTGCATAGAAGAGGGCGCTCGCCACAACCGTCTGGTAGAACATCTGCAGCATCTTATTGCAGATGTTGAAGGACGCCAGCCTTCTAATGAAGTATAGTCGGCTCTGTCCTCTCTTACACAGAGCATCAGTATTGGCAGTCCAGTCCAATTTATCATCGAGCTGCACTCCCAGGTATTTATAGGTCTGTACCCTCTGCACAGTCACCTCTGATGATCACGGGGTCCATGAGGGGCCTGGTCCTCCTAAAATCCACCACCAGCTCCATGGTTTTGCTGGTGTTCAGGTGTAGGTGGTTTGAGTCGCACCATTTAACAAAGTCCTTGATTAGGTTCCTATACTCCTCCTCCTGCCCACTCCTGATGCAGCCCACGATAGCAGTATTATAATAATAATAATAATAATAATAATAATGCTGTTAAGTGGTTTGCCAATTACCTCAATGGCAGAACATTTTCTGTACATATGGGTAGTTCAATGTCTCCTACTGCTTTGGTAACCTATGGGGTACCCGAGGGGTCTGTTTTAGGTCCGGTCCTCTTCTCTTTATATTTACCGTATATACTCACGTGTAAGTTCTCCTGCATATAAGTCAGGGCTTGATTTTACCGTATAATTTCCAGAATTTTATAATGTCGGCCATATAAGTCGAATGCGGAAAACTCACGCTATTGGTCTAAGACAGGGGTGCCCAATGCGTCGATCGTGATCGACTGGTAGATCGCAAAGGTAGTGCAGGTCGATCGCGTTGCATTCAAAAAAAAATTTTTTTAAATGGTAGTCTATCATATATCCTGCCTATGGCATTTGACACTTGATTGACATACAGGGCGGCCAGTCTGAGATCTCTTTTCTTCTAACACACTGGTCATCCCGCACGCACGATCAAACGCGTGAGCTACTGCAAAACTCCAGCTGTGATCTAGTTAGCCTTCCAATTTATATCGACTAAAGAAGGGATTTTAAAAAAAAATGTTTGGGGAGGGTATGGGCTGGACGTGGAATTGGAAGAGGATTTTTTTTCTCACAATGTCACAATCGAAGTGCGTTTGTCTGATCTGTCAATCTATCATTGCTATTCCAAAGAAGGAAAATGCGGAAAGGCACTTTCGAACTGTTCATAAAAACTACGAAACTGACGTCCTTCCAAAAAGCGATCTGAGAAAGAGAAAGGAGAGGGAACTAAAATCGCAGTTAATCGGACAGCCGTCATTTTTCACTCAGCTGAATTCAAAAGCTCCTTGACTGCATTATTCAGCTCTACTTATTTATGCGAGTCAGCCTTTTCTCACATGACGATTATTAAATCCAAATACTATATATATACAGTATAGCATTTTTAATGTAGGTAGATCATTCTGACCTGGTCATTTTAAAAGTAGCTTGCAAGCCGAAAAAGTGTAGGCACCCCTGGTCTAATAGATTACGATATGCTAACACCCACCTGAGAGAGTAACCATGGAGCACACGGCCTTCTTGTTTCTCTGTATTGTGCCAACATGACCACACGGTAATACCCAAACTATTCCGAAGTGACGTTTCCACTGTTTTGTGTTTTTTTTGTATCTCACACCCTCATACACCTTTATCGTAAGAGCATCCCTTATCTACGATGGAACGTTCGATCAGAAGAAAATATGAAGCTGGTGTTAAAGTAATAGTCATTGAAGTGGCAAAAGAAATTGGTAACTGCGCTGCTGCAACACAATTTGAAGTGTCTGAGAATCTGGTGCGAGACTGGAGGAAGCAAGAAGATGTATTAAGAAAAATGCCTAAAACGAAGTGTGCACTGCGAACTGGCATTGCCTCATGGCCAGCATTGGAAAATCATATCACTGAATGGTTTTAAGTGTCGTATTTTTGAATGGGCGTATAAGTTGGAGTCTGATTTTATAATCGCTTTTTCAGGTTTCAAGACCTGACTTATACGCGAGTACACACAGCATTACTGTTCAGCTCTATACTAAACAAGTATAACATCCCGTATCATTGTTACACTGATGATACCTAAATTTACTTCCCATGCAATCGGGTGAAATGGAGTCTGTGACAAACCTTTTTAAGTGCTAAGATAATATAAAACACTGGTTGGCACTAACTTCCTGCAGTTAAATGAGTCAAAAACTGAAGTCATTCTTTTCAGTCAACCCACTGTTACCTGAAACATTACTAGCACACTGGGTCCAGTTGTCAGTCAGCCATCATCCAACCCGCTATATCTTAACACAGGGTCATGGGGGTCTGCTGGAGCCAATCACAGCTCACACAGGGCACAAGGCAGGAAAGAAATCCCGGGTAGGGCACCAGCCCACCGCAGGGCACACACACACACTAGGGACAATTTAGAATCGCCAATGCACCAAACCTGCATGTCTTTGGACTGTGGGAGGAAACCCACGCAGACACGGGAAGAACATGCAAACTCCACACAGGGAGGACCGGAGAAGCGAACCCAGGTCTCCTAACTGCCATGCAGTGCCACCATGCCGTCCTAGTAGTTTAGTAGTTGAGAAAATTAATTTTAATGTCAAACAGTAACCAGTACATAAAATGTATTTCATGAAATGGCCAGTCCGCCCCTGGTACCCTGAAATGGGGAGGACCGTGTAGAATAAGTGTGGTGGGACCAAAATGTGTGCAAATCCCCTTAAATGAAAGTCTGTAATGTGCACTTGAATTATGTCTGAACTGTTTGATTTGTCATTTTAAATTGTGGAGCAGAGGGGTAGGTAAATCAAAGGGAAAACGTGATTTTGTCCTAAAACATTATGCAGGCCGCTGTATTTTTCAGGGGTGCAAACAAAATGCCAAAGCACATACAAATTGCAAAGAGCAGAGGAGAAGTCAGGTGATATCCTCCAAATGTCGTTCTTACTGCACATAACGGCTCAGACACCAACGGTAGTGTCCGTTTTTTTTTTAAATATAACATCTTACTGTATTGCACGACATCCATTTATAGTTCAATGGATTGTTGCCACGTCTTTGACAATGAGAGCTAGGGCAGGGTAAGCGAGGGGACAGTGACAGGGCCAGAACCCATGACTTGATGCTTTAATTCCAGTGTCATGTCCTGCTGTCAGCCTGAGTTTGTGATTGAAAACACAGCAGGCAGCTCTGCTATCAGGGTGACCGCCAAGAGCGGAACATTAGAAGCACGTTGTCATCCCATTTTGCAGTTGGTTCACAGGCCCCTCGCTAAAAACATTGTGTTCCTAGCTGCCCAAACGGGGAATGTCACATTGCCCTTCAGCTGTAAATCTGTGGCTTGACGGTGTATTGTTATAGCGCTCAGAGTAATTAGGTCTGAAGTGCTGCAGGGTGACCTGATAAGGCCAAAGAGCCCAGCCCTGTCTGCAGCATTTTCAGAAACTCATCTCCCCTACTGCTTTGTACCTGTCACGTTGGCTTGGGGCATTTGGGGACACTCTTATATCATCTGCAGACCCAGACAGAAATACCAAGGAGGCCAAAGTCATGTCATGCCAGGCAGGAACTGCTTAAATCAGATCAGGACCAGTGGCATAGCTAGGGGCGGGCGGAGGGGGCGGCACAGTTTTGGGGGCGGCATGATTGGCCAAAAGGCTCAGTACAATTCGTGTGTAGGCAGCAGGGTTCGGAAAAATATCACCCATGAATGAAAATAAGTTTTATCCACCAAAATAATTTTCAGACTGTCCTTCTGTGATGGCATCAGACACAGCAGTTTATGAGGCAATAACAAAAATAAACAGAAACATTACACCGATAATAATTTCTAGGAGGATAACTCATTTACAAGTTATAATTTTGTTTCGTTATCAATCGGAATGCATTCTTGCTCTGCGCAGAAACCATCCCCACCTACTACTCGTACACTACACTGGTTCTGGTTTACGCGGCATAATTATATTAAACTAATAATTAGAACTCAGCTTATCAGTGCGTCTATACTACAGTATATTCTTGTCTAGTTGAGGCTTATAAATAATTATATGTGAAAAATTATTGCTGTTTCTCTATCTACGAATACCACACATCATTATCCAACCCGCTATATCCTAACTACAGGGTCACGGGAGCCAATCCCAGTCAACACAGAAAAACAAGCCCTGGGCAGGGCACCAGCCCACCACAAGGCACACACACACACACACCCAGGACAATTTAGAATCGCCAATCCACCTAACTTGCATGTCTTTGGGAGGAAACCCACACAGACACGGGGAGAACATGCAAACTTCACACATGGAGGTCCCGGGAAGCGAACCCAGGTCTCCTAACTGTGAGGCAGCAGCGCTACCCACTGTGCCACCCCTATACATGAATACATCTATTCAAAATGTATCTTATTTTTTCATTATACGTCATTTTAATTTTCTATTTCAATAGGTTAACATATTCAGATATGTTGGAGGGCGGCAAATTGAAGCACCGCCCCGCCCTGCCCCGCCCCGAGCGGCACAAACTTGAGCTATGCGACTGGTCAGGACTGGTACCCAGCAATGGGCACAAGGCAGAAAACAAGTCCTTTGATGCCCCAAGGTCTGAAGCTATGGGTACAGCCCTCAACTGAAACATCGATAGTCATGAACAGTGAAGAGCGAACCCCGTTAAATTCACAAGTTCAACAAAATCACGGAATATGTTCACAAACTTCAATGATCTCCCCGAAATGCATTCATGTCAATGGGGAAGGAAGAAGTGTAGTCATGTTAAGTGGACTATAATAGTGCAGTGGTCCTTTAGGCCACCCTGAAGTGTCTGCCAACTTTGCCCGACTAATAATTGTGGCCAAAAATGTGATCTGTGTGAGATGTGGGCCAGCAATGCTATGCATTGCACCTCCATTACTCAAACAACAAAAGGAACGATAACCACAAACAAAATACAACAAATGACCACAAACTAGCGATAAGCAAAAAAAAAAAAAATCTCTTTAGCTTATTATTGGTTTGTGGTCATTTGCAGTTATCTTTCTGTTTGTGTCTTTTGTTCTTGATATACATATACAGTATTTCAGCATTAATTAACATATTATTAATGCCAAGAACGAGTAATCGGCAGCACAGACACAGAACGCAGAGTACACTATGCCATGCGGTGCATGCCTAGCTGTATATGTGGGACAAACATCTGAAACACTCACAACACGTATACATGAACATCACAATGCTGTCAGAAGGAAGGACCCTCAGTCTCTGATGTAGGTACAGTCATATGAAAAAGTTTGCTAACCCCTCTTAATTCTTTGGATTTTTGTTTCTCATTGGCTGAGCTTTCAAAGTAGCAACTTCCTTTTAATATCTGACATGACTTATGGACACAGTAGGATTTCAGCAGTGACATTAAGTTTATTTGATTAACAGAAAATATAACCAAATTAGACAAGTGCATACATGTGGGCACCCAACAGAGATATGACATCAATACTTAGTTGAGCCTCCTTTTGCTCCTTTGAGCCTCCAGACGCTGTCCTCCTATAGCCTCTGATGAGTGTCTGGATTCTGGATGGAGGTATCGTTGACCATTCTTCATATAAAATCTCTCCAGTTCAGTTCAATTTGATGGCTGCCTAGCATGGACAGCCTGATTCAAATCATCCCGTAGATTGTCGATGATATTCAAGTCAGGGGACTGTGACAGCCATTCCAGAACATCGTACTTCTCCCTCTGCATGAATGCCTTTGTAGATTTCCAACTGTGTTTTGGGTCATTGCCTTGTTGGAATATCCAACCCCTGTGTAACTTCAACTTTGTGACTGATGCTTGAACATTATCCTGAAGAATTTGTTGATATTGGATTGAATTCATCCGACCCTCGACTTTAACAAGGGCCCCAGTCCCTGAACTAGCCACACAGCCCCATAGCATGATGGGACCTCCACCAAATTTGACAGTAGGTAGCAGGTGTTTTTCTTGGAATGCGGTGTTCTTCTTCCGCCATGCAAAGTGCTTTTTGTTGTGACCAAATAACTCCATTTGTGTCTCATCAGTCCAAAGCACTTTGTTCCAAAATGAATCTGGCTTGTCTAAATGAGCATTGGCATACAACAGGCGACTCTGTTTGTGGTGTGAGTGCAGAAAGGGCTTCTTTCTCATCACCCTGCCATACAGATGTTCTTTGTGCAAATTGTGCTGAATTGTAAAGCAATGTACAGATACGGCATCTGCAGCGAGATGTTCTTGCAGGTCTTTGGAGGTGATCTGTGGGTTGTCTGTAACCATTCTCACAATCCTGCTCATATGCCGCTCCTGTATTTTTCTTGGCCTGCCAGACCTGTTGGTTTAAAAGCAACTGTGCCTGTGGCCTTCCATTTCCTGATTCCATTCCTTACAGTTGAAACTGACAGTTTAAACCTCTGAGATGGCTTTTTGTAGCCTTCACCTAAACCATGAGACTCAACAATCTTTGTTTTCAGATCATTTGAGAGTTGCTTTGAGGATCCCATGCTGTCTGTCACTCTTCAGAGGAGAGTCAAAGGGAAGGAAGCACAACTTGCAACTGACCACCTTAAATACTTTTTACCACTCATGACTGGACACTCCTGGCTTAACGAGCTCACCCAACCAATTTGGTGTTGTAAGTAATCAGCATTGAGCAGTGACAGGCATTCAAATCAGCACAATGACAAGGGGACCCACATTTGTGCACAGCCAGTTTTTCACATTTGATTTCATTTCATACAACTAAATACTGCGCCACTAAAAATCTTTGTTCGGAAAACACCCCAGTACTCCGATGTTCCTAGGAAATGAGACATACCACTGCTATCTTTATTGTTGAGAGTCAATTATTATGCAGGCTGAGAGGGGTTCCCAAACTTTTTCATATGACTGTACATAGCAGTTCAACTGGGCACAAGTTTAACTGGGACACAACGCAAGTGAGATTCAAGTCAAAAATTAAGAGTGCCAGAAAGCGGGCTGCATTGTGCCTTGTAGTGGTCAGATGGGACCCTTGCCTAGCCAGCAGTATCTCCCCTGGGACACAAAAGGGCAGCCACCCTGGGTGGGTGTCGGGGCCACGAGAACAGAGCTTGGAAGCTCAACCCTATGGGGGCCCGCGGCCACCGCCAGGGGGTGCCAGGATATTTGCTAAGCCCTGGACTGCGGCACTTCTGCCACACCAGGAAGAGCTGCTAGGAAGATCATCAAGGAGCACCTGGAGCACATCTAGGTACAACATAAAAAAGGGGCCGCCTCACTGCATTCGGGGAGCAGGGGAGTCGGGAGGCAGAGGACAGAGCTTGCTAGAGAGGAGTAGAGGTGGAAATGAAGAAGGAGAGAAATAATGAGAAAGAAAAAGACTGAGCTTATTGTGGTGATTGGTGCACTGAGCTGTGTGCAGAAGAAAAGGCAAAATAAAAACGTGTCAGCTTATGGACATTGTGAGTCTGCGTCTCTGTCTGTGGTCCGGGCTGGCATCTTCCACAGCCTGTCAAATGAAAACACCATTAAGAGACATTTGGACGTGAACCCAGCATACGCAGGGTTGAAAAGAAGAACAACCTCACCTTACTAATCCACCCCTCTTACACCCACCTACTCCCCCCTTCCTCATTTGCTATCCATTGCCTTTGATTCTTGTATGTCTAATCATTTTCCTCTGATGATGATACCTGATACGTGTTGAAAGCTCAGACATAAAAGACTGTAATAAGATACGCGATTCATTTTCTCCCTTTGTTGTCCTAGCTAAATATACACTCACCTAAAGGATTATTAGGAACACCA
>JANRMT010062834.1:60763539-60782419 GCA_026402145.1 Polypterus bichir lapradei
TGTTTAGATCACGGGTGTCAAACTCCAGGCCTGGAGGGCCGCAGTGGCTGCAGGTTTTCTTTCTAACCCTTTTCCTAATCAGTGTCCAGTTTTCACTGCTAATTAACTTCTTTTCTCTCTATTTTAATAGCCCTGTTTTTAAGGATTAAGTCTTCTGAAAATTGATTCTTTTCTTCATTAAATGACAGCCAAACAGAAATGAGACATGAAACAAGCCAGCAGATGACCAGCTAAATTGGGGCTTCAAACTCCAACCAGTTCCTTAATAAGAAGCTGATTCTTGCTGCTAATTAAACCCGTTATTCAATTCCATGGCTTGTTGCTGCTCTCTTTTTGCCACAGCAGACATTTCCAAAACTGTTGATATTCTGTTTTTTTTCTAAGAACTCCTAAACTGTTTTGGTAACCTGAGGGATCAACCTTACTGAGACCTTCATCTTTATTTTCAGATTTTGTTTGATGGGTACAGGTGAGCTGGGGGGTATTCCAGAAAGCAGGTTATGTGACATACCCGGGTAAGTTTAAGGGTAAGTTAGTGGATAACCTCAACTTTCGGTTCCAAAAACGGAGGTAACTTTCTGGGTATGTATGTAACCATAGCAGCTTACTCTCTGAAGATAACCTGCCACCGAGCAGGTTATGTTCCAGGGTAAGTTTGTTTCAGAAGGTTACTGAGCATGGCGTGCCCTTTTGATGACGATCCTGTGGACGTGGAAGCACAAATTATCCGAGGTTTTTTCCGCCGGGAGAGAGTAATAAGACCGCGTATTGATGTCTTTTCATTTCCAAATGATTTTGTAAAAGAGCGTTATCGGTTTTCAAAAGAATCGTTAATTTACTTGACCCATCTCTTGGCACCGCATATTGCACATGTCACAAACCGCGGGTCTGCGCTTAGCACAGAAAACATTCTGTGCATAGCACTTCGGTTTTTTGCCTCAGGGCATTTTTTGTATAATGTGGGCGATGCAGAGCACGTGGGAAAGGCAACTGTGTGTAGAGCCGTTCGCACAGTATGTCTGGCACTGAAACACTTCTTACACACGTTTGTACAGTTCCCTGGCCATAAACCTCTGCGTGTAATTAAAGAGGAATTCCACAGAGTGGCAGGTTTGTCCTTTGTAGTAAAATTCATGACGCATATTTAATATGTAGTCATACTATTTATATCTATAGATGTATTCATCCTGCACACACACTTGATACTTCCCTATATGACATTCTATTTCAGGGTTTCCAAATGTAATTGGGTGCATTGACGGCACCCACATTCCTATTAAAGCTCCTTCAATGAATGAGGGAGACTATGTTAATAGGAAATCTATTCATAGTATCAATGTGCAGGTAAGAACTGGATTTTGTGTTCAATAAAGTTCAATAAAGTCAGCCTGCATAAAAACATTAAGCATGTTGAAGAAGCCTTTAAGTGACAGAGATAGTAATTTATTAAGTCATATAATGAAAACAAATCATAGTGGTAAACTTACATTTCACCATGCTACTTGTGGTGCATGGTGTGTGTGACGAAGTGCCCCCTGGAATGCCAGCAACCACTGGTCGCCCTTTATTAAGGGACAGAGCCAGCTCCTCAGATGGGGTGAGGGGAGGTGGTGGTGGGCCCCCGCCAGTTAGACGGGCTTCAGCTTGCTTTCTATTAGCTACATGACAGACAGAATATACTAAATCGTGTTTAATCAATAGTTCAGTGATCGTGTAATCAACTATTACCTTTTTGCAGTATGTTTTTATGTTTCATTTTGACTTGGCTCAAAGTTCTTCTGCATCCAGACGGATTACACCTTATTAAATAAGAAACCATATATTCCTAGTCAATACACATTGTTATTTTAACCTAAAGAAATGAATGGCAGGAAAAGTGAATGCATTCAAAGTGATTTAACAGTGAAAAGGGTGCGGAAGGGGTGTTTCATTATTTTACAGTATAATAAAAGGGAGGCAATGTCAATTTTGCAATTTAATACACTCACGCATTTACTCTGTCCGTTATTTTTTGCCAAGCCAACTCTCTTTCTTTAGCCGATGCAGCCGTATTATTTTTTTTCATTATGATAGGCTTGAATTCTTCAAACGCCTGCATTAACACCTCCAACTCCACCTCTGTGAAATATGCCGCTCGCTTTTTTTCTCCTTGATCTTCCGTTTTGACTCGTGAAATCGGCGATCCATTGAAAACGTCTTTATGTATGCACGGTGCACGCGCATTAACTCTGGGTAACCAGTAGGAGGTTGATTGAACTTACTCTTCTCAGGTGTTTTGGAACCGACATACTCATGGTATGCGGGTTTGGGGTAAATCAACCCAGAGGTTATGATTTACCAAATGGTAAGTTAACCAAGCTTTCTGGAATACCCCCCTGGTCATGTTCTGCTTGTTTTATGTCTCATTACTGTCCGGCTGCTAATTAAGGAAAAAACAACTAAGGGGCCTGAGTCAAGCTAATTCAAGCTAAGGCTAAAGAAGTTAATTAGCATCAAAAACTGGTCACTAATTAAGAAGATGGTTAGAATGAAAACCTGCAGCCACTGCGGCCCTCCAGGCCTGGAGTTCGACACTCATGCCCTAGATGGAACTGAAGATAGTCTCATATATGAAGATAGCGAAGAAAGTGACATCAGTGATTGTGAGCTACTGAGCTTCATAAATTCTGACTCTAGAGATGAGGAGTTCTTGGGGTTTCCAGAAAACTACAAGAGTGCTTGAACCTTAAAGTCTCTCCTCATTAGTTAATGACAGTGATGATGGATCTTAATGCCGCTGTTGACTTTACATGGTTGAAATATTATTCTGCTATATTTTATTCAATATATTAGTACACCATTTGGTTCAGAATATTTTTTTTTTTGTTTTCCTAGGTACATCTTATGGAGCGAAAAATACGGTAACTTTGTTAACTTTCATTGCAATCTGTAAACGTGAGAGTACACTTGATTCTATGGATGTCCACCATTAAACCCAATAAGCACTGACTTCAGGGTTGGATTTCCCATAAGGCCAACCTAGGCCATGGTCTAGGGCGCAGCAGTCGGTGGAGGCGTATATACAGAAGAAATAACAACCAAATATTTACAGATTTTTCGGTATTATTTTCAAAAGGCCATATAAAATGCTGTTTTCTAAATTTACATCCATATCAAGTCAAGTCAAGTCGGGGAGCATGCACTTGTACAGCTTGTTGTCGCACCCACTACACGTTGAAACAGCTCGGGATCCTGGTTGGCAACCCCCCAGGCAGACCCGCGGTCCAGTCCCACCCTCTGGAAATGACTCTCTATCTGCCACAGCCAGGTGTTACGTGGGCGACCCCTTGGCCTGGTCCAGCCACTCAGGTCCCCAACATTGAGGATCTTACGAGCCGGATCACCCTTGGGGAAACGCGCCACATGGCTGTAGTGCCATAACTGACGTCCCCTCACAGTGCAGGTCATGTGCCTCATTCGGAGCTCCATGAGCAACACAAAGTCAAACCAATGGTACCCAAGGATTTTCCGGAGAGACACACATGAAGGAGTCCAGTCTTCGTCTCATGCAGGTCACTGGATAGAATCCATATACATTAAATAAATTGAGCAGTACATTTACATTGCCCATCTCTACAATTTGCGCTGTCTTGCTCAGTCACAGGCAAAAAGCATTTGCTATTTCTCTGTCACTCACTCCGCATAAGCCACGTGTTAAAGGAAAATTCCAGATTTGGCGTTACAAAAGTGATTCATTACGCTCATATCGCTTGACTTCTATTGTTAATTCTATATTACATATAGAAGTACGTAAGAGTTGTACAGGATATGTATGAGGGAAGTGTGACAGTGGTGAGGTCTGCGGTGGGAGTGACGGAGGTGGGATTACATCAGGGATCGGCTCTGAGCCCTTTCTTATTTGCAATTTGTGATGGACAGGTTGACAGATGAGATTAGACAGGAGTCCCCGTGGACTGTGATGTTTGCTGATGACATTGTGATCTGTAGCTATAGTAGGGAGCAGGTCGAGGAGACCCTGGAGAGGTGGAGATATGAGAGGAGAGGAATGAAGGTCATTAGGACCACCAGGACAGAATACATGTGTGTAAATGAGAGGGAGGTCAGTGGACTGGTGAGGATGAAGGGAGTAGAGTTGGTGAAGGTGGATGAGTTTAAATACTTGGGATTAACAGTAAAGAGTAATGGGGATTGTGGAAGAGAAGCGAAGAATAGAGTGCGGGCAGGGTGGAGTGGGTGGAGAAGAATGTCAGGAGTGATTTGTGACAGACGGGTATCAGCAAGAGTGAAAGGGAAGGTCTACAGGACGGTAGTGAGACCAGCTATGTCATATGGGCTAGAGATGGTGGCACAGGAGACAGAGCTGGAGGTGGCAGAGTTCAAGATGCTAAGATTTGCATTGGGTGTGGCGGAAGTGCTGCAGTCCAGGGCTCCAAAAACATCGGGGCGCCCCCTGGCGGTGACCACGGGCCCCTACAGGGTTGAGCTTCAAAGCTCTCTACCCGTGGTCCCCAAAGCAACCATGGTGGTTGCCCCCTCTTGGTCTGAAGGAGGCACAAGCCCTCCTCCGGTTCTCCTGGGCATTCCGGCTGGGTACCACCCACAGCCACGTGCAACAATATATATATATGTGTGTGTGTGTGTGTGTAAAATGCTAATGTCTCTCTGTCTGCCAGGCATTTCCAGTCATGCAACATTTACCTAATTATATTAAATACTAAACTCTGTCTGTCCATCTGTCACATGATTCCAGTTATGCAAAAACTATAAATAAATATATATACTGTATACTCTGGCGGCACAGTGGCGCAGTTAGAAGACCTGGGTTCACTTCCTGGGTCCTCCCTTCGTGGAGTTTGCATGTTCTCCCCATGTCTGCGTGGGTTTCCTCTAGGTACTCCGGATTTCCTCCCACAGTCCAAAGACATGCAAGGCAGAAAACAAACCCCAGGCAGGGCGCCAGCCCACCACAGGGCACACACACACACCAAGCACACACTAGGGACAATTTAGGATCCCAATGCACCTAACCTGAATGTCTTTGGACTGTGGGAGGAAACCCACGCAGACACGGGGAGAACATACAAACGAACCCAGGGCTCCTAACTGCGAGGCAGCAGCGCTACCACTGCGCCCCACGCAACAATTAGTTAAATATACAAAATGCTAATGTTTGCCCATCTGTCACATGATTCCAGTTATGCAAAACACATGTATACATATATAAATATAAATATATATTAATTGCTAATATTTGTCCTTCTGTCCTGTGACTCTGGTGATGCCAAATCTATCAACTATATTATAAAACACTCAGGTCTGTGTTTCCAGTCGCTCTGAGCAATCTGATTAGGCCAGTTTGACTTTGTTGTGATTGGTCAGCTTGCCTTTGGAGACACGAAGAAAGAGGAAATGTGAGTGTGAGACACACAAGGAAGAGTAAAAGCGTATGAGGCATACTGAGAGAGTTGCCTTCAAAAGCAAGAAAGTATAAAACCAGCCAGGGGGTGAGAAAGACATCTTGAAAATAATGGCAGAGTCTGAGAAGCAGGCTTTATGGGATTACGCTCGAGAGACGGGTCATTGAGCCGTGTTGCCGAAGCAGACAGGTAGGTGCCCGGGTTTTCTCCCCCAGCTCGGTGACCGTTTCCTGTCCGGCATGGGATAAGAGGTTGGGGCGGGCGCCCGGGAGGGTAGTGCCTACCACCCGGGCCTCTCCAAGGCCACACGTCCACGCCACGTCCCGGGCACACCCATCTCCCAGAGCGAGGGATGGGTCAGATGGGGTCGGGCGTGGAGGGCGGAATGGGGGGAGAGGGGAAGGACGTCCAGGTAGGATGCCCCTTCCACCCAGCCACTCTGGAGATAGATGGGGGAAGCTGGCCTGAGAGGTCAGATCCAACCGTTCAACGGGGGATGGCATGAAGAGACGTTCACACACACACACCAATACAGAGGACAGGCATTGAAGGTACTCGTAGAGCAAAAATTAGTAAATATTGTTTAATTATTCTACAGGTACCAATGCTATATACCGCATATAAAATGCTAAAGTTTGTTCATCTGTCGCACGATTCCAGTTACACAAAATCTAGAGTACCTAAATATATAAAATGCTAATGTCTGCCGTGTGATTGCTCACAAACTAATTGATCTTGGTCTTCATTGAAAGTTTATGACCTCGTACATGTTGGAAATCCCAAACATTTTTGGTAGCGGCAACTCGGTGGGCACTTTAGTGGTGGGCATTTATTGCAAAAACATTTATTGCAGCTAAAGCCCAGTTCCCTCAAGCCCATCTATTGATTATTCTCCAGAATATGATACATACGTGTTCAGAATTCAAAACCAACTGGCCTGTAGTTTACTGATGGTAATATGTCACCTTTTGTAGAATATTACTTTGGGACTATTGGTCCGCGTTTTTCACATGCCAGTAATGAGCTTTCCACGGTAATTTAACTTATGATTAAAAAGTTCAAAACAACCCATAACTTTGCCTTCTTAGTTTTCCATCATTTGCTCAATGTATTTATTATGTCAATGTCAATTTATTATATAGCACACTTAAAACAACATAGGAATGCTGTGGCCAAAGTGCTTTACAATAAAAGAATAAAAGAAAAACATACAATTAACATGAATAACATAAATAGAAATAAAATATATGAACATAAGTAAAATAATAATTAGAAGTAATGCTACATAATCACAAAGAGGAAACCATCAGCATTACTGAAGTTCATAGAAAGCAAGTGAATAGAAATGAGTCTTTAATCTCGTTTTGAATTGTCGACAACTCCTTTATGTGATGAGGTAAAGAGTTCTCACAGGCGAGGAGCAGCAGCTGCACAAGTCCTGTCTGTCCCCCCTTAGTTTTACATTTGGTACGAGGGACAAAAAGAGACAACTGACCGGAAGATCTAAGCACTCTAGATGGCTGGTGTAAAACACACAATTCAGATAAATAGGCAGGAGCAAGTCCATGTGAAGATTTAAAAACTAGCAACAAGATTTTAAAATCAATTCGAAAACTGACAGGCAGCAGCCAGTGTAAAGAAGCTAATATTGGAGAAACAGAATCAGACTTTCTTGCCCCAACCAGAAAGCGAGCGGCAGCATTCTGGACCAACTGTAACCTGCGTGTCAGGGATTTGCTAATCCCAGAATACAGCGAGTTGCAGTAATCAAGGCGAGAGAAGATAAAAGTAGGAGTAGCTTTCTCAAGATCCCTAGAAGATAAAAAAAGGCTTGATCTTACCTAATAGACGAAGCTGGAAAAAGCAACTCTTGACTACAGAATTGATCTGTTTCTCAAAAGAGAGGTTACTGTCAAAGATAACACCAAGATTGCGGACTTGAGGCTTGCAAAAATTATTATCTATAAATCCTGCTTCTTGTAGTCTGTGAAATTATCTTCATTCCAGATGTTTCCAGCTGAGGGGGCTGCAGTGTCCTCCATAATCTTGACTGTCTATGTGTGCCGGTGTTGGTGTTACCAGTGTTCCCAGAAAGAGGTGTTTCTTCTCACAGGGCACCATGGATGTCATCGAGAGGAGTCGCAGCGCACGGCTCAATGGCAACTCTGGTCTGTACCAGGAAATGAGAGGGATGGCTGCGAGGGCTCCGAGGGCAGATAAAGAGGCATTTGTTAGAGGAATCTGTGAGCAGGTGACACACCATCTGTGGTCTAGCAGAGGAATCGAAGCATTACACACATCTGAATCTGTTCCTCAGAGAGTCGCAGCCAGGGCAGCTGATGGAACGGTCCTTACGGATGACACTGCAGTTGTGACCCCGCAGAGCTGGCTACTTTGAGCAGATGTTCAAAGCTGATCCTCCAGCTAGGACGTTGGATATCCCTGGGTCCACGGTTCTTGTGGCTGATCCTCCAATTAGCTGTGAACCCACCAGTCTCACTGAGATTGCACAAGTGGTGAACCAGCTGAGGGTAGGGAAGGCTACAGGGATCTGTGGTATCCGGGGGTGAACTTCTCCAGGCTGGTGGTAAGGCTGTCCTCCTGCCATTGCAAGCAAACTTGGCTTCCATTTAAGAGACTGGCATCATCCCAACTGACTGGTAACGATCACTGATCACTTGCTCACCTATTAGCGACCGGAGAAGTCTGGTTTTACACCTAAGAAGTCGACCATCGACCTCATCCTGGCACCGGGAGTTCTCATGGAGTGCAAACTTGAATATAGGCAGAGTTTCTTTGCAGCCTTTGTCGATTTTCGTAAAGCGTTTGACTCAGTTGATTGAGCCGCCCTGTGGGACATCCTGAGGGTTTTCGGAATCCCCTCGAGGTTGCTGGATATCATGGCCGGCCTGTACACTGGTACTGTGAGTGCTGTGCAGAGTAGAGGCAGGACCTCTGCGTTTTTCCCAGTTGATTCTGGGGGTCTGTCAGCGGTGTGTTCTGCTCCTACTCTGTTCAATGCTTGTATGGACTGGGTGTTGGGCAGGGTCGTGGAGTACAGTGGCTGAGGGGCATCTGTTGGTGAAGAGAGATTCACAGATCTTGACTTTGCTGATGATGCTGTGATCTTCGCGGAGTCAATGGAGGCTCTGATCAGGGCGCTCGAGAGACTGAGTGAGGGGTCTGAGTGTCTGGGCTTGCGAGGGTCCTGATAAAAGCCAACATCCAGGCCTTTAATGACCTCTTGGGCACGGCCATCAGCAGTGTGTCTGTCTGCGAAGAGAGTGTCAACCTTTTTTTTTTGTTCTTTATTTCACCTTATACAATTTCTTGTATTAGGAATTTGTTAGTTTTCACGTACCCCTTGGGATCAGAGCGCAGGTTCAGCCATTGTACAGCGCCCATGGAGCATTTACAGGTTAAGGGTCTTGCTCAAGGGCCCAGCAGAGTAGGATCTCTTTTAGCAGTGACGGGGATTCGAACCGGCAACCTTCTGGATACCAGCACAGATCCTTAGCCTCAGAGCCACCACTTTGTCGAGAGGTTTACTTACCTTGGCAGTGACATTCATGTGTCTGGTGACTCTTCCTATGAAGTCAGTAGACAGATTAGGAGAGTATGGGGGAGTCATGAGGTCATTGGAAAGGGGTGTGTGGTGGTCTCTGCAAAAGGACGAAGGTTCAAGTCTTTAGAGTCCTGGTGCTCCCTGTTGGTGAGACATGGACGCTATCCAGTGACCTGAGATGAAGACTGGACTCCTTCATGTGTGTCTCTGTGGAGAATCCTTTGGGTCCCGCTGGGCTTGACTTTGTGTTGCTCATGGAGTCCCAAATGAGGCACATGACCTGCATCGTGACAGAGCGTCAGTTACGGCACTACAGACATGTGGCGTGATTACCCGAGGGTGATTCGGCTCATTGTCAAGGACCCGAGTGACTGGACCAGGCCAAGGGGTCGCCCATGTAACACCTGGCTGTGGCAGATAGAGGATCATTTCCAGAGGGTGAGACTGGACTGTGTGTCTACCTGTGCCAACTGGGATCCCGAGCTATTTTGTCATGTGGTGGGTGTGACAACGTGCTGTACCAGTGCATGCCCCACAACTTGACTTGACTATGTGTGCATATGCAACCTGTACTGTCTAGTTTAGAGATGGGGCTTAAGGGTCATGATCCATAATAAAGTGAGGACCACTTGTTTTTTTTTTTTAATCATATGTTAGCTGCTTTGAGCTTTTTCAATTCAAGGCCATGCAAGACACGTCTGCAAAAAGTTATGAAAAGTCCAGGACTGTTTGTTCCTTTAAAGGCAGCCATAGTAATTAACAGCAACAAAAAAATATGAGATCAGCATGAGAAATGGCTTGAGAACAAGACAAAACGCTGCATTTTGATTTTGGCCCTGAGCTAGAAGACCTCGTTAAATATGAAAATGCCATCAAGGAAGACTAACAATTATTATTCATCTGCACCTTCGCCAGCAGTCAGATACTCTTGTTTGAAAGAAATGTGGGGTCATGGAGCAGAAGTAACAGGTCTGCATATGCAAAATCATTTTTTCAGTTGTCTGCTGGCATCACATTGACCATCAAACATCTGGCCACGGGGTGATTAGCGATTCTTTAGGACAGGCAATGTGTGCGTCACCTGTGTGTTCAAGCTGTGTTTTCACTTCAAAAGTCATTCGACTCTAAACTTGAGGTGCTGCTGTTCCAGTTTTAGGATGTCATAGGGCAGCTGTCTACCTGTCGCCACGTGTAGGAGTGCACCTTGCCTTTGCTTAGCTAGCGATACCTGTTTGTTCAGCAGACATTATCATCTAGAGGTTGGTAAGGAGTAACGTTTGACGTTTTTGAGAGAGAAAAATCAGAGCTACGTGTGCCTTAAAGCAGGGGTCGCCAAGTCCGGTCCTGGAGGACCACCGTGGCTGCAGGTTTTCATTCAAAGCCTTTTTTTAATGAGTGTCCTGTTTGTGCTACTAATTAACTTCTTTGTTCCCCTGAATTTCTTCATTGTTCTTCATAATCGCTTCATTTCTTTCCTTAAATGGCACCCAAATAGAAATGAAATGTGACCAGCTAAGTCAGGGCCTCAATTTCACTCCAGCCAGCTGCTTAATGAGTTGCCGATTCTTGTCGTTAATTAAACTCGTTCTTTTATTTCATGGCTTTGTTGCTGCTCTCGTTGTGCAATAGCAGACATTTCAGAAATTGTCGATGTTCTCTTTGTAAGAGCACTGGGGAACTGAGCAGATCGACATTTCTGAGACCTTCATCTTTCTTTATTTTCAGACACTGTATGATGGACACCAGGGGCCTCATGTATAAACGGTGCGTAGGCACAGAAATGTTGCATAAGAATGTTTCCACGTTCAAATCGCGATGTATAAAACCTAAACTTGGCGTAAAGCCACGCACATTTCCACGGTACCTCATACCCTGTCGTACGCAAGTTCTGCGCTTGGTTTTGCAGACTGGCGGCAACCCAGCGTCAAAGCAGTGCTACTGTTCATGTGTGGTTACCCTTTCTTTTTCAGATCCACATTACTGACGCGGCTTTATAAATACACTGAAATTAACCACATATTGTTTATTAGTTTAATGCATCTGATTGTAATTACCGTAGATCCCGGAATACAAGCCGAGAATTTCGTCCTAGATTTTTGGCTTGGAGTTTGGGGGTCGGTTTATACAACGAGTATCATTTCAGATTCAAGATTTCCAGCGCAATGCCGGTTTTGCCGATGAATACGGAAGTAAATAATGACGAAACCACAGAGCCATCTTTTAGATGAAGAAGTAACTTTGCATGCCGGTACTTTAAATTAAATAAAGAATTTATTCAAAAAAGTGTTTTAGTTGTTGATTTTATTAATAAAATTTATAATAAATTATCGGGAAGTTTAAAATAAAATTTATTTTGATTTATGATCCACATCTTGCCTTACGAAACGGATGCGGTCACGTGTATCCGCTTGCGCGATTGTAAACAAACAACCGAGAGCGTTAGTAGCGTCAGTCGGAGCCCAGATACATGTGTTTGTGGATGTAATTTCGAAACGATGATGGACATTGTGTGGAAATATCTCCTCTTCCTCCCTTCCTGCAGCCCAAAGATGTCAAATTAAATGGTGAGTACAGTATGAAATTGTTTCTAGAATAGAATGCCTTTTACTGTCACTATACGCATCTACAATGAGATTAAAAGCAGCTCCTTCAGTGCAGAAAAAAGTTCTGTATAGGGCTTGTATGGTTGTTTTTTAGCCTTAGCATAACGCCGTATCTGCGGCCCCGCTTCTGCTTTCTTTCCCTCCTCCGTCTGTGTCGTCTCCTAGAACTGACAACAAACCACGGAGAGCCCGCTGGTCTCGCTATGTTGTCTGGGATGTTGTGTGTGTGATGAAAAACACTCAAAACAGATGTCTGGCTCTGGACACCGATGTCTAGAAGGTTCTGAATGGTGTAGCGGATGTTCGCCGAACCGATCGTGCACAAACAAGGACAAAAAAAAGTACAAAAACAACAAAAAAGTGCACTGAAAAGGAGAGCCCTGAGCCGCTGCGCGCCGCCATGCTCCTAGCCTAATCGAAGTAGGCTAGGCACTTTTTATAACTTTTTGGTTAGTACATTAGAAAAAATATTGGTGTTTTTTATTATGAAAAGGTTAAATAAGTGTTGTAGTGGGAGGTTTGGAACGCATTATGAGTTAGCCTTTGCGAGCGAATTAAGTTCGTAAGTCAAGGGTCCACTGTATTGCGTATTTAAGTTAATCAAATTTATAACAAGTCTCCGGAAATCCACCCGCCGATGTACCGTATTTGCATATATAGTTTCAACACAAAGGTTCCAATTTACCAAACTTCTCCGCAATCACTTCCTAGTTTCCATCAAAAATGTCTGCAGTCTCAAATTCTCGCCGATAAACATTATAAATATACCCGAAGAGACACTTTTAAGGAAATTTAGAAAATTTTGCTTGGAGAAGGGGGTCGGCTTAAATACCGGTCATCGGCAAATACATGTAATTTAGTCGGTAGAGAAGGGGATCGGCTAATATACCGGGTCAGCTTGTATTCCGGGATCTACGGTAACCTGTAACAATATAATGGTCCACAGAATGGCCAAACTATTCTAAATACCATAACTGCTTTAGCGTTGTTACTCTCACTGCACCTCCTTCTTCTTCTTCTTTCAGCTGCTCCCATTAGGGGTTGCCACATCGGATCATCTTTTTCCTTCTTACTCTCACTGCACCACTCAGAGTATTTACGTATATCACTGTATCTGAATGTAAATCACAGGAGTACAGCAGCTGATCGGAAAGAGAATTATCGGTATACAGCATCAAGCACACGCTGCCTCAGCCATTCGCTATTTGAACTGCCCTCATACGGCAAACACTTCAAAACCTTTCCTGTTCGGACCTCGCGGTTCACAAACAGTTTCATCCCAAGAACTCTAAACGCACTCAATCAGTCCATCATGTGCTCCTTGTAGAACTGTTTGTACTTACAAGTTTACAGTGAGGTAATGTACTTATGATACAGTTACATATATAGCACTTTATAAAGCACATATTTACATACAGTATGATGACGATATCATTTTTAAGATGAAATGCAGCAAAATATATTTATTATATTATACAGATAAAACTTTAACTTTAACTACACAGTGCCGCAGCGCTAGCGAGGCACTGGCGTTCCGTTCACGGTTTGTTCCTGCCTCGCGTTGTATTCTTGCTTGTGCTGACTTGACACTGGAAGGATAGATGAATAGAATAATTAAACGCGTACTACGAAGATATTTCAATGTTCCTTAAAGGTTTTGAAGAATCAGCGTTCAAAGCTTACAGATGGCTTAACGTCTATTACAGAGCTGATTGTGTGGCGATTGGGTATTTGGAGAAAGAAAAGTAAGGACAGGAATTGGGGGTTAGTACATTTGAAGTACATACTGCTAAAATAAAGTATTTAATCTAATGTCGCGCACGACGCACCAAGCATCTTGCGTGAGACATGAACAATCACTGGGCTACTGTGTTCCCATGTTTAATAAATAACATGCTTTAACTCCTATCATCATGAAAAAGATATCTCGTATACATCTCAGTATTTAAATTATTCAGAGAGCTGTAATATCACGAATGTAATGGATTCTGTGTCCTGTCGGAGGAAGAGAAAGCCTGTATAAGAAGCACGTAGTGATTCACAGACACAGAGCACATAGAAGATCAAATACAAAACAAAGTATTTAACGTGCGATTTTAGTTACGATGGGATTTGAGGAACTAATAAATTAAACGATTTTAAGATGAAGTTTATGATGTTCTACTTTAATGACAAAATAAACTACGTGATTAAAGTGCAAATTTCGAGATTAAAGTTGACATTTCGTGCTTCGTGTGCCTTTTTTTTTTCTCTGTGTCCTAATAAGCTTTCATATAACGCTCAAGACGGTGGGCTATGACTCACCTTTTCACGGCGACTTTAATATCTGACTGCTTCTTTTTTATTTTGGCACCGTGCAACTTTGTGAACTTGAGCTTTCGAGTTTCTCCAACACGCAATGTCATTCGATCAACTTCCTTTTGTTGTTCATATCACCGTTTAAACCAACAAATAGTACGTTTTTTCTTTCCCTCCACTTGGTATTTGCTGAAATTCTTCTATTTTCCCTCATACTTTTGCCATTGCCTTTTCACAGAAGGCTGAGCTTTAGGGCTATTTATATTGATTTGCATATTCAAAGAGGCGTAATTCTGGGAGGAGACGGGGCGGGACAGCAGGTGCGTACACGTGCGTTAATTTCCACGCTGACCGGGATTTATGTAGCGGAAGAACGTGGAAGTTGGCGAACGCACAGATTTATGCATCTGGATTTTTTTTGTGCGTAAGTACATTTCCACTTTTGTGCTTACGTCATGTTTTAGTGCGAATTCTATGCACGCCGTTATGCATGAGGCCCCAGTTGTTTTGGCTCATTTTCTATCTCATTATTGTTTAAGGAAAAAGAAACAATTAAGGGGCCTGAGTCTTCAAGAGCAAGTCAATTCAAATTAGTTCAAAAGAAGTTAATTAGCAGCAAAAACAGGTCACTCATTAAGAAAAGGGTGAGAATGAAAACCTGCAGCCACGGTGGTCCTACAGGACTGGACTTGGCGACCCCTCATTTAGAGGGTAGCTTCTCATTGGCAGAGATATCACAGCCATGTGGGGGACGCTCTCCCATCAGAGCTGAACACGATCAGATACGGTGCCAATGTTTGATGTTAGAGCGTACCTACCTTCCGCTTGGCCAGAGATGCCGTGCCAACATTTTACATATATTGGCAAAGAGATCACAGCAGATCTCTTCAGATCTGATCACCAAGTGGAGAATGTATGGGATTTATGGCGTCTTATTAAGGTCTACAAAATAAAGAATATAAAAGGGAATATAGAGTCACCAGAGGGCCCTACACAACAAAACAGCAATTATTAGGGTACCCAGTGTGGGAAGACTGCTGCTTTCTTGCCCGCAGGGTTATTAAAGCTGAGAAGTCACATCTCAATAAGTCACCCAATTGCAATGGAAGTCAGACATTTTCTGGTTGGTAAACGGCACATCACCGAAACAGCATCACAAAGACACCTGAATGTTAGGTAGGGCTGGTGACAGTGAATCCCATTGCTAAGAGTGACAGGCAACTGGCATCCCTCTCATACATACTTATATGAAGGGGGTCCTAGTGGAATATTGAAGGATGGCTGGCAATTAAAAAAAAAAAAAAGCATGTGGGGTATCGTTGTGATTATGAATATTAAGTTCATTTTCATCCTATACTACGGGTCTAGCCCTCTATGGACCTTGTGATGGACAGCCGGCAGCTCAACCCGGCCGCGACGCTCCTGGAATGGGAGGATGGAGAAAGCCACCTACTTGTCGACACTGCTCCCCCCAAAATGCTAGATGGCAGCTCCCCTGTAGTGTGGCAGTGCACTGGATTCCCACAGGGCATCCTGGGACTTGGAGTTCAGTTTCTCAGCCCTGTTGAGTGCCACCAGGGGGAGCTGTCGAAGAACCTGGTGACTCATACTATCCTTGTACCCAGAAGTACGAGGCAGTCACGAGCATAGATGTAGAATTACTAGACGGCGCATGACCAGCAGCATCGTACGTCAACGTCGCCGCCATATTGCAAGTGGCACTGCTGTGGAGTGAAGTAATGACTTGCTGCTGAATGAATGTGCTGCTTGGGATTGTACAAACCGCTGTACACTCCAAACCAGATCCCGAGGGATTACATTTCATAGGTAAAGCTGAACAATTGTTTTGGTTATATTTGGCCATTAGGAAATCCCGTTTTATAATCTCAACTTTAGCTATGCCAGGCTAAACTAGCAAAGCTATGCATTCATGTGCTCAAGTGAGCCTCCAAACAACGTTTTGGCTAAACGTATTTAGTCACTAACTATGTAGATTGTTGTTAGCTGTTAACATTTCTCAGACTTTGAAGGTTTCCCAAAGAAATCCACCTCAGGAAGCATTGGGAGGTCAGGCAGCCCTTAGACGGGATTTTGAGAAAGCTGTCCTGTGACGTGTGCCATGCTGGTTTGGTAACAGATGTTGTACCGGCATCATATGATCAAAGCTACCACTCATTCACATTAAAAAGCAAAGGAGGTCTGATGATTCCTTCTGAGGGTCCAGTCAAGGTGTTCAAAGTAGCTAAGCGTGTTATCTGACAGTCAACATTAGGGCAAGCTGTCAGTGGATCTTTGATCAATCAGTTTGTTCGGGCTGAGATTGGTTCAGATGAAGGAGCACATCGAGGAAACACAGTTTGAAGTTGACAACCATCATCTTATGCTCATGTCTTTAGTCGTGTCTGTCTTCCACAAACTAAAGCGGCACCATATTGCCAGATTGAATACTCTCAAATTACAGGATCTGAGTGATCGAGAGGAGTGTCAGTCTGGAGGAGATCAGTGAGGTTGTGGAGAGCCTTAAATGTTCAGAGCGGTATTGTGTATTGTATTCAGTAGTGAACAGGGAGCCAGTGAAGTTGAGAGAGAATCGGTGTGATATAACCAGTGGATTTAGAACAGCAGGTTATTATCCTGGCAGCAGAATTTTGAAGAAGTTGTAAGCGATGGATACGTTTTTGTGGGATGTCAGATAGAATAGCGTTACAGTAATCTATACATGACGTGACTTGAGCATTAACCGATACTTCAGTAATGTGTTGCGCAAGAACAGGACGAAGTCTAGAAATGTTTCAGAGATGGAAGAAGGCAGTCCGAGAAATGTTACTTATATGGGAGGAATTATTTAATAATAATAATAATTATTATTATTATTTAATAATTGCCATTATTAATGTATAAATCAATATATATAATTGCATTTAAATGATTTGCTAAAATCTGTTGTATGTAAACGATACTGTTTTAAACGTTATTGTTTTTTCATCAGAAAACCCATTTTCCACGTCTACCTGTATTAGTTTAAATGGCACTTTTGCCACTCGCAATATGGCGGACACGATGACGTATCGTGTCGACTGGGCAACACAGTGAATGTGGCGTCTATCTATATATGTCTATGGTCACGAGGACGCTGAAGAAAATGTCAGCTCTTCATTAGACCCGGAAATTCCAGTCAGTCACGTGGTCGGAAGGACAGAAGCACTTCCGGGTCAAGGACTATTTGAAGGACTGATGGGAACCCAGCAAGCAAGCTGGAGTTGGGTGGTAGAGGACAGAGCCTGCTCGGAGGTGTGGAGGAGAGATTTGGAGATTTAAATATTATTGTGTTTATTTGTGTATTGTGGTGGAGGTGCTTTGGGCACTAATTACTTCAAGAAAAGAAATTAAACAGCTTCTTGGTGTTTTAGTAATGTGTTGCCAGTGTCTGTGTGTCGGGTTAATCGCTGGTATAGTGCCATCTAGTGTTACAACCTCTATCAGAGGGTGACCGCTGACAAATTTCTGTTACAATCGAGAATATTTACACTTAAATCATTTAAAACTGAAGCACATATTTCAATATTTCAAATATTTGCCCGGACTACTACTGTGTATTTTCTGTTTCTACATAACTAAACAAATCATCACATCTCCTATGAGCACCCCGTGGCAGGGCAGCTAACTCTAATTCTGACTTTCTGCCATTTTGTGTCATGTAAACTACAACATTTTCATAATCAGCACGATGAGCTCAATCAGAAGTATCAGTGAGCTTGTGAAATAAAAACCTGCAGCCACGGAGGCCGTCCATGACTAAACTCTTCAAGAAGTCAGTTCAACCAAAGAGAAGTACAATGAGAATGAGGAATGAGTTACTGCAGCATTTCTCAACCTTTAAGTATTTGCAACCCGAGTTTTCATAACAGTTTTAATCGCGCCTCCCTAACATTTTTTGAAACCCTAATAAAATTTATTCTTATATTTTTTGCTGCCGATACACCGCTACAAGTTACATTATACCTACTTAACTTTTATCGACATTAATCTAACTCTATATTTATTTTTCTAGTATCAGAATATAGTTTAAGTTAATTTGTTTTGGTTTCAAGAGATATATTTTTCATATTTTCGATTCTTGTTTTCTTTTTTTCACATCTTCGTGCCCCCTTTTTTGGTACTTCGCACCCCGCAGGTTGAGAACCGCCGAGTTATTGCATTCTAATGTGCTCCTCCTGCTGACAAAGCCAGGAATAGCACAGTGACATTCACCTTCTTCCAGCACCTGAACAATGACATCAATTAACAGCAGCTGTCTATGAAACTGTTTGGAATAAAAACTCGTAGCCACAGTGGGTGTCTAGAAATGAACTTTAGGACCATTGGACTAAACAATAGAAGAAGTCGGTTCAGCCACATACAATACAATGAGACCAGTTACAGCAGTGTAAAGAGCTCCCCCTGTTGACAGAGCCTGGAGAAGCACAGTGACACTCACCCGGTAAGAACAATGAGGTCAATTAGAAGGAAGAAAGGTGCACCGAAAGGTTGATATAAAAATCTCATGACACAGTGGGCCATCAGGACAGAATTTAAAACTCACTGGATAAATCAATGAAGGAAGTCCGTTTAACCAAACACCGGCATAATGAGACCTGCTACTGCAATGTAAAGTGGACAGAGCCTAGAAAAGCACCATGTCACTCACCTTGTTCCAGCAACTGCAGATCTGCAACAAATGCCACCTCGGCATCTGTGAGGGCAGTAAATCTAATGTCGCCAAGGTGCAAAATCGCAGACAGGATTAGAAACAAATTCTCTATTGCCTAAAGAAAAACAAAAAAAGAAAATCAATATATGTAATGTGACCTTTTTTATTATAATCAAGCAGAAATGGTCTGTATGAGTGACACAAATTGGGGGAGTTCTTAGCCTTCACCCTTATTGTCATTTGGTGTTGAAATATTTTTGTTTCAGGTGTCCTGAATTAGTTACCTTAAAGAATGAAGGCAGCGTTA
>JANRMT010062834.1:60809998-60822578 GCA_026402145.1 Polypterus bichir lapradei
TATTCTAACACAGGGTCACGGGGGTCTGCTGGAGCCAATCCCAGCCAACAGAGGATGTAAGGCAGGAAAAAAACTCCGGGCAGAGCACCAGCCCACTGCAGGGCACACACACACACACACACACCAAGCACACAATAGGGACAATTTAAGATCGCCAATGCACCTATCCTGCATGTCTTTGGACTGTGGGAGGAAACCCACGCAGACACAGGGAGAACATGCAACCTCCATGCAGGGAGGACCTGGGAAGTGAACCCGGGTCTCCTACCTGCGAGGCAGCAGGGCTACCCACTGCGCCACCGTGCTGCCCACACACTTAGATATATATACATACATCTCAGGGTCCTAGAAACTATTGAAATCGTCAGAAAAGTTATTGAACTGTGGAGATGTCAGGTAATTGAAAGGAACGACTCTGGGCATCTCTCTCCTAGGAGGATTCGTTTTGCCAACGTTCTTGCCTCGCTTGTGTATTAAGCGGCTAAGCGAGCGTCTCTTTCTTTGGAGGTCTTGTTTTGCCAACGTGCTAGCCTCGCTTGTGTATTAGCAGCGGGAGGAAAAGTAAATGGGATACCACTTAGCGGCTAAGCATCTTTGTCTTTCTTCTGAGGTTTCGTTTTGCTGACGTGTTTGCCCTGCTCATGTTATTAGTGGCTAAGCAAGTTTTCTGTCTCCTCAGAGGTACAGCCCTCACCCCGACTCCACCTCTCACTTCCGGGCTGGACAGACACGCACACTTCCACACATAGACATTATATATATATATAAATATATATATTTATATTGTAGATGCCACATGGGCTGGACGGGCATCCTGGCCAGAAGAGTGGATGGTGGTTCCTTACCTGGATGGGAGGCTCCTAAATGGATCAGACCCAGAAGGAAAGACCAGAAGGGATGGACGGACAGCCCACTTGAAAGGAAAGACATCGCTGGGAGCTTTTTACTGGATACAAATACCCAGTGGGAAGCCAGAAGGGCATGCCGGGAAATGTAGTGCGGCAGAGCAGCCCTGCTGGGGTCACTGTGTGCCACAAGAGGGTGCTGCAGGAAGACAAGCTCCCTGCTGTAATGGGCTTCCATGTGACCTGGAAGTACTCAAATTGGGCAATCGCCCTGGCACCAGAAGTTCTCCTGGGTCTGTAATAAAAGGGAGCGCTCTCCCTTACCAAAATAAATACAGTAGGAAAGGTCCACTGAATGCCCACCACTGTACTGAGGCAGATTTAGTGTTTAGTGTTCTTCATGTGATGTTTTTTGAAACAGTCACCTACGCCCAATCCGACGTCACAATCAGGACAATAGATGTGTGTTTCTTTCTGCACTCTTCTTATATATTTTCAGTTGCTTCCCCATGACAGGGAAGCATGTCAGTGTCTCATCCCCTCGATCCATGTGCTCCTTGTGTTACTCCAAGCTACCACAGCGCAAGGCTTAGTGACGTCCACATTACCCCTGACATGAACATTAACAGCCGCTGTACTGTGAACAGGACCTAGAGGGCTTACATTTTGCTTTTTCTTGCACTGAGTCGTAATTATTTTGCCTTTTTGTCACGCAGCTACTGTTGCACAATGATCAGGGCCGTCTCAACAGCATTAAAGGCCTCCGGGCAAAGCAGTGCACTGGGGCACCCTACCTACACATCCATTCAGCAAGTCACAACATACATAGATAGGCATGGGGCCCCTATGCTCGTGGGGCAACTGCCCAGCATGCCCATGTGTTAAGACGGCCCTGGCAATGATGAAGCGTCTCAAACCCAATTCACCAGGAATATTATGGAGGTTCACTTGTACCCGTTTGCTCCCTCTGCCCAAGAAAAATCGCTATGGTGCATTGCTAAACAGCGGTGTGTTTATGTTCATTTCACCTTAGCTTCAACTTGACTAATGGCATAGTGCTGCACAGTGCTACCCAGAAGCCATCATGGACATATTGCATTGCATCAGCTTCTATCTATTGCAGTTACCACGTGATTTTCAAATTGATTGTTAAATTTTTAATTTACTCTCGTAATATTGCTATACCTGTAAAACATTTTGGGTGTCGCCCACAACAAAAGATACAATTATATTCTACATGAAAACATTTTAACAGACGCTCTTCAATAAATACATTCATATACTTGTGTCTCTAGAAATAATTACTTATAAGACGATGAGAAAGTCATCTCACAAGCCAGCGTTTCTTAAGATACAGAAATAATTTTACCAGTCCGGTAATGGTGTGGCAAAAGGGTGGCGCAGGGAAATGGGAAATTTTCAATTGATGTTCGATGCACGGATAAATACATTACAAAATACATTTAATGATGAAATGTATTGTACAGGATATGCAATTCGTGATGGTAATCAAAAGTCATTTAATATTCATTTAATGTTTTGAAGAAAACATCATGAAAGTGTCATTATGTTGTATGGGCTGGAGACGGTGGCACAGACCAGAAAGCAGGTGGCAGTGTTAAAGATGCTAAGATTTGCATTGGGTGTGACGAGGATGGACAGGATTAGAAATGAGGACATCAGAGGGTCAGCTCAAGTTGGACAGTAGGCAGACAAAGTCAGAGAGGCGAGATTGCGTTGATTTGGAGATGTGCAGAGGAGAGATGAGGGGTATATTGGGAGAAAGATGTTAAGGATAGAGCTGCCAGGCAAGAGGAGAAGAGGAAGACCTAAGAGAAGGTTTATGGATGTGGTGAGAGAGGACATGCAGGTGATGGGTGTGACAGAACAAGATGACAAGGACAGAAAGATATGGAAGAAGATGATCCGCTATAGCAACCCCTAATGGGAGCAGCCAAAAGATAAAGAAGAACAAGATCATGAAGGTGCTGTCCATTTCTCCGTACACATTCTGAGAGCCTCATCATAACATGTCAAGGGGAATGCCAGAGATTTCCTTTTCAATCCTCCTTTTGAGTTCAGCAATGGTTGCAGGATGTGTGCGGTACACTTGGCTTTTAAGATGTCCCCACAGAATAAAAAAAAAAAAATCACAAACAGTGAGATCTGGGGACCTCTGAGGCCATGGAATGTCACCATTTTGTGTCAAATGAGGTGCCTTCCAAAACCAATCGTCAAATAGCTGCCATTGATTGTGTGGCTCCCAGTATGAAAAGCAGCTCTACCTGGGGACTTCTTTTTTTAAAGCTGAACCCGTTTCTTCGAAAATCAGCTTTCATTTTCAATAACTTCATTATTTTACCTTATTATTGTCCCCAATTTGCCTCCGTCCCAACTTTTTTTTTGGAACGTGTTGCAGGCCTGAAATGCAGGAATGGGTGTACAGTCATATGAAAAAGTTTGGGAACCCCTCTTAATTCTTTGGATTTTTGTTTATCATTGTCTGAGCAACATCCTTTTAATATCTGACATGCCGTATGGAAACAGTAGGATTTCAGCAGTGACATTAAGTTTATTGTATTAACAGAAAATATGCAATATGCATCATAACAAAATTAGACAGGTGCATAAATGTGGGCATCCAACAGAGATATGACATCAATACTTAATTGAGCCTCCTTTTGCAAATCTAACAGCCTCTAGACGCTGTCCTCCTATAACCTTTGATGAGTGTCCGGATTCTGGATGGAGGTATTGTTGCCCATCCTTCCATACAAAATTTCTCCAGTTCAGTTCAATTTGATGGCTGCCGAGCATGGACAGCCTGCTTCAAATCATCCCATAGATTTTCGATGATATTCAAGTCAGGGGACTGTGACGGCCATTCCAGAACATTGTACTTCTCCCTCTGCATGAATGCCTTTGTAGATTTCCAGCTGTGTTTTGGGTCCTTGTCTTGTTGGAATATCCAACCCCTGCGTAACTTCAACTTTGTGACTGATGCTTGAACATTATCCTGAAGAATTTGTTGATATTGGGTTGAATTCATCCGGCCCTCGACTTTAACAAGGGCCCCAGTCCCTGAACTACCAACACAGCCCCACAGCATGATGGAACCTCCACCACATTTGACAGCAGGTAGCAGGTGTTTTTCTTGGAATGCGGTGTTCTTCTTCCGCCATGCAAAGCGCTCTTTGTTATCACAAAATAACTCAATTTTTGTCTCATCAGTCCAAAGCACTTTGTTCCAAAATGAATCTGGCTTGTCTAAATGAGCATTGGCAAACAACAAGTGACTCTGTTTGTGGCGTGAGTGCAGAAAGGGCTTCTTTCTCATCACCCTGCCATACAGATGTTCTTTGTGCAAATTGTGCTGAATTGTTTAACAATGTACAGATACACCATCTGCAGCGAGATGTTCTTGCAGGTCTTTGGAGGTGATCTGTGTGTTGTCTGTAGCCATTCTCACTATCCTCTGCATATGCCGCTCCTGTATTTTTCTTGGCCTGCCAGACCTGCTGGGTTTAACAGCAACTGTGCCTGTGGCCTTCCATTTCCTGATTCCATTCCTTACAGTTGAAACTGACAGTTTAAACCTCTCAGATGGCTTTTTGTAGCCTTCCCCTAAACCACGAGACGGAACAATCTTTGTTTTCAGATCATTTGAGAGTTGCTTTGAGGATCCCATGCTGTCTGTCACTCTTCAGAGGAGAGTCAAAGGAAAGCTCAACTTGAAATTGACCACCTTAAATACCTTTTACCACTCATGATAGGACACACCTGTCTATGAAGTTCAAGGCTTAACGAGCTCATCCAACCAATTTGGTGTTGTAAGTAATCAGCATTGAGCAGTGACAGGCATTCAAATCAGCAAAATGACAAGGGGACCCATATTTGTGCACAGCCAGTTTTTCACATTGGATTTAATTTCATACAACTAAATACTGCTTCATTAAAAATAAAAATTCACTAAACAGAAAACACCCCAGTACTCCTAGGAAATGAAAGACATACCACTGTTATCTTTACTGTTGAAAGAAGAGTCAATTTTTATGCTAGCTGAGAGGGGGTCCCAAACATTTTCATATGACTGTATATTAACAAATGAAATGAGGCTGACCAGACAAAATATGAAATATCTTGAGTTCATACTGTCTACAATGAAATTAAAGTTAAAGTAAATTTAATAATCCCTGTGGTTTTTATTTGCATTTTGCACACCATATTAACTTTTCCTGATTTGGGGTTGTATATTGTGCACTGGGTAAAGAAAATAAAAATCGGGAGTGGCCTCCTCTCGACTTCCTCCTATACTCAGATATGGGGATGGATATTTGAGGAGTAAACCACAAGACAATGATTATATTTTTATATTATGTACATTAAAGAACCATCAACAACAAATCAAATCAAATTAATAATGTATTTAACAATTATTATAAAGTAAAGTTGAATAAATCAGACTCTGAAACAGCATAAAAGGTGAAGTACCATTCCTGGTTAGCAGAAATTGTCCAGACATTGACAGAAATCTACGTTTTGTACCTAATTCTTGTATGCAAAATTTGCTTGACTTGAGTGAGAGCGTATTCAAGTTATCGTGTTACAGTACATACACGCACACACAGAGACACATAGACATAATTCCAAAAATGGTATTTTCAGACTCAGGGAGGTCTAAAACTTTGAGATTCATCAAATCTCGAAATGGAATTTTTGGACGATTCCAATCCTTTCCCTATACTTCGTATATGAGAAAATCAGGGAGGTCTAAAACATCGAGATTCATCAAAATGTCGACATCGGATTTTTGGACGATTACAATACTTTCCCTACACTTCGTATATGAGAAAATCAGGGAGGTCTAAAACATCGAGATTCATCAAAATGTCGACATCGGATTTTTGGACGATTACAATACTTTCCCTACACTTCGTATATGAGAAAGTAAAAATGCCTACAACTGCATGTTAGTTCTGTTTTTTGATGGTCTTCACCTGCAAGTGGAAGTCATTTTGGATGAAGGGATGAGACAATGAAAAAACAAACAAATCGTAAAAATCAGTACATTTCTTCCCAACTAAACCCTTTACCTCACTCACCTACCTCCAACCAGAAGCCGCTTTCTCTCACAGTACTGGAGTGCGAGGTACTTTATGAAGCGGCTCGATGAATCGTTGAGCTTTGTTCTGGCGTGTCCAAAGGCTTCTAGGACACAACTGACCTAAAGGAAAGGTAAAGACAAGAATGCTGTGTGAATCAAGAAGTTTTGCACTCTACTCCAGTCCACCTTACTTGGTATCATCTACAGATTTAACCAGCTTGTTCTTTATATTCATATCCAAATCATTTAGAGATATTAAACACAGCACTGTCCCCTGCTGGCCACCACTCTTAAACCAATTCTGATGAGGTTCCTCACACCATCACCCTCTACGTCCTGTGTCTGAGCCAATTCTGAACCCGTCGACACACCACACCCTGAACTTGCACCTCTTTTAAGTTTGATGCCCAACATCTCTTGCTCCAGTTTTGGAGCACCTGTATGAAAAGATGAAATCCCTAACATGTTGTGTGTTTTGTTGTTTTTCACAGAGTGGTGTCCCAACTCTTTAACAGGTTTGTGTCTCGTCTTTCACTGTATATCAATTATAAATACTGCAATTGCCCCATCCTGGGTATGGCGTTAACCTGCTTCCAGCCCTGCGAACACCTAAGCTTCCATTTCTTTTAATTTGATGGCCAAATTTCCATGTGGCACCTCATCAAATGCCTTCTGAATGTCCAGATAAATAATATCATCTGCTCCACTCTGGTCGTATCCTTTTGTTGCTTCCTCATAGAATTCCAGCATGTTAGTAAAACACGACCTCCCTCTTCTGACCCCACGCTGACTGTTCCTAATAACTCCTGTACTTGCCAGGTGTTGCTCAATCTTATCCTTAATAATTCCTTCCATTAATTTTCATGTGATGCACGCTAAGCTATCATTGCTTTGATGAGCCCTGTCACCCTTTTTATATAATGGGATGATATTTGCCATTTTCCAGTCCTTTGGAATCTCTTCAGTGGACAGTGACTCCTTAAAAATATGTGTCAAGGGTTTATATCTGTACTCACTTGCCTCCTTAAGAACGCGAGGGTAAATATTATCTGCTCCTGGTGATTTGTTTGATTTCAGCCTATTTAATCTGAGTAGCTCTTCTCTCACTAAAATTTCCAAATCGCTGAGTAGCTCCTTAGTAGTCCCTGGGAGGTTACCCTGAGGTTATCTTGAGACAGTGATATACTATTTGAGCTTTATTCCTGCCTACCTTAACCCTGTAAAGACTTACATGTTTAATTTTGGCATCCAGAGCACAGCCCTTTGTACCAGATCGACACGCCAGGTGCTTCACGATGTGCTTACAGGTTTCCGTTTTCCCAGAGCCGCTTTCCCCGCTGAAAAACAAAACAATGCAGAACTGAGGAAAAGGAATTTCAATCTCTCTATGATAATAAAAAAATCTTGGAAAGAGAGACGAGACGTGACTTTCTCTGAGAGTCACTTTCATGTCCTACAAGACGAGACTTTGTGCCAAGGGATTTAACCACACCAGGGGCCGGAAATAAAAGATAAAGAGTAGATGACAAAGTAGAACGTCGTTAAGAATTCAAAAACGTTGGCGCGATACACATGCAGAGCAGGTTAGAGATAATGGAAGTACGAAAGTTCGAAAATCTCAAAAAATGATAGTAAAGACCGTATTAGCGCAAACAAACGGAAATTATTACTCGGTAAATTAACCGAACAGCGAAAAGAGATCGAATACATTGTTCGGATTTAAACTTTAAGCCAAAGACTTGTAGATCGTGTAATTCATGTTGCCATCAGGGTAAAGTAGTGTTTCTTCCCAATGAAGAGGCGTATCCGCAAGAATTAAAAGATTTGTTGTTTGGTGAAAGTGAAATCCCGCAAGAGAAATTTCAAGCCCCACAAGAGAAGACTTTATGCAGAGAGATTTGTAAAAGTCCCGCCCACATCTAAAGCATTTACAACCACGCACACGGTTCAATCATTTCTCATTTGTGTGAATGCTTTTGTCAGACACAGTTCTTGTTGAAAGGAAGAAACGAGATTCACTCACGGGCAGTTCTACGTTGCGTTGTCACGATATAAGTCCAAACACGGAATCAAAATTCAATGTGATATTGACGAAAAGGTAAAAGCGAAAAGAGATTGAATATATGGACATGGGTGATATGACAGAAGTATGGAGATATTGTTTTGCTTTAAACTTTAAGTCGGAGACTTTTAGATCGTCTAATTCGTGTTGCCATCAGGGAGAAGTAGTGTTTCTTCCCAATGAAGAAGCCTATCCACGAGAATTAAAAGATTTGTTGTCTGGTGAAAGTGAAATCCACCTACGTGAGCGGCAGAGACGTAAAGTTGCTGGTGCGTAGCGAGCAGGGGGCCCCCTAGTGTTTTAAAAAATTAAAAGCAGACAGCATACAGCACCAGTTAAACAAAATGGAGCAAACTGAAACAGTCACTGGTATGGTGACCTTCACATCAACAACTAAAAAGTCTGAATTAGCGCACCCTAATTGAGGGTGTTGATCAGAAATGTATCGATGAGGTATAAGTACAGGGTGATTCAAAAAAAGATTCATCCGATTTCAAAGTGCCATACTTTTTACAACGGTGAGGTGCCTAATAATCAATCACATACCAATTGAAAGAGGGGGGTCATACAGTTTCTGACTGCCACTGGAGGATGGAGCGCCACCTCATTGGCACCAGGAAGTTCGAACATTTCTCAACAACGGGGTCCCTCATCGCTGTATTGGCTGTAAAGGAGCCCACGATTTGTCATTCTGGCCTCCAAGATCAACAGATCTCACGCCATGTGACATTTTTTTTTTTTTTGGGGGGGGGGTACGTTAAGGATTCTGTTTATGTGCCACCACTCCCAACAACCCTGAATGATCTCAGAAATTGCATTGAAAGAGCCGTGAGTACAGTGACACCCGACACCCTCAATCAAGCACGGGATGTATTTGACTATTGCGTTGATGTTGTCCGTACAGCTGCAGGAGGTCATATTGAGCACTTTACATAATTACATCAGAAACTTTATCCTCACCTAAACCATTCACAATTTACTGCATTGTTCTGTAATGATTTATAAGTGAAATAAACAATGTTGAAAATCAGATTAATCTTTTTGAATCACCCTGTACATAATAAACAAGAACAGATGCATTAAATATTTGAAATATTAAACTGCGGGCTCTGTGGTGTGCTGGCACCCTGTCCGGGATTTGTTTCCTGCCTTGCACCCTGTGTTGGCTGGAATTGGCTCCAGCAGACCCCCGTGACCCTGTAGTGAGGATATAGCGGGTTGGATAATGGATGGAAATGTGGGCTTTAATTTAAATATTTTAACTCTAAATGTTCTCAATTGTAATAGAAATGTGTCATTCTCACCTTCTGATAGTGGTCCATAAAGGGGTAGATCCCAAGTAAAGTCTCAAAAATCATAAATAACGTCATAATTGTAATCAGTCAGTCATCATCCAAGTCGCTATATCCTAAAACAGGGTCACGGGGGTCTGCCAATTCCACCCAACACAGGGCACAAGGCAGGAACAAAGCCCAGGCAGGGCGCCTAATTGTAATCATTGACCTTAAATAGTATAAAATGAAGCCCCCAGGTCCGACTCTACCATACAGGCAAACTACTGTAGGTGGTCGGCTAGGGTAGAAACGTTTTTGAGGGCTGCATTTTGTTAGACATTGGAAATCCCAATGGTGTCCACCTACACCCAACTCTGACATACACAAGCAACTCACATATAGCACTTAGGGGGGAAGCTGCCATCCCAAACCCCTGCTAGGGCAGCAAAAGCTTAAAGCCAGCACTGGATACCCCACATGCTGCTCATATTTGAAATTTGTCATTTTTAACCTTCTTGGAGTGGATCTTAGAGGGCTAGGACCACCAGTAAAGAATTAAATATCAAAAATATGATCATATTCAGGGCGGCACTGTGGCGCAGTGGGTAGCGCTGCCACCCCGCAGTTAGGAGACCTAGATTCACTTACCAGGTCCTCCCTGCGTGGAGTTTGTATGTTCTCCCCATGTCTATGTGGGTTTCCTCCCACAGTCCTAAGACATGCAGGTTAGGTGCATTGCCGATCCTAAATTGTCCCTAGTGTGTGTGCCCTGTGGTGGGCTGGCGCCCTGCCCTGGATTTGTTTCCTGCCTTGCACCCTGTGATGGCTGGGATTGGCTCCAGCAGACCCCCGTGACCCTGTAGTTGGGATATAGTGGGTTGGATGAATGTTTTGATTTTTGTTGTTTTAATGAAAGCACTTTTGCACTTTTTGCACCATCCCCTTGCTATGTTGTGCCTCACTGCCTAGCTCATCGGTGACATTACCGATGGTGTCGGGTTTAGGGCTCCCGGAAGGAAAATGGGAGCATGGAGCGAACCTGCATAATCACATTGGCCATTCTTAGAGGTGGTCAGTCACCACATTTTATACAGGATGTATTTACTGCTAGGTATGAATATCATCCAGCTAAGTAACTGTATTTCTGCATTGAGCCCAGATAAAGAACTGCAGGCAAAGGGTCCACAGAGAGTTACGGCCAGAAACTCTATTGACAACTCATTGGGAATACAGGAGACATTGAAGCATGTGAAAGGCACTATATAAATAAAATGTACTATTATTATTATTATGGGCGGCACGGTGGCGCAGTGAGTAGCGCTGCTGCCTTGCAGTTAGGAGACCTGGATTCACTTCCCTGGTCCTCCCTGCGTGGAGTTTGCATGTTCTCCCAGTGTCTGCGTGGACTTCCTCCCACAGTCCAAAGACATGCAGGTTAGGTGCATTGGCGATCCTAAATTGTCCCTAGTGTGTGCTTGGTGTGTGTGTGTGTGTGTGCCCTGCGGTGGGCTGGCACTCTGCCCGGAGTTTGTTTCCTGCCTTACGCCCTATGTTGGCTGGGACTGGCACCAGCAGACCCCTGTGATCCTGTAGATGGGATATAGCGGGTTGGCTAATGGATGGATGACCATATTCATGATCAGCAACCTTGAAATAGCATAACATGACACTCCACATGCCTATATTACTGACCACCACTTTGTCAAAGTTTGGTGAATTGAAGTAACTTTGCCCCCGTGTATCCCATTAGTGGGATCGGTTGATGTGACACGCACACTCTCATTCTTGCTAAAGACACCTGAAATGGGGATTAGAAATCCTCAGATCTTAAAATATAAAAAGGAGAAATTAAATGATTTAAGGACTGTACAAAGTGACTTTGTTTTAATGTACCTTTGCTGTTGTATATTTGTGATATCTCGCACTGTTAAATTGTATGTACTGCGTCTTTTAAGGACTGGTTTCAGTTTGTACATTACAACAAACTGGACGAGAACAGGCCATTCAGCCCAACCAAGTTCGCCATTCCGGTCCACAGAATTCTTCTAAAAAAAACACATCAAGTTGAGTCCCCAAAGTCCTCCTGTCTGCCACACTACCTGGTCTCTTATTTCATGTGTCTGTGGTTCTCTGTGTAAAGGAAATCTTCCTAATTTGTATGTGTAGTACCAGGGTGTTGTACCCTGTTAGCCATTATGGATGTAATGAGAAGTCAAGTAAAATGAAACCTTTTATTGACTAACTAAGAAGATTACAATATGCAAGCTTTCGAGGCAACTCAGGCCCCTTCTTCACTCAGGATGTAATACAGAGACTGGAATTCCCAGTGTTTATAAAGACACCAAGACAGAGAGAGCATTGGAAAACCATTAGGTGAGGCATCTCAGATGTAAATAATGAATAGACCTCTCCAGGCTAAGATTCATTTGGCAAGAGAGGAGAACAATGGATAGTCAAGATCTTTTGATGAGATGACTGTCCACCTCTGCTTGTTGCAGTCACACTCCTCCACCATCTTCTCTCTCATTCACTCACATGGACTCCGTCTTATTCCTCCTGACTTTCATTCCCTTGTCCCCAGTGTGTACCTCCACCTCTCCAGGTTCACCTCAACCTGCTGTCTACTCTCACTACAGATCACAATGTCATCTGTGAACATAATAGTCCACGGAGACTCCTATCTGACCTCATCTGTCAATCTGTCCATCACCATTGCAAACAGGAAAGGGCTCAGAGCCGATCCTTGATGTAATCCCAATCTCACCTTGAACCAGGCTGTCATTCCTACCATACACCTCACCGCAGTCACACTGTACTCATACATATCCTGAACCACCAGAGGTGGGTAGTAACGAGTTACATTTACTCCGTTACATTTACTTGAGTAACTTTTTCAAAAAATTGTACTTCTACGAGTAGTTTTACTGCACCATACTTTTTACTTTTACTTGAGTACATTTGTGAAGAGGAAACACTACTCTTACTCCGCTACATTGGGCAACACTCGACTCGTTACTTTTTTCCATTTACACATTTATGTACGCTATATTTTAGTCAGAGAGAAGTCACTAGTGGATCTACTGAATGACTGTTTCACCAATCGGACATAGCAACAATAGTCACATGACTCCGTTTCACCAATCGAAAATAGCAACAATAGTCACATGACTCCGTTTCACCAATCAGACGTAGCAACAATAATCACATGACTCCGTTACACCAAACAGATGTAGCAACAGTAATCACATGACTCCATTTCACTAATCAGACGTAGCAACAGTAATCACATGACTCC
>JANRMT010062834.1:60842930-60853405 GCA_026402145.1 Polypterus bichir lapradei
ATAGATAGATAGATAGATAGATAGATAGATAGATAGATAGATAGATACTTTATTAATCCCAAAGGGAAATTCACATACTCCAGCAGCATACTGATAAAAAAAATTAAAAAAAAATATTAAAGAGTGATAACAATGCAGGTATAACAGACAATAACTTTGTATAATGTTAACGTTTACCCCCCCGGGTGGAATTGAAGAGTCGCATAGTGTGGGGTCTCCTCAGTCTGTCAGTGGAGCAGGACGGTGACAGCAGTCTGTCTCTGAAGCTGCTCCTCTGTCTGGAGATGATCCTGTTCAGTGGATGCAGTGGATTCTCCATGATTGACAGGAGTCTGCTCAGCGCCCGTCGCTCTGCCACGGATGTCAAACTGTCCAGCTCCGTGTCTACAATACAGCCTGCCTTCCTCACCAGTTTGTCCAGGTGTGAGGTGTCCTTCTTCTTTATGCTGCCTCCCCAGCACACCACCGTGTAGAAGAGGGCGCTCGCCACAACCATCTGATAGAACATCTGCAGCATCTTATTACAGATGTTGAAGGACGCCAGCCTTCTCAGAAGTATACTCGGCTCTGACCTTTTTGCACAGAGATCAGTATTGACAGTCCAGTCCAGTTTGTCATCCAGCTGCACTCCCAGGTATTTATGGGTCTGCACCCTCTGCACAGTCACCTCTGATGATCACGGGGTCCATGAGGGGCCTGAGCCTCCTAAACTCCACCACCAGCTCCTTGATTTTTCTGGTGTTCAGGTGTAAGTGGTTTGAGTTGCACCATTTAACAAAGTCCTTGATTAGGTTCCTGTACTCCTCCTCCTGCCCACTCCTGATGCAGCCCACCATAGCAGTGTCGTCAGCGAACTTTTGCACGTGGCAGGACTCCGAGTTGTATTTGAAGTCTGATGTATGTTGGCTGAACAGGACCGGAGAAAGTACAGTCCCCTGCGGCGCTCCTGTGTTGCTGACCACAACGTCTGACCTGCAGTTGTGGTTCAATTTCTTATAAAACATAACATGTTTCAATGAAGTGCCCAGTCTGTGCTGAATTCTCAAGCTGAAATTGTCGGCCACATCCAGACATGAGAGATCGCGGATGATTGCTGCACTTTGCCAGTTAACTATAGTGCCAGATAAACATTCAATCTTTATCATTATAATTGGCAAACTTCTTCTGCCACCTATCAGTGTGGTCTGGCAGAAGTGACGCAGAGTGACTGGGATCCTGTGCGACTGGAGTATGTCTACATACCTCAAGGGGAACATTTAGAAGACCGCTGTCTACCCCGTCGCTCAATGAAGCACTGACTATGAGTCACAAGTACAAGTCATGGAACAGAGAATGCCGTGTTGGATGCTTGGACTCACAAGATGGTACCGTGTCAGGAACATCAAAGTCCAAAGTGATTAGAGGAGTGGGCACCTACTGGCCTGCTGGCGATGGAATTGTTGCATTATCTGAAATGAAGACCACTCAGACCTCCAGAGCTTCACTCTAATGAGGAGGTTCCATCCATCCATCCATTATCCAACCTGCTATATCTAAACTACAGGGTCTGGGGGGTCTGCTGGGGCCAATCCCAGCCAACACAGGGCGCAAGGCAGGAAACGAACCCCGGGCAGGGCACACACACCCACACACACACACAACAAGCCAACACTAGGGACAATTTAGGATCGGCAATGCACCTAACCTGCATGTCTTTGGACTGTGGGAGGAAATCCATGCAGACACTGGGAGGACATGCAAACTCCACGCAGGAAGGACCAGGGAAGTGAATCCAGGTCTCCTAACTGCAAGGCAGCAGCACTACTCACTGCACCACCGTGCCGCCCATAATAATAATAATAATAGTACATTTTATTTATATAGTGCCTTTCACATGCTTCAATGTCTCCTGTATTCCCAATGAGTTGTCAATAGAGTTTCTGGCCGTAACTCTCTGTGGACCCTTTGCCTGCAGTTCTTTATCTGGGCTCAATGCAGAAATACAGTTACTTAGCTGGATGATATTCATACCTAGCAGTAAATACATCCTGTATAAAATGTGGTGACTGACCACCTCTGAGAATGGCCAATGTGATTATGCAGGTTCGCTCCATGCTCCCATTTTCCTTCCGGGAGCCCTAAACCCGACACCATCGGTAATGTCACCGATGAGCTAGGCAGTGAGGCACAACATAGCAAGGGGATGGTGCAAAAAGTGCAAAAGTGCTTTCATTAAAACAACAAAAATCAAAACATTCATACAACCTGCTATATCCTAACTACAGGGTCACGGGGGTCTGCTGGAGCCAATCCCAGCCATCACAGGGTGCAAGGCAGGAAACAAATCCAGGGCAGGGCGCCAGCCCACCACAGGGCACACACTAGGGACAATTTAGGATCGGCAATGCACCTAACCTGCATGTCTTAGGACTGTGGGAGGAAACCCACATAGACATGGGGAGAACATGCAAACTCCACGCAGGGAGGACCCGGGAAGCGAACCCAGGTCTCCTAACTGCGAGGCAACTGCGCCACCCAATGCGGAGGTTGTCGCTTTATATTATTATACGTCAGTGGTAACGCCTGGTTAAGGTTAGGGTTGGTGGAGGAGTTATCTGACTCAAGTTGAGTAAACCAGATGACAAATTCCTGCAATCCAATTGGCTGTCCAGTGGATCTACTGAATAGCAGAGCTCTGCTTCTGGACCCATCTCCACTCAGTGGGCAATACCACCCTTTGTCTCAGTCCACAAGGATGACAAGTTAAAGTCAAGCCCTGATGAAGGTCCAGATTGGGAGAAATGGAGAGAAACGTGCAAATCAGCTGACCGTGCACTACTGCAGGGAAAATACTGAGGACGATTCATAACATATGACAGAAGGGGTAGTACGCAGCATTATTAACAATTTAAAAGGTTAAAAAGAATAAGCACATCAGTACAGATGTAGCATTACTCTCATTAAACAACTTGCACAATTACCAGTTAGTCAGAGTGGGCCTCCAGATTTGGGCTGATGGCCTGTCGTGCGTGCGATCAGACGGTAACTGGAAGAAAGAAAGTGTTTTGTCTTTGCAGAGTAACTATGGGGCTCTGCCCCCCTGCTTGCTTCGCTCGCCAACCCCCATGCGGGCGCTACATGCTAGCTATTTCACGGCTCTGTCGCTCACGTATGGAGATGCGGATGTACAATTTAAACAGATTGTTATTTTCATGGGAATTGTTACATATGCATAACTAACAAGAACTAACTATTTGACATTACAGCGAGTAATTAACAATAGTAGAAAATAGTAAAATGTGATAAATGGAAAGAAAATTAGGTTTCCTGTTGCGTTAGAGGTATTCGTTGCGTTACACGTTTTCATTCTGTTGGGCTTTGAAATTAACACGCAAATAGTTTTGAAACTTACACTTTTACTGTAAAACTTCAGTAAAAACAATTTTTTGGAATTAACTTCTCGTTAAGATCGCATTGAATTGTGATTCTGTGTTTGGACTTTCATCGTGACAACGCACCGTATAACTGCCCGTGAGTGAATATCGTTTCTTTCTCTCTAATAAATAAACTGACTTTTTTGAATGTTTGTCCCTGTGATTTGTTAACTGTCATTCTAACGGGAAACTGTAAACGTTTTAATACGAACGGCATATCAGCATCTCCTTTGGTGTCTCATGTTATCCTCTGAAGATAAGGTACTACATTACCTTTCTTGTCACCTGTTAAAATTTTACATGTCAGAATACTTCAACCAATTTTGAATACAACTAATCTTGTCCTGGATGGCATGGTGGCGCAGTGGGTATTGCTGCTGCCTCGCAGTTAGGAGACCTGGGGGTTCGCTTCCCGGGTCCTCCCTGCGTGGAGTCTGCATGTTCTCCCAGTGTCTGCGTGGGTTTCCTCCCACAGTCCAAAGACATGCAGGTTAGGTGCATTGGCGATTCTAAATTGGCTTGGTGTGTGTGTGCCCTGTGGTGGGCTGGCACCCTGCCCAGGGATTTGTTCCTGCCTTGCACCCAGTGCTGGCTGGGATTGGCTCCAGCAGACCCCCGTGGCCCTGTAGTTAGTATATGGCTGACTAATCTTGTCCTATTGCATAGCCCATCACTCAGACAGAAATTACACAATAACATTACGATACATCCTTCTCTCAACAGTAATTTGGCCAGTGGAATACCATACGGTGTTAACGGTTGTAGATATTCTTCTGAATATTGTAAGTTGATGTTTTCATCTTCTGCACCATCACCACCAACTGTTTCAGCAGAGTCTATTGATACGTATTTAACTAATTTGCTGTGTAACCGATCATCAGTTTTCACGTTAATTCATTTGACTTCATCGTTCCTCTGTACTCATTTCTTCTGTTGAGAACCCTTCGGGATGAAATTGTTCAATAAGATTTGGACATAATACGTCTTCTTTAATTAGGAACTTAAAGTGAAGAAAACATTAAAATTTAAGAGCTGAGAGCGCAGGAACTGTGTCTGTCAAAAGCATTCACACCAATGAGAGTTATGAGAGGGCCGCGGGTGTGGTCTGTTAATGGGAAATGGTGGAGAGGAGGGCGGGACTTGAGAAAATCTCTTGGCAAAAGTCTTGTCTCAAGATTTTCTTTTATAATAGAAAGATATTTTACTCTACTTTCCCTTTTTGTGTTATTAATATGTAACCTTTGTCAGAATGCCTCAAATCTAACAGACTTACCTCTGTTTATAAGGCATCATAGTGTATAACTTCTCCCCACCTTCCCTCCTACATCTATAACCTCAGGCAATTAGGTGTAGTAAAAGACAAGCAGGAGTTAAGTTACACTTTAAATAATGTATTATTGATAATATTCATAAATAATAACAAAATGCAAAGTACATTTGAATACTGGCAACCATACAACCTGATAAATGTTGATGTGTAGTTTCAGGCAGCACACATCACTTAAAATGTCTCTAGTTAAAGCATCATTTCAGGACAGGTCGCATGCCTGTCTCAATATGGTCGCCTAGCTGTGTTGTCCTTTTCAGTTCATGGTGTGTGAGATGCTCCTTCATCAAATGGTAAGAGGGAGAGATAGGGTGAGGTAAAGCAAGCAAATTTATAGATTTTCTGTCCAACCCCTACAGCCAATAGGGCATCGTGGTACTTAAAGGCATCTGATACAAGCCAATTCCAAACAGCCATACATCAGGCCAATGCAGCATAGAATACCTTCACACCTGCCCCCCAAAGCCATTTGTTAAGGTGAAGCTTGCCAGCTAGATAGCTGGCCTCCTCAAGCGGGGGCTGACTGAGAGAGTCCTGCAGAGAATCGTATGCCAAACTGGTTTGAGGCACTTATTCCATCCCTGCCGTAAAATTACAAAAAGACTTAATTCTAAATTCGGGTAGGGGTACTTAACCATACAAATAAAAGACATACAAAATATTTATCGGGTGGCACGGTGGTGCAGTGGGTAGCGCTGCTGTCTCGCAGTTAGGAGACCCGGGTTCGCTTCCCGGGTCCTCCCTGCGTCGAGTTTGTATGTTGTCTGCGTGGGTTTCCTCCCACAGTCCAAAGACATGCAGGTTAGGTGCATTGGCGATCCTAAATTGTCCCTAGTGTGTGCTTGATGTGTGTGTGTGTGTTTATTACTATCTTATATATAAAGCAGACTGTAACAGTCTTGTGGTCTTGTATGTATGTATGTTATCATCCAGTTGACGCTCGGAATATTTCTGGTGTGCTCCATAAAGGCAACCGACAGTTTTATCATGAAAAATCTGTAGTATTATTTGTTTGTCGTTTAATATTTGTTTTTGTTAACTATGTTTTCATCTTGCATTATTCTTATTGTCTGCGGTGGGCTGGCGCCCTGCCCGGAGTTTGTTTCCTGCCTTGCGCCCTGTGTTGGCTGGGATTGGCTCCAGCAGACCCCCTTGACCCTGTAGTTAGGATATAGCGGGTTGGATAATGGACGGATGGAAAATATTTATCAACTTATATGCAAAATTTCACATCACAACAGAAAGATAAATAGATAAAGAAATAAAATGTGTAGATTCACTTGTGATCGGGTCGATCAAAATACATACGAAGGTGGTGAGAAACGATTAGCAGTCCCCTGTGAGACGAACGATCAAACCCCCTCATCTTATACCACGAAAGGGATGGCATTCCCTACATAGGGTCGCTCTTCAGAGGCACAGACTTAAATGTTTCAAAATGAACATTAACAATGAATATTTACAGCAGTTAAGATGACAGACATGTTATATGAGATAAACTAAATTGTGGCGGCTATGGGAGAGTTAATATGTGCCATCTTATGCTGCATTCCGTTTATCTCAGACTAGCTGTGCCCCGCGGTTCTGCCCATGTGGTAGTGAAACAGGACAAACTTTAACAATCAACAAACAAGCAGGTATGGCTCGCTAAGCAGAGGCAAGGTGCACTCCAACACGTGGCAAGAGGTAGCCTGACTCGAATGGTTGCTGGCACGTGAGTGAGGAGGGCACCCCACTCCTAATGTCACGCTTCCCCCTCCCCTCGGCCCGCAATATGTCTCTTAGATTTGTGCAAATAAATTACTGCTGCAAGCAAACTATGATGCTTAGCGTGATGAGAGAAGTCGCAAAATCAACTGGATTGTTCAAGCAAATTATAGAAAAATACCCGATCTCTTTCGCAAGCTAAGTGGAAGCAAGGCTGGCGTGTGAGTGAGGAGGGCCCTGCCCAGCTCACCACTCCTGAAGTCACACTTCTCCCTCAACCTCGGCCCACAGGCACTGTCTCGGATTAGCGCAATAATGTGCTACTCAATTAGCGGGAATAAATCACTCCTGCAAGAGAACTATGATAACTTAGCGTGATGAGAGAAGTCGCAAAATCAACCGGAATGTTCAAGCAAATTCTAGAAAAAAACCCAATCTAAATCCGCTATGTAATTCTCTCGTGAAAAGCCGACAGACATACAGACAGTTGTTGGATTTTATATATTGTGGTAGATAGGGGGCGCTCTCGCTCCCTTGAATCCCTGTCCACGACTCCAAACACCAGGTAAAAGTCCTCAAATTGACTTTATTAATCTTCCACAGTGCACAAAGCACCCTCTTCTCCACAATACTCATAAACAATCACAATTACTAACAATAAATAATCCTCCACTCCCAGACGCGTTGCCACCCTTCCACCCAGCTCAGCTCCCCGTCTGGGAGCTCCCACAGTCCTTTTATATATCCTGACCCGGAAGTGTTCTCCAGCCCCAGTCCATGTGACTCTCAATCACTTCCGGGTCAGGTACAAGTTCTTTTCTTCACCCCGGAAGCACGTCATTCCTCTTGTCCACGTGTGCTTCCGGGGCATAGGGAAAAAATCCATTATTCCTCCCTGCAGCGTCCCCTAGTGGCCCCCATGGCATCCAGCAGGGCTGTGTATAAAAACTACAATGTCTGTGATGCCCTGCTGGTCTTCTGGGGACCTCCATACTGCAAGGAGGGCTCCACCTGGCGGCTTGGGGGTATTGGCTGGGATAAAGGGCCGGCCACTCACCACAATATATAGAGATGATGATCAAATTTGCAGAATACAACCTTTTCCCTTTTCACCCCCTCAGGGGTGGAATTTGGAAAATTCCTTTCTTAGTGGGTGCCTATGTCATAAAAGGAATGTATCCTCCAAATTTCATGTTTCTACAACCACTGGTTGAGGCTGGGTGTTGATATGTCACCCAGACAGTCATCTTACTTTTTTATACAGTGGTGTGAAAAACTATTTGCCCCCTTCCTGATTTCTTATTCTTTTGCATGTTTGCCACACAAAATGTTTCTGATCATCAAACACATGTAACCATTAGTCAAATATAACACAAGTAAACACAAAATGCAGTTTTTAAATGATGGTTTTTATTATTTAGGGAGAAAAAAAATCCAAACCTACATGGCCCTAACTGAGAAGCAGCAGCGCTACCCACTGCGCCACCGTGCCACCCATAATAATAATAATAATAGTACATTTTATTTATATAGTCCCATCACATGATTCCATGTCTCCTGTATTCCCAATGAGTTGTCAGTTGAGTTTCTGGCCATAACTCACTGTGGACCTTTTGCATGCAGTTCTTTATCTGGGCTCAATGCACAAAAGTAATCTATATATATAAAATTCTTTTCGCATTTGAAACAGAAATTACATATGACCACAAAACATATTATAATGCACTCGCGCACTCGCGTTTGAAACGGAAATTACATATGACCACAACAGTCAGGTTACACAGACAAAGTGAGACAGAAGCAGATCGAGAGAGAAGGCTCACAGGCTCGCTGATCTACGTATACGACAATCACAATTGACGGCCTCACAAACACCCGAACAACGTGCTGAACAGAATCGAATTCGACAGATGCAGTATTCACAGGCTACCACGTCACACAGGCGTTAGGGTCTTTATATGGAGGGATTCAATTATAACATTGAAAAAGATTATTGCCTACATCCAAAAGTCACAATAGGAGAAATGGACATCATGTGTGAGTACTGCCAAGCACAGAGGGTTACATTTGCATCACGTGGGATGTTTTGTGCAGACGGCATTAATGAGAGCCACAAATTTTCCCCTTCCACTCAGTGAGCGAAGCCACTGGGTTATCTGCTAGTATGAAATATAAAATGAAATAAATCTAGCCAAGGATTGGTGCTTTATCCCCACCTAGTGGGCATTTTTGGAAGTGTTTTGGAAATTTTTGGGACTTAAGTGCTATGAGCATTCCAAGCTCAGAAAAGAGTCGTATTGATTAGGGACAGGGCTGTGGTGGTTCTCTTCTCCCTTTTCTGGACTTTACCTTTTCCTTGCTTTTTTAATGATAGTTTTAGACCTCAGACCTTTCTGAAGGTTGTAGTCCTTGGGCCTTACTTTAAAAACTAAGGACTTGAGGCCCAAATCACAACAGCGATGTCCTCTTGTTTTTCAAACTTCCCATGTGAAATGTCTCGGCGACTTGCTTACGCACCACCATATAAAACATCAGACTCAAACTGACGAATAGATTCTTGTCTTCCTCTCATTCCAGGTGAAACTGATGCCTCCAGCACCCAATGATGACTTGGCCACTCTGAATGAGCTGACCGACAGCAGTTTACTCTACGAAATGCAAAAGCGCTTTGGAAATAACCAGATCTATGTAAGTACAAAAAAGAAGTGCTCTTTGGCACGTGTCATGTCACCCATTTGGCTTTTAGAGGCCCATCAGTTTTCTGTGGGATCTGAAATGATCGGCCTTAACCCTTTCATGAAATGAACGTACTTGAATGTCTCCCAAAGACAAGGGACTGGTGATCAGTGAAACTGCCAGTTCTTGACTGACATATCGTTTTGTGAAACGGGCACTAATATTTGTTTTACTGGCAATCTTGTAATTGTGAAACGTAAAACGTAAACATTTTTTGGAGATTTTATGGTTTTTTTTGTGGTGTTTAGAGTAGACAGGCATTCATGTATGGCTGTGGTTCATAGTAGAGCACCAATACTGAAGTAAGCTGGATGGTGACCTGCCACCAATTTGCAGTTTCCATGTCAGATGGTTGTAGGCTGGAGGTCTTTTCCAGCCTAGGGGTGGATGTGTTTCATTTTTCCAGATGACAGCAACTGCAATGGCACTGTGGGCTGGAATGGTGGAATCCAGTCATGTGTCATGGCAGAAAACAGAGCTGATGATGGGTAATGATATCCTTGATGGGTTTCTGGGAGGTGAGGGAGATGACTTTGGAGTTCTGCACTTAGTCGCAATACTAAAGCGCGAGTGTCTGGTGTTAGCCTCACAGTTGGAAAGACTCAAGTCATTGTATGTCAGAGGCCAGCATGGTCCAGAGGCTCTGAGTCACACAGTGGGAACTGACTTCAGAATTTTGTAGTGACCATAATGGCAGAAGAAGAAAAGTCAGTTCTGTATACGATGTCTGGAGAGCACCTGCCGTCAGAACTCAGTACGCTCCACAGGTATGGGAATTCTGAGACCGATATTTATAGACTGCTGTCCAGATTGTTCACGGCACCCAAGATAAGATACGTGAATTGCCCACTTTGAGTCGTGTTAATTTGTGATAGATAGATAGATAGATAGATATGAAAGGCACTATATGATAGATAGATAGATAGATAGATAGATAGATAGATAGATAGATAGATAGATAGATAGATAGAGTTAAAGGCACTATATAAAAGATGGAAAGATAGAAGTGAAGGCACTATATAATAGACTATAATTCAGTATGCCTTATTGAAATTCCTTGGTTTAGAGTGGCACGTTGTTTATTTACTGTTTACCTTATCTTATATCTTATATTAAAGTTTACTGGCGCCCTTTGCCTGCTGCTATCGTTCCCTTTGTATTTATGTCTTTTAATGCTCTGCCTTACCTTTCTTATCCCACAGTAATCCGTTCACTCTGCCCATCTCCAAGCAAGACAGCCTACTTGAGAAAGATGCCATGTTCAGAGACACATCTGCGTCTGCATCGCGACA
>JANRMT010062834.1:60854730-60868708 GCA_026402145.1 Polypterus bichir lapradei
TGGGCGAAACTGGCCAAGGATAGGTGTGCCAAGCTTGTGGCATCATATTCAAAAAGACTTGAGGCTGGAATTGCTGCCAAAGGTGCATCGACAAAGTATTGAGCAAAGGCTGTGAATACTTATGTACATGGGATTTCTCAGTTTTTTTTATTTTTAATAAATTTGCAAAAACCTCAAGTAAACTTTTTTCACATTGTTGTTATGGGGTGTTGTGTGTAGAATTCTGAGGAAAAAAATGAATTTAATCCATTTTGGAATAAGGCTGTAATATAACAAAATATGGAAAAAGTGATGCACTGTGAATACTTTCCAGATTCACTGTATAAATATCTCTCTTTTATAATAAAAAAATCCCAGGAAGAGACACAACTTCTTCACAGAGATACTTTCTAGTCCCACGAGTCGACACTTTGTGCCAAGAGATTTAACCACACCCGGGGCCGGAAATAAAAGACAAAGAGTAGATGACAAAGTAGAACGTCATAAAGAATTCAAAAACATTGGTGCGATTCACATGCAGAGCAGGTTAGAGATAACGGAAGTGCGAAAATTTGAAAGTCTCAAACAAATGATAGTAAAGATCGCATTAGCGCAAACAAACATAAATTATCACTCAGAGAAATAACGGAACAGCGAAAAGAGATGGAATATATTGTTCGGATTTAAACTTTAAGTCAGAGACTTGTAAATCGTCTAATTCGTGTTGCCATCAGCAGTGTTTCTTCCCAATGAAGAGGCCTATCCATGAGAATTAAAAGATTTGCTGTTTGGTGAAAGCGAGAGAAATGCGAGAGAAATTTTCAGGCCCCGCGAGATAAGACTTTGGAAAAGTCCCACGCACATCTAGAACATTTACAGCCACGCACACGGTTCAATCATTACTCATTTTTGTGATTGCTATTGTCAGACACAGTTCTTGTAGAGAGAAAAAAATGAGATTCACTCACAGGCAGTTATATGTTGCGTTGTCACGATGTAATTCCAAACACGGAATCAAAATTCAATGTGATTTTGACAGAAAAGGTAAAAGCGAAAAGAGATTGAATATATGAACATAGGTGATATGACAGAAGTATGGAGATATTGTTTGGCTTTAAACTTTAAGTCGGAGACTTGTAGATCGTCTAATTCATGTTGCCATCAGGGAGAAGTAGTGTTTCTTCCCAATGAAGAAGCGTATCCGCGAGAATTAAAAGATCTTTTGTTTAGATTTTGGGCGGCATGGTGGTGCAGTGGGTAGCGCTGCTGTCTCGCAGTTAGGAGACCTGGGGGTTCGCTTCCCGGGTCCACCCTGCGTGGAATTTGCATGTTCTCCCCGTGTCTGCGTGGGTTTCCTCCCACAGTCCAAAGACATTCTGGTTAGGTGCATTGGTGATCCTAAATTGTCCCGTGTGTGTGGGCTGGCGCCCTGCCCGGGGTTTGTTTCCTGCCTTGCGCCCTATGTTGGCTGGGATTGGCTCCCGTGACCCTGTAGTTAGGATATAGCGGGTTGGATAATGGATGTTTAGTCTTTATTTTCCCCCAAATCATTACTACAGCGTGGCAGTTTGGCACTCCTGGAAATTACTTTCAATATTTAAAACGTGGAGCTAAAGTGTACCTTCTGAGTTGGAAAAAATGCTGCAGAAAAGGCAAAACATTTCGAACACCTTATATTTGCAAAGAACCATACTCTTGGAAACAGTATGCAAAATATAAAATATTTTTAAATGGATATAAACATTGCATGAAAAATAGAACCATATCAAGATAATATTTGAGTTTTTTTGGCTCTTCCCAGACCCCAGCTCCCATAGGTCTGCTCAATGAGACTTAATTCCAATGCTGTTCAGTGGGTTAGTGCACGGGTGTCGAACTCCAGGCCTGGAGGGCCGCAGTGCCTGCAGGTTTTCATTCTAACCCTTTCCCTAATCAGTGACCAGTTTTCACTGCTAATTAACTTGTTTTCCCTTATTTTTAATAGCCCTGTTTTTAAGGATTCAGTGCTCTGAATTGATTCTTTTCTTCATTGAATGGCAGCCAAACAGAAATAAGATGTGAAACGAGCCAAAAGATGACCAGCTAAACTGGGGCTTCAAACTCCTGCCAATTTCACTCCAACCAGTTCTTTAATGAGAAGCCAATTCTTGCTGTTAATTAAACCAATTACTTAATTCCATGGCTTGTTGCTGCTCTCGTTCTGCCACAGCAGACATTTCCAAAACTGTTGATTTTCTTTTTTTCTAAGAACATCGTCAAGATCAACCTTACTGAGGCCATCACCTTTCTTTATGTTCAGATAATGTGGTTAGCTGGTGATGTGGCAGCTTATTTTGTGTCTCATTATTGTTTGGCTCCTCATTAAGGAAAAAGAAAGAACTTTGGGTCTGAGTCAAGTTAATTAAAACAAAGGCAAAATAAGTTAATTAGCAGTAAAAACTGGTCACTAATGAAGAAGATGGTTAGAATGAAAACCTGCAGCCACTGCGGCCCTCCAGGACTGGAGTTTGACACCCCTGGGTTAGAGTAAGCTATGCCCAGGACTATCCGGTCTCTGAGCAGTTTAAATAAAACATAATAGTTACAAAAAAGAATTAAAGCCAAGGAGAGAGTGTGGTTCCATTTTTCAGATCGCAGCAGAGAGTAAAGCTGATAAAGCACCACACTGCTAGTGAAAGTGAAATCCACATAGGCGAGCAGCAGAGACGTCAAGCTGCTGCCACACAGAGGAGTTGGCAAGTGAAGTGAGCAGGGGGTGAAGCCCCCTAAGTCTTATATATAAAGTATTGAAGTGTGTGTGTCTGTTTGTCTGGCCCGGAAGTGCGAGGCTACAGCATGAAGCTCAAGGAAAGCGACTCTGTCGCCAAAGTGAAACTGCCAAAAAAAGAGAGAAACTCACTTAGCCGCTAAAACACAAGCGAGGTGAGCACATCGGCAAAAACAAAACCTCCGAAGAAAGAGACACTGGTTTAGCAGTTAATATACAAGCGAGATAAGCACATTGGCAAAACGAATCCTCCTAGGAGAGAGATGCCCAGAGTCATTCCTTTCAATTACCTGACATCTTTACATTTCAGTTTTGTTTTGACCATTTCAATAGGCTTTTTACATCACGGGCTTACACAGCTAGCATATATACATATTGTCACACACGTGCGCATGGCAGGCAGCTAAAGGGCTTGAGGAAGGGCAGTTCCGAGTCATACCGGGATGTGGCAGAGTGCACTGACTCTTTTTCTCCCTTTCCTGCAGACCATTCATGGGAGATTCCACCTGGACCTCTTGACGTCACTTCCGGATCCAAGCCTATGGAAGAAGACATTGCCGGCTCCGGCCCCTGTGATGTCACGTTTATGGCTGAAGACCTTCATGAGCCCGGCCCCTTTGATCTCACTTCCTGTCTTCCCCTTTAAAAGCCTCCACTTTTTTGCCTATTCCCTCGGTTCTGTTTTGGACTCGGTTTTGTGCACAGCAGTGCTATCATTTCAAACGACAGTTTGCAGCCAGGAAACCAAATATACGGGTGGCTGCCCCAAACCTTGATATGACTCTTTATGGAGATTGTGACAATATAAATAGATGAGAGAGAGTGTAGGTGTGATGAAGTGGAGATACGTAGTAAATCATGAAGTATTGGCGATCAGCAAGGCTGAAGTGAGGGAAGCTATGAAGAGGATGAAAGTGGAAAAGCAGTTGTCCCAAACGACATACCAATGGAGGCATGGAGATGTTTAGGTGAGATGGCAGTAGAGGTCCTAACTAGATTGTTTAACCAAATCTTGAAAAGCGAGAAGATGCCTGAGAAGTGGAGAACCAGTCTTCAAGAATATGGGAGATGTGCAGAGCTGTGGCAACTATAAAGCTGATCAGCTGCACCAGCGTTTCTCAAGTCTTTAAGTATTTGCGACCCGAGTTTTCATAACAGTTTTAATCGCGCCCCCCTAAGGTTTTTTTGAAAGGAGCCCACTAATACCAATGTGCTCTTTTTTAATTAATGATATATCATAGATGCATATTTTATTATACCTACTGTCACGCATGTGCGAGTAGGGGGCCGCGGACGGACCTAAATAAGATCGGAAAGACATACGCCAGGAGGGAGTGGCGGGGTACTAACCTTTCCCTCTTTGTTTCTTACAGAAAGAAAGACGCACTGCCGCCATGAGCCTACCTTCAACAGTTCCCGCAGTACGCTACTTCCGCCCTTCCTCTGTCCACTACCTATGATGTCATCAATCCCATCATCCATCTCGGCTCCTACCCAGCATACCTCTACTTCCGGCCCCTCCTACATAAATACTCCTCCGCCGCCATCTTTGGACTGTCAAAACACTGAGCTGATTTCATGTACTTGACTGTGGCAACTAATTGCAATATTTTTCTGATTTTTACAGTATACGGGGCCGGAAACCCCAAACCTTTATGTTTGTGTCCTTGTTTCTTTACACTACTTAACTTTTATCGACATTTATCTAACTCTATATTTATTTTTCTAGTATCAGAATGTAGTTTAAGTTAATTTGTTTTTTGGTTCCAATAGATGTATTTTTCATATTTTCGATTTTTGTTTTCTTTTTGTTACTTCGCGCTCCCCCTAGGGGTGCCTGCCCCAAAGTTTAAGAAGCACTGAGCTACACCATTAAGATATGGGAAGAAGCGATGAATGCTGGGCTGAGAGGAGAGGTGGCGATCCGTGAGTGGCAATATGGTGTTATGCCAGGAAAGAGTACAACAAATGTGACGTTTGTTTTAAGAGTGTTAATGGAGAAGTACAGAGAGGGTCAGAAGGAATTGCATTGTGTGTTTGTGGACTTCGAGAAAGCGTTGGAAAGAAGTGCCAAGAGTAAAAGTCAAAGCGAACTTTATTGTCATGTCAACCATAATAATAATAATAATTCTTTGCATTTATATAGCGCTTTTCTCACTACTCAAAGCGCTCAGCGATTGCAGGTTAAGGGCCTTGCTTAAGGGCCCAACAGAGCAGAATCCCTATTGGCATTTACGGGATTCGAACCGGCAACCTTCCGATTGCCAGTGCAGATCCCTTGCCTCAGAGCCACCACTCCGCATATACAAGTATACAGGGGTGTGAAAAACTATTTGCCCCCTTCCTGATTTCTTATTCTTTTGCATGTTTGTCACACAAAATGTTTCTGATCATCAAACACATGTAACCATTAGTCAAATATAACACAAGTAAACACAAAATGCAGTTTTTAAATGATGGTTTTTATTATTTAGGGAGAAAATAAATCCAAACCTACATGGCCCTGTGTGAAAAAGTAATTGCCCCCTTGTTAAAAAATAACCTAACTGTGGTGTATCACACCTGAGTTCAATTTCCGTAGCCACCCCCAGGCCTGATTACTGCCACACCTGTTTCAATCAAGAAATCACTTAAATAGGAGCTGCCTGACACAGAGAAGTAGACCAAAAGCACCTCAAAAGCTAGACATCATGCCAAGATCCACAGAAATCCAGGAACAAATGAGAACAGAAGTAATTGAGATCTATCAGTCTGGTAAAGGTTATAAAGCCATTTCTAAAGCTTTGGGACTCCAGCGAACCACAGTGAGAGCCATTATCCACAAATGGCAAAAACATGGAACAGTGGTGAACCTTCCCAGGAGTGGCCGGCCGACCAAAATTATCCCAAGAGCGCAGAGATGACTCATCCGAGAGGTCACAAAAGACCCCAGGACAACGTCTAAAGAACTGCAGGCCTCACTTGCCTCAATTAAGGTCAGTGTTCATGACTCCACCATAAGAAAGAGACTGGGCAAAAACGGCCTGCATGGCAGATTTCCAAGACGCAAACCACTGTTAAGCAAAAAGAACATTAGGGCTCGTCTCAATTTTGCTAAGAAACATCTCAATGATTGCCAAGACTTTTGGGAAAATACCTTGTGGACTGATGAGACAAAAGTTGAACTTTTTGGAAGGCAAATGTCCCGTTACATCTGGCGTAAAAGGAACACAGCATTTCAGAAAAAGAACATCATACCAACAGTAAAATATGGTGGTGGTAGTGTGATGGTCTGGGGTTGTTTTGCTGCTTCAGGACCTGGAAGGCTTGCTGTGATAGATGGAACCATGAATTCTACTGTCTACCAAAAAATCCTGAAGGAGAATGTCCGGCCATCTGTTCGTCAACTCAAGCTGAAGCGATCTTGGGTGCTGCAACAGGACAATGACCCAAAACACACCAGCAAATCCACCTCTGAATGGCTGAAGAAAAACAAAATGAAGACTTTGGAGTGGCCTAGTCAAAGTCCTGACCTGAATCCAATTGAGATGCTATGGCATGACCTTAAAAAGGCGGTTCATGCTAGAAAACCCTCAAATAAAGCTGAATTACAACGATTCTGCAAAGATGAGTGGGCCAAAATTCCTCCAGAGCGCTGTAAAAGACTCATTGCAAGTTATCGCAAACGCTTGATTGCAGTTATTGCTGCTAAGGGTGGCCCAACCAGTTATTAGGTTCAGGGGGCAATTACTTTTTCACACAGGGCCATGTAGATTTTGGATTTTTTTTTCTCCCTAAATAATAAAAACCATCATTTAAAAACTGCATTTTGTGTTTACTTGTGTTATATTTGACTAATGGTTACATGTGTTTGATGATCAGAAACATTTTGTGTGACAAACATGCAAAAGAATAAGAAATCAGGAAGGGGGCAAATAATTTTTCACACCACTGTACATCCATCCATTTTCCAACCCACTGAATCCGAACACATGGTCACGGGGGTCTGCTGGAGCCAATCCCAGACAACACAGGGCACAAGGCAGGAACCAATCCTGGGCAGGGTGCCAACCCACCGCAGGACACACACAAACATACCCACACACACCAAGCACACATTAGGGCCAATTTAGAATCGCCAATCCACCTAACCTGCATGTCTTTGGACTGTGGGAGGAAACCCACGCAGACACAGGGAGAACATGCAAACTCCACGCAGGGAGGACCCGGGAAGCGAACCCGGGTCTCCTAACTGTGAGGCAGCAGCGCCACCGTGCCGCCCTACAAGTATACAGATAGATAAAATTGCAAAGCTCAGGGTCCACAGTGTAACAACATGAATTGCAAATAAAAAAATGTAAATTAAATTAAAAACAGAATTAAAATTAAAATTTAAAATTTAAATTAAAACACAAACAAGACAAGACAAAGAAGTAGCAGCAATATTAACGTGTAGTAAGCAATATTAACATTGATGCAATGTATGGTATTATGCAATCTAGATAAATAAATATAGTCAATAAATATGTAATACAGTAATCCCTCGCTATATCGCGCTTCGACTTTCGTGGCTTCACTCTATCGCGGATTTTAAATGTAAGCATATCTAAATATATATATAGGGATTTTTCGCTGGTTCGCGGATTTCTGCGGACAATGGGTCTTTTAATTTATGGTACATGCTTCCTCAGTTTGTTTGCCCAGTTGATTTCATACAAGGGACGCTATTGGCAGATGGCTTAGAAGCTACCCAATCAGAGCATGTATTACATATTAACTAAAACTCCTCAATGCTATAAGATATGCTTCCCGCGCGGTGCTTGAAGCCTTGATTGTTTGCTTGTCTCTGTCTATCTCACCCTCTCTGACATTCTCTGCGCCTGACAGAGGGGGTGTGAGCAGAGGTGCTGTTTGCACAGAAGCTGTTTGCTTAAAAGATACTGACGCTCCTCTAAAAAATGCCGCTTTATTGCGGTGCTCGCCATATTTAAAAGCACAAAAGCACACGTATTGATTTTTTGATTGTTTGCTTTAATCTCGCGCTCTCTCTCTGACGTTCTCTGCACCTGACGGAGGAGATTTGAGCAGAGGGGCTGTTTCAACAGAGGCTGTTTGCTTAGAAGATACTGACGCTCCTCTGAAAAATGCCGCTTTACTTAAAAGCACACGTATTGATTTTTTGATTATTTGCTTTTCTTTGCAAGCGCTCACTCTCTCTCTTAAATTCTCTGCTCCTGATGCAGAGACTCGTTTGAAGAAAAGATATATTTGCATTCTTTTAATTGTGAGAAAGAACTGTCATCTCTGTCTTGTCATGGAGCACAGTTTAAACTTTTGACTAAAGGGTGTTATTTCATGTCTAGAGGGCTCTAATAATGTTAACATGTGTGGGAGAGTTTATAAGGGCTTAAAATATATAAAAATAACCATACAAACATATGGTTTCTACTTCGCGGATTTTCACCTATCGCGGGGGGGTCTGGAACGCAACCCCCGCGATCGAGGAGGGATTACTGTATAATAAATCCATAATAGATATAGATAACAAAGAAGTTATCAGTGTATGATAATAGTTGTTTAAGACGTGTAAACAATGACAGGTCAGAATGTTTCACAGCAGAAGGATATCAAACAATGTCAAAGTGCAGTGTGCAAAAATCCTTAAAGGTCAGTATGAGATTTTCACTTCTTTTCTACCTACACACTCGTCTTCACAGGACACTGGCTTGCATGTATCAAAGTTCAGTTTTTAGAGGTGGTTGAGGCCGTGTGGAAGACCCCAGGGGGCAGCATGTTGTTAAGGAGTCTGACAGCTTCGGGGGTAAAAACTCTCCTGCTGCCTGGCAGATCTGGCTCTGATTTTGAATTAATAAAGATTTAAAAAAGAAGTTGCAAAGGAAAAAACTGCTTTATACGGTGTATAAGACTAATGACTGCAAAGTGTATCGTAGAGCATATGAGAACATGAGGGCAACCATTAAGAAGGATATCAGGGAAGCTAAAAGACAGTTGGAGAGGAACAGAGCAGATAAGACAAAAGAAGACCCTAAGAGATTCTTTCAGTATTTTAGTAGTAAAAGAACAGCCATGGAGGAGGTGAAGTGCATCAGAAATAGTAAAGGGGAATTAAAAGATACAGACAGTGACATAGCGGATGCCCTAAACTTACATTATTCTGAGGTCTTCACAAGTGAGGAAGTGGATAACCGCAGAGCAGTAACAGGGACTACTAAGGAGGTACTGAAGGATTTGGAAACTGTAGAGGGAGAAGTGCTGCTCAGATTAAATAAGCTGAAATCAGAAAAATCACCAGGACAAGATAATATTTACCCTCGTGTTCTTAAGGAGGCTAGTGAGTACAGATATAAACCCTTGACACATTTTTAGGAAGTCACTGCACACTGGAGAGATTCCGAAAGACTGGAAAATGGCAAATACCTTCAGATTATATAAAAAGGGTGAGAGGGCAGATCCATGCAGCAATAGGCCAGTAAACTTAACATGCATCACAGGAAAATTAATAAGGATAAGATTGAGCAACACATGGCAAGGACAGGAGTTATTAGGAACAGTTAGCAAGGGGTCAGAAGAGGGAGGTCGTGTTTTACTAACATGCTGGAATTCTATGAGGAGGCAACAAAAGGATACGACCAGAGTGGAGCAGATGAGATTATTGATATTGACTTTCAGAAAGCATTTGATGAGGTGCCACATGAGAGGTTAGGCATCAAATTAAAAGAAGTGGCAGTTCAGGGTGTGGTGTGTAGATGGGTGCAGAATTGGCTCACAGGAAGCACATGGTGGTGGTGTGAGGAACCTCTTCAGAATTGGCCGATGTTAAGAGTGGTGACCAGCAGGGGGCAGTGTTATGGCTGCTGATAGTTTTCATATATATAAATGATTTAGATAGGAATATAAAGAACAAGCTGGTTAAGTTTGTGGATGAAACCAAGATAGGTGGATTAGCAGATAATTTGGAATCCGTTATATCACTACAGAAGGACTTGGACAGATTTGTGGCAGATGAAATTTAATGTCAGTAAGTGTAAAGAATTACACATAGGAAGTAAAAATGTGAGGTTTGAATACACAATGGGCAGTCGAGAGTACATCTTATGAAAAGGATTTAGGAGTCACAGTGGACTCTAAGCTATCGACCTCCCAACAGTGTTCAGAAGCCATTAAGAAGGCTAACAAAATGTCAGGTTATATAGCGCCTTGATGTGTGGAGTACGAGTCACAGGAGGTTCTGCTCAAGCTTTATAACACACTGGTGAGGCCTCATCTGGAGTCCTGTCTCTAGTTTGGGTCTCCAGGCTACAAAAAGGACATAACAGCACTAGAGGTGGTCCAGAGAAGAGCGACTAGGATGATTCCAGGGCTACAGGGGATGAGTTTTGAGGAAAGATTAAAAGAGCTGAGCCTTTACAGGAGACGAAGAGCAGACCTGACTGAAGTGTTTAAAATGATGAAGAGAATTACTCCAGTAGATCGAGACGGTGACTTTAAAATGAGTTCATCAAGAACACGGGGACACAGTTGGAAACTTGTGAAGGGGAATTTTTCCACAAGCATTAGGAAGTTTTTCTTTAAACAAAGAATGATAGACACTTGGAATAAGAGACCAAGTAGTGTGTGTGGTAGGCAGTAAGACGTTAGGGACTTTCAAAACTCCACTTGATGTTTTTTTGATAGAAATAAGTGGATAGGACTGGCGAGCTTTGTTGGGCTGAATGACCTGCTCTCGTCTAGAGTGTGTGATGCAGCTGGTCAGAACGCTCTCAATGGTGCCTCTGTAGAACATGGTGAGGATGGAAGGGGGAAGACTTGCTCGCTTCAGCCGCCTCAGGAAGTGTAGTCTCTGCTGAGCTTTCTTGATTAGTGATGAGGTGTTATGAGTCCATGTACAGTAAGTTATGGTACTGAATGAGGGAGTCCGGAGTAGCAGAAAGGTACCTTAGGGTGGTGGAGGATGTGTATGATGGCAGTGTGACTGAGGTGAAGTGTGTGTTGGGAATGACAGCCGGGTTCAAGGTGAGAGTGGGATTAGATCAAAGATCGGCTGTCAGCCCTTTTCTGTTTGCTTTGGTGATGGACAGGTTGACAGATGAGGTCAGACAGGAGTCTTAAACTCCACTGATGTTAAATACTATTGAAGTTGTTCATTTGACTCAGCTTTTATTTGTGTACTGTAGGTGCCAGGAAGGGAGGACAGCCAAGATAAAGGAAGGTTTCCTTCCCGGCCAGGAGGCCATAATAGAGGAACTGAACGAATGGGCATGCTGGGCATGCAGGTCATTCCCCTAAACAATAGGTGGCAGTGTTCTAAACCTGATCAGGACACCTGAAGGCTGGCATGGGATTTGAAGCCCAGAAAAGCATCCCTGTTGGTGGTCTTTGGGTACACTGCTGGGGAAGGACTGCCTGGTTTCCTCACAACCCCGGACAACTTGGACAGGAGACCAGAAGAAGTCCTCGGGTTGACTTTTAAAGGAAGCCCACTGCTGCCGCACTTAGAGGAATGAGAATTGAGAGGCAGTGGGCGACACTCTCTAGGAGGAGGACGGAGAGAATTGTGTATTTTTGCTGGTGTTCTTATGAAGAGTGTGTTTATTTGAATCTGGAATCATATTGGGCATTACTGTGTATGTGCTTTGGTGCCCCCTTGTGATTAAAGTACCTAATACATATATACATTAATGCACTGGACTGAATATTATTGTGCAGTACAGTTGTTATGACTAGGAGTCCCAAAAATACATTCAAAAATACCCAGTAGAGGGGGAAATTCCATCTAAAACCCCAGCTAGAAACAAAAAAGGCCTTGTTGAATCTTCATTAAGTAAAAGATTTATTCTCACAAAAATGCTTTTCAAAAAGAATGAAGCTCAGTAGAGCAGAATGGAGTCACCTTAAACAGTAAGGCAATCCAAAGCAAACAAAGTACCAAAGCAGGAATCCAAAGAGTCATCCAAAGACAAAGCAAACAGGATGAAACTCCAATCATTCGCAATATGCACAGTATCACTCATAATTTATTATGCCACCCTTAAAATAGAGAACCCCGGGACAAACATTCTTCTCCGATGTGCCCCACACACCATAACGGAAATGGCATTCCAGAGACTCAATTCCCATCTCTCAAGACAGTTTCTAGAAAGATCTTTTCCCTGGCTTGTCACCCATATTGTCCACTATACCCTCTGAGTCTCAGCCGTGCCCCAAATGCGTCTCGCCATGACTGACCCTATAACTTCTACTGATGATGAATGTGCTTACCGTTGTCTTCGAGATGTCTTAGAAGAATATAACAGGACTCAGTGCCTTCCATGGCGTAGTCCAGAGGAATATTGCCATTGATGTCCTGCAGCAGCACATTTGCTCCAGCCTGCATCATACAACACATCAAAGAAGGACATGAAAATGAATAATGAGATGAAAATATTAACACGCAGTTAAAAGTGTTCTAATATGATGCCCATCACAAAGAAATAGCTCAGCTGATTTACAGATAAAAAGATTTAAAAATAAAATAAGATGAAGTATAACAAACATACTCAACATTTAAACATTAACAAATTAGTGAATTTAAGAATACATGTATGTGTGTATTTATGTGTCTAGTGGTCAAATCGGGAACAAAAAAAGTGATGCAACACCAGCTGGGACGTCCCGTTTAATTCAGCAAATAAACTGAAAATAAAACAAACGCATGATGGTGTCAAACAATAGAAATGTAGACCATTGCCTTCTCTTTTTCTCGCTTTATGAATGTTGCTTGGTTGAGCTCCATCTTCCAGTCTGGCTAGAGCCAAACTGAGACGCCTCCTTCCATTGACGCCTAGCTCTATAGGACCAGGCTCTGAAGGGGCGGAGTCAGATGCCCTCACTGGGCGTGTTCTTAGAGATGTGCGGGCTGAAGCAGGTGATACTGTTAGTGACAGCGCCCTCTCATCCTGGAGTGGCATCATATACCTCTGATGAGCCTGGAATTTGATCCTCTGACACGCTTGAGGAACAATTTATATATTCACTGCATATATATAAAATCTAGCATCTGTACGTCTGTCTGTATGTCTGTCCGCTTTTCACAAGAGAATTACATAACGGATTTAGATCGGGTTTTTTCCTATAATTTGCTTGAACATTCTGGTTGATTGAAGTATCATTGTTCGCTTGCGGTACCGATTTACTTTGTGGATGTCAGCTGTGGGCTGTGGGCTGTGGGCTGTGGGAAGGGAGGGTGGGGCCCATGGGTCCCTCCTCATGACTCACGTGCCAGCCTCTGTTCGAGTCGCTCTACTTCTCGCCATGTGTTCGAGCGTACCTTGCCTTCCCTTAGCTAGTGATACTTGTTTGTTCAGCAGACATTACATTCTAGAGATTATTAAGGAGTAACGTTTGATGTTATTGAGAGAGCGATCACAGCTATGTGTGTTTTAGAGGGTAGCTGCTGATTGGCAGAAATATCATGGTCACGTGCTTTTCTCCCCACATCGGGGATGCTGTCCCGTCAGACCTGAACACGATCAGATACAGTGCCAACCAAGCGGACTGCCCACTGCCACTCTGGAGTATAAACGGTCTTGAAAATACCCAAATATATATATATATTTTATGGGGTGCCAAACAGACAAATATAATGATTTTCGGAATATATAAAGTAAGTATTCTGAATATACAACACCAAAGCCTGATTATATAAAGTCAGCGTTGGAATATATAAAGTCATTCCTGAATATATAAAGTCAGCACTGGAATATATAAAATCATTCCCGAATATATAAAATTAGGACAATTCACAAATAAAATGGTCTAGTTGCATCAAAAATTGTCTAATTTCCGTGCTTGTCATTACACTCGTACTAGTGAAAGGTTAACTTCGACAGAAGCCACTCAGAGGTTCGTCCAAAAATACGTCCATACAAAAAGAATAAATAAATATAGTGTTCAAAATGCCTGGCACATGCTGTATATCATTTTGAATACATTAACTGAACAGTGTTTTTTTTATTTCGATTTTTCTGATTTTCTGAAGAAGTTTTTGTTAACTTATGTCATTACATTGTATTACGAACTCATTGAGTTTACTAAAAATGTGCCTGAGTCGTTTTAATCAATATCAATATAATCTGACTTTAAATTTATATATATTTAGGAATGAGTTTATATATTCTGACGCTGACTTTGTATATTCTGAAAATCATTGTAATTACCTGCTTGGCACCCGGTAATATGTATACACACATTATA
>JANRMT010062834.1:60934478-60947331 GCA_026402145.1 Polypterus bichir lapradei
ATGAAGTGGTGTGGACATGTGATGAGGAGAGACAAGGAAGATGTGGGAAAGAGAAACGCAAGGCAGGCCGAAGAAGAAGAAGACCAAGATGGTAAGTTACACACACAGATAACCCACAAAGTGCAGCATGGATGGAAAAACTGGGAGAAGGTATCAGAAGTATCGTGAGATTGAAGAATTAAGGTGAAGGTTAAAAGTGAGGTTTGTAAGCCAGGGGTAGGACCAGCAATGATGTGTGGAGAGGAGACATGGGCAGTAAGGGGGGCACAGCAGGTGAAGAAGGTAGATGTGGCAGAAATGAGAATGTGAAGATGGAGGTGTGGAGTGTAAGAACTGAGACCATCAGAGGTACAACAAAAGGGGGAGAGATAGCTAAGAAAGTACTGGAAAGCAGGGTGAAGTGGTATGGACATGTGAAGAAGAGTGATGGACATGGGGAAGAGAAAGCAAGAGAGGCCAAAGTGAAGGTGGATGGATAAAGTAGAAGATCTGAAAGAAAAGAACTTAACTGACGAGGAGGTGCAGGACCAAGCTATATGGTGAAGGTTGATCAAGCACATTGACCCCACATAGAAGTGGGAAAAGATGAAGACGAAGAAGAATAAGACATGATAGCCCTAGATGAAGAATTAGATGCAGAGGTATCTCACAAACTGCAGTGCGGATGGAAGAACTGGGAGAAGGTATCAGGAGCATCATGTGATTGAAGAATTAAGGTGAAGGTTAAAGGTGGGGTTGTTAAGACAGTGGTAGAACCAGAAGTGATGTGTGGAGCTGAGACGTGGGCAGTAAGGGGGCACAGCAGGAGAAGAAGTTGGATGTGGCAGAAACAAGAATGTGGAGATGGAGGTGTAGAGTGTAAGAAATGAGACAATTGGAGGTACAACCAAAGTGGGAGAGACAGCAAAGAAAGTACTGGAAAGTAGGGTGAAGCAGTATGGACAAGTTAAACATGATGAAGATGTGGGAAAAGAGTGATGGATGTGGGAAAGAGAAAGAAAGGGAGGCCAAAGGGGAGGAGGATGGATAAAGTAGAAGAAGATCTGAAGGTAAAGGGTCTGACTGGGGAACTGAACTGAATAGAGAAGGATGATCAAGTACATAAACCCCACATAGAAGAAGAAGAAGAAGAAGAAGAAGAAGAAGGAGAAGGAGGAGAAGAAGAAGAAGAAGAAGGAGGAGGAGGAGGAGAAGAAGAGACAGACCAAGATGAGAAGTTACATGCAGAAATAACCCACAGAGTGTAGTGTGAATGGAACGAGTGGGAGAAGATTTCATGGGTATCGTAAGATTGAACAATTAAGGTGAAGGTTAAAGGTGAGGTTTTGAAGACAGTGGTAGGACTGGCAGTGATGTGTGTAGCTGAGACGTGAGCAGTAAGGGGGGCACAGCAGGAGAAGAAGATGGATATGGCAAAAATTAACACTGCTTTTACAAATCACTGCTCTTCAACAGATGGCGAATCACAGAAAGTAGCACTTTTCTTATGAATCCCTGCTCTCCAACAAATGGTGCATCATAAAAACTAGCATTGCTTTTATGAATATATGCTTTCTAGCAGATGGTGCATCACAAGAATTAGTGCTGCTTTGACAAATCTCTGTTCTCCAACAGATGGCACATCACTGAAATTTGCACTGCTTTTAAAAATATCATACTAAATAGTATGTAACAGAGACAAAGCAACCTCACAAACACAAAGCATTGCAAACTAGGACCTAATGATAAATAGATTGTTTACATCTCATTAAGAACTTATACAATTCATATAACTACATGCTCTGGAATGGGTATCCACTTTAATAAAAGGACAAGTGTCTGCGTGTCCCTCCAGTTACTATGTCACTGCTCTCCAACAGATGGCATATCACAAAAAATATCATTACTTTTAAAAATTTCTGCTTTCCAACAGATGGTGCATCATAAAAGTTAGCACAGCTTTTACAAATCTCTGCTCTCCAACAGATGGTGCATCATACAAGTTAGCACTGCTTTTACAAATCTCTGCTCTACAACAGATGGGGCATTACAAAAATTTGCTCTGCTTTTACGAATCAGTGCTCTCCAACTGATGGCACATCACATAAATTAGCACTTCCTTTTTGAACCTCATACATAACAGAGACACAGCAATTGGATGGACACACTGCACTGCAAACTGGGAGCTAAAGATAAATGGATTGTTTACATCTCATTAAGACCTCATACAAGTCATACAAATACAAGCTCTGCAAGGGGTCATCATTGTCAACACACACCATAGTTAATGTGCCAAGGCAGATGTAGATGTCCTCTTTTTTCGGTGACTCTTCTGCCATCCATTGTGCCCTTTGACCATCCGCTTCTAAAGGTCATTTTGGACATGTGTCTGTGTGTCTGTTGGGTTGCTATGTCACTGCTATCTAACAGATGGTGTGATATAGTGCCTTTCACTATCACTATCTTTTATAAACCCCTTTCTATCCATGCATTTTATAATGCCTTTTATAGTCAATCTACCTCTATTTGTGTATCGTACCCTTAAATCTCTTCTAGGAGGACATTTAAAAAAAATGAGCAGGATGCAATCTACAGTTGCCTGGAGCACCAAAACTGAGAAGAACAAAGAAAATCAGCCAAAGCATAGAGTTGATGACAACACAATATAATAAAAGCAGTGCAGCACTGGCAAAGTTTAAAAAGTTAAAATTGTGAATTTCCCCTTGGGATTAATAAAGTATCTATCTATCTATCTATCTATCTATCTATCAAAGTGGGCACGCAGCAGCTGAGGGTGGGCTCTCTGCTTTCCAGAAATGTCCGTGGGTGTTGGCTGTCAAAGCGACAGACTGGATGTGCTTTGCATTGCTGTGTGTGATGGCTGCCAGCTCTCTCTTTAATCAGATACCTCTAAAGCATATGTTCTGGGTGCCGTGCCCTCTGTCCAGTAAAAACATTGGTTGGCACAGTGGCACCGTTGGGCATGAGCAGCACTTCATTGATCATTTACCTTTATAATCACCCAGCCTCCCCAACCCACCAATGTGGTATAACGCAGCCAGTCTCTTACCAAGTGGAGCAATGTGCCTCCAGATGAAGTTAACGTGTTGGGGTCCGCGCCGTCCTTCAGCAGCCTCAGAACTGAAAAAGATAAAAAGAAGACTTAAGTGTCAAGGTTTGAGGGGTGGGGTGCATACCTCTAATAATTACACACAATAAATAAAACCTCCCCATTGGACCCCTGTATGAGGCCATCTTCCACCAAAAGAGATGAGCTCAGCCTCACAAGATGTGGTTGGTGGGCTGTATGGCCGTCACCACCTTATGGCTCCTCTGTGACCCGCCTGAGGTGTCCCATGACGTCAATTTGTGGGGTCCGCACAACAAATGTAAACCCTTCGTGATTTTGGAAACAAAAATGACAGTGACGTCAATCTGGGCGGCCCACCTACATTTAAAACTTTCGTACAGTGACGTGCGGTGAGATTGATGGCTGGTGACTCCTTCAGAATCAGATTTACAAATATACACGTATGAACCTCAAAGAGTAGCTGATTCATTATTAAACTGGCACATTGACTACTGGTTATGTTTCATATCTCATCAGCATTCTTTACACACACAGGTGAGGCGTGTATTTGACAAAGAAAGAACGTTACGTTTATAGCGGCGAGAGAAAGCAGAGAGAGCGCATTTGCTCCTCACCCTCCATGGGTTCTAAATTTGCCGTTGCAATTCCACAATTCCGACTCGTTCAATACAAATGAAAGTACAGAGTGGTGTACAAAAAAACGGATTTCAATTCTGACCTTAATTGCAATATTTAGTTGTTTTTAAAAGCTTTTAATTCTGATGCTTTTATCAATTTTAACACACACAGTTCAACAAAAGGATAACAAGAAAAACAAAAGAATATTTTATTTAAGGTCAAAATTTAGTTTTTAAATATTGGATTTTTCTTTTCTTAGTCTGATCCCATTTTTTATAAAATTGAAAATCGTTTATGGTCATACCCAGTGGTTCTCAAACTGTGGGGCGAGCCCCCCTAGGGGGGCGCGAAGAAACAAAAAGGGGGACATAAAGATGTGAAAAAAAGAAAACAAGAATCAAAAATATGAAAAATACTTCTATTGAAACCAAAACAAATTAACTTAAACTGCATTCTGATACTAGAAAAATAAATATAGAGTTAGATAAATGTCGATAAAAGTTAAGTAGGTATAATAAAATATGCATCTATGATATATCATTAATTAAAAAAGAACAAATTGGTATTAGTGGGCTCCTTTCAAAAAAACGTTAGAGGGGTGCGATAAACTGTTATGAAAATTTGGGTCGCAAATACATAAAGGTTCAGAAACGCTGGTCTTACCTTTAAGTCCATGCACCTATACTTCTCCACGAAAATCTCAAAAACTTTGATGTAAAAGTCCTCCTTATTTTCCTTTAGTTTTAAAAGTCTTAATTTTCCATTTCGGTAGTCAGCAGGAACAAAGAAAAAAAAATAAAGGGCCTGCTGCAGTGCACTTGACTTTCTGATGTCGCTAACTTATCGGCGCCTCTGCGTAGAAGAACAGCAGCAACGAGCACCTGTTGGGCTCACATGCTCCCCCTTCAGGGCGGCACGGTACTGTCTGCCTCACCTTGTGCCTTTACACTGCAGTTTTATGTCCGATCAGCAAGACTAAATATGTCACACACATTCATTAAATATATTAGCCAGACTGTGGAAAGTCAGGGTGTGTAATAAACGGATCTGTAAACTTTATATTGGCGACATACAGAGAAGATAGTAACAGGCACGCGCCAGTTGCTCGCATCAGCCCCGTGTGTGAGGGAGAACGTAGTCCGAGGGGAGGTGAGACTCATTGTTTCTGTCCCTGTATTTAAACAGGAAATGCGCAAATTCAGTGATATTGACTATAAAAATGATCAAAATTATTAGAGTCATACAGAAAATAAAATTAAAGCACAGACCAGTGGACACATTTATTTTATGCTATCATTTTTAGTTTGTGTTACTTTTCATGATGGCTCTGCCTCACCTGCCTCCTCTGACCGCATGTCCCTGCTTTGGTAGGGTTGCCAGCCGTCCCTTATATACGGGACGTGTTCCATATTTGATAATGTTGTCCCCTGTCCCGTACTGTCCTTTCAGGGACACCCAAATGTCCCATATTAAGTTCATTTTCAAATTTCGTAATAAAAATATATTTTTATTACCTTCTTATGGTACTTAGTTGTAACTTTATAAGTAACTAGCCATGTGCACCCAACTACGTTGCGCATGTTAAAGTTGTCTGTGAAGGGCTCCCTGTTTAAACGCGGCCGCCAGTCGTGAACCGGGCCCCTCGTCGCACAGCATTATGATTTTTTATAAGGGAAACAAAATTACAAAAGAAAACCCTTGGACATTGATTCGATAGGAACGGCCTACTCGGAATCACTGTCCGAATCGTAATTATGTGGTGGTGTAGGAGCATTTCTGCTTCTGTCCGTTCACAGTCCGTCTCGTTTTCACGACGCTGTTGTTTCCTCTCACGATGTCTTCTCAACCTTTCTCCAATCTCGTAGGTTGCTTTGTGGCAATCCAAAGAGTAAGGCAATATACACGGAGCAAGGGTTATAAAAGGGGGACACATAGGTATCCAGGCTCTTTAAAGCATAAATAGGGATCACTTCACTGACATGTGAGCAAGGCACGGTACAACTGTGAGACGCGCAGCACTCGCCGGCTACAACGTAACAATAATAATTTCCAGAACGTGCTGTTACGTTGTCATTCATTTTACCCACTGTCTTTCTTTCATTCATATGTTACGTAGGCACGTACCTTTTATCTTCGGCAATCTCATTCTCTAACCAGGCCTCAGGAGCTAACCAGCGTAACACTGTCAACCACCCCTTTCGTTATTCCGGCACATTGTTGACATCCGTGAGTAACGATATCGTACTAAACTGGAAGGTGGTCTACGCATGCGTGGAATTCACGGACAAACAAAGATCAAGATCTAAATGAAGATGTCTTTAGTTAATTTAAAGCACAACAATTTGTTTGGTTTGAATGTCTGTGTTTTGAGGTGTGACTGGCGTACTACAGTCTTCAGTAGTATAAGCCTGGAGGAGATTCTTAATGCAATGCCTATGTTTTAGCTGTCTCTCTACTGCCATCTAGTGCTTCTTCTTCTAATTCATTCGCGGAACAAACAAAGATCAAGATCCAAATGAAGATTATATATAGAGATTATACTTTCTTTTTTCAGATTCTCTTGATGAAAATAACTCAAATGTAACGAGGATACTCGTGTTTGCTGCCTGTTTGCAACTTGTTCAGTTGCGATGGTTGGCTGAGGGCAGCGACACTCTTACCATTTTGCTCTTCAGCTGTGCTGCTGTGCAGTTCTGGATCAGCGTTGCAACATACAGTCTCAATAAAGTGTGCTGTTGTAAAGTTATGTTGTCACTTAATCATTAAATCAGAGAAGTAAATCCATCCATCCATTTTCCAACCCGCTAAATCTGAACATAGGGTCACGGGGGTCTGCTGGAGCCAATCCCAGCCAACACAGGGCACAAGGCAGGAACCAATCCTGGGCAGGGTGCCAACCCACCGCAGGACAGAGAAGTAAATGTTCATTATATTAGAATGGGAATAGGAATATACCTACATTTAGATTTCAATGTTCATTTCTCTATAAGTTGTAATGTGTTAGAAAGTAGTGCTTATAAAGTTAAGCATTCAAGATCTGGGAGGTTATGTGAGAGGAAGTAAGATTGTTATTTGATTTTTTTTTATTGGCCTCACCATGTGCTAGCAGCTGCAGAGAATACAGCTTGTATTTGGAACAGAAATCTGCCTCCATCCAGTTCTTTTTCTTCCCAAAAAGGATTTTATCCATCTTAAAAGAGAAACCTTGTTACATTGTTACTACTTGCCACAGTCTACTTGTCTGTATTAAACAATAATAATATTTCTTTGTTGTATGTATTAAATAAATATTTTCAAATGATTTCACTTTTACAGAATTTTGTTAAGCTTGTATTAAATAATTTTCAAATGATTTTGCTTTTGTTTTCCTCATAACCCATTAAAAGCCTTGCTTTATGTTTTTAACTTATGTTAATACTTTTATACAATATATTGGTCTGGGTGTGTAGGGGGAATGCATAAATTTATATATATATATATATATATATATATATATATATTCAAGGCATTCATAGTCTGAATCACAATCTGATTGTATGGGTGGTTACCTATCAGGTAACGCTTGTGGTTGGTCAGCAAGTCGGCTAACATCCGCCACGGCGCCATCTCAGTTGCGAGAAGCAGATCATATAGAATGGTTGAAAATAGTTTTACTGTCAAATAATGCAAAGAGTACACAACACGTGTTTCGCCCTAATTCTGGGCTCATCAAGTGTACACACTCACTGCACTCCCTCTCGGGAATCGAACCTCGGACGTCAGCATTAGAGACGAAGCCCCTAACGCTGTGCCACCCACAAGCGTTACCTGATAGGTAACCACCCATACAATCAGAATGCCTTGAATGTAATTACCCCGATCTACAAACTGTCAAGTAAACGAACCACACGCTGTGGCGCAGCATTAGGGGCTTCGTCTCTAACGCCGAGGTTCGATTCCCGAGAGGGAGTGCAGTGAGTGTGTACACCTGATGAGCCCAGAATTAGGGTGAAACACGTGTCGTGTACTCTTTGCATTATTTGACAGTAAAACTATTTTCAACCATATATATATATATATATATATATATATATATATATATATATAGTAATATAAAGAGAGATTTTAAGTGTCCCGTAATCAGGCCCACCGCCGGAAATATTTGGGCCCCAGACAACTGGGTACGTGTGGGCCCCTCTGCCTTCCCCCGGGTCCCCACATGCTAAAACCTTCAACTACGTATACAAAATGATCGAAATGTATTTTTTCCGACAGCTGCATTTATGAATGCCATACTTGATGAGTTAAGCCTTCTTGCACATCAAAGTTTGACTGCGAGAAGGAAAGCCAGTGCTAACGGAAGCTCGTAGCGGAATTGAAACAATACATTAATGAGACAGGCCTGTGTATTATCTAACGTGTAACGGTACAATTATACCAATGCAATGAATAGGAGTAACATCTGAACATTTTAATATATACTAACGGTTAGGGTTATCTACATGGTGTACAATCAGTATGGTAACTTGCTGTATCAGACTTCAAAGTTTTCAAAAAATCCGGGTGATCCAGAATCTTTAGTGATACACACAAAACCAACGCACACTCGTCACTGCTTTAAAAGCAACAATAAACACCCAAGCAAATGAATTATCAAACTACGGAGACGGACTTCAGCTACACCAAACACGTCAACATCCACGACAGTGCACAACAATATCGCTGTCGTCTGAGACAGAACAGCGCCTGTGTGTGTGAAACGGAAGTATTCAATTACAGCGGCCAAGTCAATCCATTATCCACGTACCCTGTACAGCAAACATACTACTCAACGTCAAGCTCAAGGACGTCGGCGTCGGCTCTCATTTGTCTTTGAGAAGCGTGCCGCTGCCGGCCCCGTTTTACAAGCGTGCTTCTCACGACACGAGCACGAGATCTACTTGCGTGGAGCGTGCGGCTATTAAAATACTCACTTGTATTGTTGTAAGCTAAATGATTTAACTTTTCTATTACATGTAACTTGAGGCGGCACGTGGCGCAGTGGTAGCGCTGCTGCCTCGCAGTTAGGAGACTCGGGTTCGCTTCCCGGGTTTGCATGTTCTCCCCGTGTCTGCGTGGGTTTCCAAAGACTTGGTGATTCTAAATTGGCCTGTTTGTGTGTGTCCTGTGGTGGGTTGGCACCCTACCCGGGATTGGTTCCTGCCCTGTGTTGGCTGGGGCAGACTCCTGTGTTCGGATTCAGCGGGTTGGATAATGGATGGATCTAACTTGAATAATTGTCCAAATATAAATCTACGCGCACAACATCAGCATAAAAAACCAAGCGTGAAGGGGCCCCTTTCCGTCCTGTTTGTCCACCCCTGGCGGCGGGCCTGCCGTAATTCTAATTTTCGTGATTTTATCAACAGAAATGACAAATTAAATACATCATAATCCGTACGTGTTTTGGAACATGTGAACAAATGAGCGAGCTCGTTTATAACGTTACATGTGTACAAGCAGAAGCCTGGGTTTACGAAAGCGGACTTTCTACTGAGTGCAAGTAACCTTATGCGCCCACTGACGTTTAGATTCTGCGCAGTCGGGATGACGGCGGTTGGGTTGCTCTGTCGGCTCACGTGACGCGATCGTGCGCGTGGTTCGGGATCGCTCGGTTTATTTCAGCCGTCGTCGTGCGGTCGCTGTGTTAGAGTTCACATTTTGATATCCCTAGCAATGAGTGCGTATATGTAAAAACGTACAATTAAACATGAATGCTGTGTTTTTATCAAGTATTTTTTACACCAAATGTTGAAAGTAAAACACCGTGCCTAATATGCCATGAAAGTCTTGCATTTTTAAGGAGTTCAGTTTGAAGAGGCATTTTAAACTAAATACAGTAAGTCTGGACATAATTGATCAGAAAGCGAACTGCAGCAAAAAGCTCATTTTATTTGCTGCTTTCTTTGCATACCAAAGCTGTATATGACTAATAAATGTATTTTTCTGTGAAAATAACATTCATTATTTAGCAAGTTTAGATTTTTTTTGTCAGATGTGGCCCGCTAGAGACCTTACAGATGTCTATGTGGCCCACCTCTGGTTTATGGGATGCAGACACGCTTAACTTAACCGAGTGGCTCCTTTGCTGTTTCGCTGCCATGTTCCAGGCCCCTTTAAACATTGTTGTCAACACACACCATAGTTAATGTCCCAAAGCAGATGTAGATGCCCTCTTTTCTCAGGTGACTCTTCTGCCACCCATTGTGCCCCCTTACTAAAGGTCAGCAGGCAGCCATCACCAGAAAATGTGGAGCAGTTGGATTTTCGACGCCTGGATGCCAAAAGTCTGGCATCTCGCTGTGTGAGGAGGAAGCCCTGGTGGGCAGCACGTGAAGAGCTCCTACTGTGCGTCTCTGCGCGGGTTTTAAAGGCAAAGTCAGTCTTGGCAGTAAGGACTACTAGAGTTTAGAAGGGCCAAAACAAATAAGACCTGGCACTGAAAACTGACATGACTGCTATGTAATGCCAGCAATGCAGCCTTAATTGTGAATGTCCAGCCATCAGGAGACACTGCTGTGAAGAAGACCTTGGAAGGCAGATGGTATGAGAGGAAGCAGGAGGTGGGCACCATCATTATTGAGAAATCAACAGCTGAGGCCATCTGTATCTGTATAAGAGACCGATATGAAAGGCACTATAAAAATAGACAGACAGACAGATGTGAAAGAGGCTGTAAAAATAGACATAAAAAAATGGAAAATATACTCAGCAAAAAAAGAAACGTCCCCTGACTTTCAACTGTTTTTACTTTCAGTAGACTTAATGTGTAAATATTTGTATGAACACTAAAAGAGTCAACACCATAAGACATAAACTAAAAATGTTTCACAATGTGTCCCTGAATGAAGGGAGGCTCAAAATCAAAAGTACCAGTCAGTATCTGGTGTGGCCACCAGCTGCTTGAAGTACTGCAGTGCATCTCCTCCTCATGGACTGGACCAGATTTGTCAGTTCTTGCTGTGAGATGTTACCCCACTCTTCCACCAAGGCACCTGCAAGTTCCTGGACATTTCTGGGGGGAATGGCCCTAGCCCTCACCCTGCGATCCAACAGGTCCCAGACGTGCTCAATGGGATTGAGATCTGGGCTCTTCGCTGGCCATGGCAGAACACTGACATTGCTGTCATGCAGAAACTCACGCACTTTTTGCCACTCCTGTCTGGTCCAGCGAAGGTGGGTTTGTGCCCATAGGCGGCGTTGTTGCTGGTGATGTCTGGTAAGGACCTGCCTTACAACAGGCCTGCAAGCCCTCAGTCCAGCCTCTCTCAGCCTATTGCGGACAGTCTGAGCACTGATGGAGGGATTGTGTGTTCCTGATGTGACTCGGGCAGTTGTTGTGGCCATCCTGTACCTGTCACGCAGGTGTGATATTCGGATGTACCGATCCTGTGCAGGTGTTGTTACACGTGGTCTTCCACTGCGAGGATGATCAGCTGTCCTTCCTGTCTCCCTGTAGCGCTGTCTTAGGCGTCTCACAGTGCAGACATGGCAATTTATTGCCCTAGCCACATCAGCAGTCCTCATGCCTCCCTGCAGCATGCCTAATGCACGTTCACGCAGATGAGCAGGGACCCTGGGCATCTTTCTTTGGGTGTTTCTCACAGTCGGTAGACAAGTCTCTTTAGTGTCCTGCGTTTTTAGAACTGTGACCTTAAATGCTTACTTTCTGTAAGCTGTTAAGGTCTTAACGACCATTCCACAGGTGCATGTTAATTAATTGATTATGGTTAATTGAACATGCATGGAAAACATTGTTTAAACAATTTACAATGAAGATCTGTAAAGTTATTTGGATTTTTAAAACATTATTGTTGAAATACACAGTCCTGAAAAAGGGACGTTTCTTTTTTTGCTGAGTTTACATTGGCATAAAGGAAAGACACTATAAAAACAACAGACAGACAGAAACGAAAGGAACTTTAACATGGAAAAGATAGATATGACAGACTGATGGGAAGAGCACTTTATAAAAGATGACAAAGATAACATAAAATAGATCTGAAAGCACAATAAAGTACATAGGTATGAATGAAAAGGCGCTATAAAAAACAAACAACAGATAGGCATGAAAGAGAGAGAAAGGTTAGGCGCCTGTGCTGATAGAGCGCATTGTCACACCCACCACATGACACACCACCTCAGGATCCCAGATTAGGACCCGAGTGCAGCCATGTGACAGGTGACATCTCAGCACCACACTAGTTCAGATGGGGTGGAACCAGTGGGAGGTTTGATATGGTGGCTGCAGTGCCAATTCTGCCACCAACCCCTGCAGGCTGGAGAGCCTACATGCAGGGCTGGATGCAGATTAACATCATACACCAGGACGGAGCAATTGCAGGTTAAGGGCCCAATGGAGTAGGGTCACTTTTGGCGTTTACGGGATTTGAACTGGCAACCTTCTGATTACCAGTGCAGATCCCTAGCTTCAGAGCCACCACATGTGAAGGGCGCTGTATAAAAGTGGAATGTATGATGTGGAAGATACTGTATGTGTGAAGGACCCTATTGAAAAAAAACAAAAAGAAATGAAAGGCACTATAACATGTATTGACAAATATGAATGACAGTATACAGGACAAATGTGAAGGGCACTATATAAAAGATAGATTGATCGATAGACAATAATAATAATAATAATAATAATAATAATAATAATAATAATAATAATAATAATAATAATAATAATAATAATAATAATAATAATGATGATGATGATGATGATGATGGGCGGCACGGTGGCGCAGTGGTAGCGCTGATGCCTCGCAGTTAGGAGACCCGGGTTCGTTTCCCGGGTCCTCCCTGCATGGAGTTTGCATGTTCTCCCCGTGTCTGCATGGGTTTCCTCCCACAGTCCAAAGACATGCAGGTTAGGTGGATTGGCGATTCTAAATTGGCCCTAGTGTGTGCTTGGTGTGTGAGTGTGATTGTGTGTGTCCTGCGGTGGGTTGGCACCAAACCCTGCCTGGGATTGGTTTCTGCCTTGTTGGCTGGGATTGGCTCCAGCAGACCCCCGTGACCCTGTGTTCGGATTCAGCAGGTTGGGTGATGGATGGATGGATGATGATGATGATGATGTGAACAGCTCTATGTAGGACTCTATTAAAGATCGAGAAATGGACAGACAAATAATAATGTGAAGGG
>JANRMT010062834.1:60947341-60962613 GCA_026402145.1 Polypterus bichir lapradei
CTCTATTAAAGATCGAGAAATGGACAGACAAATAATAATGTGAAGGGCACTATATAAAAGTTACACAGATTTTGTGGAAAATGTTGTAGAATAGATATAAAGGACTTTAAAATACAAAGATATAAATGAAAGGAACTATAAAACCAATGGACTGATAAATAAGAAAGGCAACATTTAAAATAAATCAATCAATCAATCAATCAATCAATAAATGGGGTGGGGGGAGTGGCACGGTGGCACAGTGGGTACCATTGCTGCCTCGCAGTTAGGAGACCCGGGTTCGCTCCCTGGGTCCTCCCTGAGCGGAGTTTGCATGTTCTCCCTGTGTCTGTGTGGGTTTCCTCCCACAGTCCAAAGACGTGCAGGTTAGGCACATTGGCGATCCTAAAGTGTGCTTGGTGTGTGTGTGTGTGTGTGTGCCGTGTGGTGGGCTGGCAACCTGCCCGGGGTTTTGTTTCCTGCCTTGCGCCCTGTGTTGGCTGGGATTGGCTCCAGCAGACCCCCGTGACCCTGCAGTTAGGATACAGCGGGTTGGATAATGGATGGATGGATAATAAATAGGGCAGGAGAGTACAGCTTCGACAGAGGGAGACAGGGTGATTGTTGTTGGTGATCTAACTGGGCCTGTGAGGAAGAGTAGAGAGACGACAGAGAGGGGACATGCAGGGTTGAGGAGTAGGGAGGAGAAATGGGGATGGGGAGAGGATGGCAGATGTTTGCCTGGCTTTTGATTTGGTAATCATTACCACATTTGTTAAAAAGAAAGAAAGTAAATTGGCTGGTGGCAGACAGTGGAGGAAGGAAAAGCAAAGTGGACTTTTCACTTTCTAGATCAGGGATGTGGAACTCCAGTCCTGGAGGGCCGCAGTGGCTGCAGGTTTTCATTCTAACCGTCTTCTTCATTAGTGACCAGCTTTTGCTGCTAATTAACTTCTTTTTCTTTAGTATTAATTAACTTGACTCATGTCCATTAGTTGTTTCAGTCAGTCATTCTCCAACCCAATATATCTTAACACAGGGACACGGGGGTCTGCTGGAGCCAATCCCAGCTAGCACAGAGCGCAAGGCAGGAACCATACACCCACACACCAAGCATACAATAGGGACAATTTGGGATCACCAATGCACCTAACCTGCAGCCCTCCAGAGGAAACCCACGCAGACACAGGAAGAACATGCAAACTCCATGCAGGGAGGACCCGGGAAGCGAACCTGGGTCTCCTTACTGTGAGGCAGCAGCACTACCACTGCGCCACAGTGCCGCCCACTATTAGTTGTTTCTTTTCCCTTAATTAGCAGAAAAACAATAACGAGACACAAAATAAGCCGCCACATAACCAGATTACCTGTGCCCATCACACAATACAGTTATCTCCCGCAGTATCGCACCCCTGCTATATCGTGGAAAATTCAATAAGTGCATCCTACCTGTAGTGTACTTTGCAGCCAATTCATAACAAAGCATATGGTTTTCAGCAGTCACTATGGTAGACACAGAGTTTTACGTTACAGTACCCAGATGATTTCTTACAAGGCCCGCAATTGCCTGAAAGAGGAGACTCAACCAATCACAGCGGGATTTTCCTTCTCTTGGGCTCTGATTGGCTGCTGCTAACATGGTGTAATCCTGCAAGAACAGTGAACGAGGGTCCATCTCAGTTCTCTAGGTATCGCGTACCTTGCTTGTGGTCCGATTATTGTGAGCAAACTTTTTGTGAACTTTTCGTTTTGTTTTAAACCCTACAATGGCTCCCAAGCATCCTGCATCTTCTAAGCCTTCTGGTAGTAGTGAGCCTAAGCACCAGAGGAAGACCTTCACCGTTCAGGAGAAGGTAAAACTCCTGGATATGTTTTGGGATGGAAAGGGTTACGCGGACATCGCTTGCCATTACAAGTTTAAATGTGTTTAAAGTGTGTGGAAGGGGTATTTTATTTTATAATTATAATATTATATTTATAAAATTTATAATTTTTATTTATATAGTCTTTCTAGGGCAGCACGGTGGCGCAGTGGATAGCGCTGCTGCCTCGCAGTTAGGTGACCTGGGTTCGATTCCTGGGTCCTCCCTGCGTGGAGTTTGCATGTTCTCCCTGTGTCTGCGTGGGTTTCCTCCCACAGTCCAAAGACATGCAGGTTAGGTGCATTGGCGATCCGAAATTGTACCAAGTGTGTGCTTGGTGTGTGTGTGTGCCCTGCTGTGGGCTGGCACCCTGCCCGGGGTTTGTTTCCTGCATTGCACCCTGGGATTGGCTCCAGCAGACCCCTGTGACCCTATAGTTAGGATATAGCAGGTTGGATTATGGATGGATGGTCTTCCTATATCGTGACTTTTCACCTATCGCTGATGGGTCTGCAACGTAACTTCCACGATAGGCGGGGGATCACTGTATTTGGAAATAAAGAAAGGCAATGGTATCGGTAAAGTTGATCTCTCAGGTCACCAAAACATTTTGATGCTTTTCTTACAAAATACAGAAAAATCAACAGTTTTGGAAATGTCTGCTGTGGAACAAAGAGCAGCAACAGGCCACTGAATTACATAACGGGTTTAATTAACTCTTTGAAGGCTGGATATTTTTTCCAGTTTTCTGAAAGGCACAGCAATGGTTTCACACATAAATCAGCGGGAGCACGGGGGCAGCTCGACGATCAGCAGGAATACGGACAGCAGTAGCAGTCGCAGTGTGACGCAATCTGGTTTATGCCTCTTGTCATCATAAGAGGCAGTCCTCCCAGGTGAACGTTGGCATAGGTGCATTAGCGACGCGGACATGTTCAGAATCACGATCAGCTGACGCTGACCCCTCACTTCAGTTTTCGATCTCCAGATCACTGACATCAAAATCCGACAGCTCAGAGTTTGACTCAATGACACGATATGCTAAACGTCGTCCACAGAGCATTTTGTTTTGCGCATTCGTTTTGGGCTTTGGCCAGACGTCGATGCCATTTGAGGGGTCGTTTGCTCTTCTCTACTCATTCATGCGCAGGAAGTCTCGGTCAAATCAACGAAGCTAACTTTAAAGATAGTCAAACTAAAACAGAACGGCGAGTTTTGTCACAGTTTACAGGTGAATACCGTCCTCTACCCGAGAATTTCGACAAAAGTCAACATCCGCCCCAAAAGAGTTAACAACAAGAATAAGTGTCTCATTAAGAAACTGGTCAGAGTGAAATTGGTTGGAGTCTGAAGCCCCAATTTAGCTGGTCATCTATTGGCTCGTTTTGCATCTCACTTCTGTTTGGCTGTCATTTAATGAAGAAAATAATTCAAAAGACAGAATCCTTAGAAACTGGGCTACTAAAATGAGCAGAAAAGGAATTAAATAGCAGTGAAAACCGGTCACTAATTAGGAAAAGGGTTAAAATGAAAACCTGCAGCCACTGTGGCACTCCAGGCCTCGAGTTTGACACCCCTGGGCTAGAAGATCTCATTTGAAACAGACAAAGAATTGTGAGGTTATACAGTCATGTGAAAAAGTTTGGGAACCCCTCTTAATTCTTTGGTTTTTTGTTTATCATTGGCTGAGCTTTCAAAGAAGCAACTTCCTTTTAATATCTGACATGCCTTATGGAAACAGTAGGATTTCAGCAGTGACGTTAAGTTTATTGGATTAACAGAAAATATGCAATATGCATCATAAAAAAATTAGACAGGTGCATAAATCTGGGCACCCCAACAGAGATATGACGTCAATACTTAGTTGAGCCTCGTTTTGCTCCTTTGAGCCTCTGGACGCTGTCCTCCTTATAGCCTTTGATGAGTGTCTGGATTCTGGGTGGAGGTATTGTTGACCATTCTTCATACAAAATCTCTCCAGTTCAGTTCAATTTGATGGTCAGCCTGCTTCAAATCATCCCATAGATTTTCGATGATATTCAAGTCAGGGGACTGTGACGGCCATTCCAGAACATTGTACTTGTCCCTCTGCATGAATGCCTTTGTAGATTTCCAACTGTGTTTTGGCTCATTGTCTTGTTGGAATATCCAACCCCTGTGTGACTTCAGCTTTGTGACTGATGCTTGAAGATTATCCTGAAGAATTTGTTGATATTGGGTTGAATTCATCCGACCCTCGACTTTAACAAGGGCCCCAGTCCCAGAACTAGCCACACAGCCTCACAGCATGATGGAATCTCCACCAAATTTGACAGTAGGTAGCAGGTGTTTTTCTTGGAATGCAGTGTTGTTCTTCCACCATGCAAAGTGCTTTTTGTTCTGACCAAATAACTCTATTTTTGTCTCATCAGTCCAAAGCACTTTGTTCCAAAATGACTCTGGCTTGTCTAAATGAGCATTGGCATACAACAAGCGACTCTGTTTGTGACGTGAGTGCAGAAAGGGCTTCTTTCTCATCACCCCACCATACAGATGATCTTTGTACAAATTGCGCTGAATTGTAGAACGATGTACAGATACACCATCTGCAGCGAGATGTTCTTGCAGGTCTTTGGAGGTGATCTGTGGGTTGTCTGTAACCATTCTCACAATCCTGCACATATGCCGCTCCTGTATTTTTCTTGGCCTCCCAGACCTGCTGGTTTAACAGCAACTGTGCCTGTGGCCTTCCATTTCCCGATTCCATTCCTTACAGTTGAAACTGACAGTTCAAACCTCTGAGATGGCTTTTTGTAGCCTTCCTCTAAACCATGAGACTCAACAATCTTTGTTTTCAGATCTTTTGAGAGTTGCTTTGAGGATCCCATGCTGTCTGTCACTCTTCAGAGGAGAGTCAAAGGGAAGGAAGCCCAACTTGCAATTGACCACCTTAAATACCTTTTACCACTCATGATTGGACACTCCTGTGTATGAAGTTCAAGGCTTAACGAGCTCATCCAACCAATTTGGTGTTGCAAGTAATCAGCATTGAGCAGTGACAGGCATTGAAATCAGCAAAGTGACAAGGGGACCCACATTTGTGCACAGCCAGTTTTTCACATTTGATTTCATTTCATACAACTAAATACTGCGCCACTAAAAGTTTTTGTTCGGAAAACACCCCAGTACTCGGGTGTTCCTAGGAAATGAAAGACATACCACTGTTATCGTTTTTATTGAAAGTAGAGTGTATTATTATGCAGGCTGAGGGGGGTTCCCAAACGTTTTCACATGACTGCAGCATAGTGTGGTGGTGATTGACCGGGCAATCAGAATCGGCAGGTGAATCAAACCAAAGCAACCAGCATGAGTGATAAAATGGTGGAGATGAAAAGAGGAAGGGCTTGAGAACAGGTTTAGGGAAAAGGTTTTAGATGAAGTGCATTCATTTGAGAGTGTGGAGGAAGAGGAATGAGGAGTGTGAAGGGAGAAGAATAGCAAACTTGTACAGAGAGTACGTGAAGAGGTGTTGGGTAGGATGACAGGAAGGAACCCACCTGGGAACACAGAGAGTGGTGCAGAATGTGATGAATGCTAAGAAGGAGACCAAGAAGACCCGGTACCAATTAGTAAGGGAGGAAGATAGAAAAATGTATAAGCAGACAAACAAGGAGGCAAAGAAGGCAGTGGCAAGAGCCAAGGAACAGACTTTGGAGGAGTTGTATAAAAAAACTGGAAACAAATGAGAATAGTAAAGACTAGGAAGAAGGCTGGCAAGGATGTTAAGTGTGGCCTTGAGTGAGCATGACAAGATTAAGAACAGATGGAAGAGATACCTTGAAAAGCTGCTGATGAAAATTCAGGTCAGGCTGGGGAGTATATACTGGTGTTGCAGGTTGTTGCACCCACCAAATTACGAAACAGCAAGGGATCCTGATTGGCAACCCGCCCCCATGCAGACACGCGGTCCAGTCACACCCTCCAGAAATGACCCTCTATCTGCCACAGCCAGGTGTTACGTGGGCTTCCCTTTGGCCTGGTCCAGTCACTCGGGTCCTCAACAATTAGCCAGATCACCCTCGGGTAATCACGCCACATGGCAGTAGTGCCTTAACTGACCCTTCCTCACAATCCAGGTCATGTGTCTCATTTTGGACTCCATGAGTAAAACAAAGTCAAACCAGTGGTAACCAAGGATTCTACAAAGAGACACAGGAGTCCAGTCTTCATCTCAGGACACTGGATAGCTTCCATGTCTCATAAACAGGGAGCACCAGGACTCTAAAGACTTGGACCTTCGTCCTTTTGCAGAGATATGGGGAGCGCCACACACCCCCTTCCAGTGACCTCATGACCCCCCCCCATGCTCTCCCAATCTGACCTACTGACTCCATAGGAAGAGTCACAAGAGACAGGAATGTCACTGCTGAGGTAAGTAAACCTCTCGACAAGACTGGTAATTATAATTTGTTGGTTTTAAATTATAAAACAATTCTCTTGTTCTAATTCTGACAAGTGAGTGGCTCACATGATGCTGTTCAGTCAGCAAGACTCAAACAAATAACGCAGCCAGGTGAGACAAACCAAACGTCACTGTTGAGGTGGTAGCCGTCTCTTCTCATCGGCCTCAGCCATTCCTCATTCCTCTGCTCACCCAGCTCAGCTGCTTGTCTTCCTAAAGCTTTTCACGTGAGGCTGATGCCCGATGTGCTTGGCTCAGACCTTATGTGGGTTGGCGTGGCTCTACAAGATGACAGCATTGACACTAATTCAATGAATGTCACAGAGATGGAGGAGGAGGAGGAATGGGCGTCTGGCTGAGGGGGGGCCCAAATCCATTTTCTCGAATTGCAGTCACACACTGCAGGATAAAAAGGCTGCTTTGGGGCCCGAGTCAAGCACAATGATCAATGATGTCTTTAACATTTATCTTCCTAGATTATCCTGTAATGTAAATGATTAATCTGACCCTCCCGTCTTACACAGCAGGGCCACCAATCATCCGTCATGCCTATTTAATGCCACTTATCCAGTTATGGGTCGATCGGGGGGCAGCAGTCTAAGCACAGATGCCCAGACGTCCCTTTTCTCCTCCACGTTCACCTCCCCTACAGCCCATGCACTAGTGAGACGCGTCAAAATATGAAGCAACAGCAAATCAAAGATCTCAGGTGTGAGTGAAACTGAACGAGATCAGGAGCAGAACAAGAAACGTGTGGCACTGGAGACCTGACTGAAGTCTGTTATTGACACGCCTGTTACCCAAAAAGTGGAGCAGTGTGCTCAAGGCCAGATTAAGACACACACACACACACAAGCTCCATGGCTGACTTTGTAGAAGTGCTACATGATTAACGTTGTCTTAAATGTATTGTTATAAGTCGCGTCTTTTTTAGCGTTGTCCTGTTTATAAGGTCTTTGTGGGTCTATGTAAATACGTTCCCTGGGAAACAAAGGGGGAAGAATAACACCATGGAATTGTGGTCCCTCATGATAATTTTGAATTTCCCCTTGGGATTAATAAAGTATCTATCTATCTATCTATCTATCTATCTATCTATCTATCTATCTATCTATCTATCTATCTATCTATCTATCTATCTAATTTGTTCTGTCAATCTGATCACCTGCATCCGGGTCATTCACTATTTAAACAGGAGGACAAAAAAAAAAATTAATTGCATAGCCAGAAGAAAGCAGCGATCCAGATCATTTACCGTATATACCTGAGTGTAAGTTTGCCCTTGTTTAAGTCGGGGCTTGATTTTACCATGTAATTCCCGTTATTTTATAATGTCGATCATATAAGTCGAATGCTGAAAACTCACGCTATTGGTCCAAGGGATTACGATATGCTAACGCCCACCTGAGAGAGTAACCACGGAGCACACTGCCTTTTTATTTCTATGTATTGTGACCACTCGGTAATACCTGAACTACTCCAAAGCGACGTTTGCACTGTTTTGTGTTTTTTGTGTCCCACATCCTCATACACCTTTATCGTAAGAGCGTCCCTTATCTACAATGGAACGTTCGATCAGAAGAAAATATGAAGCTGGATTTAAATTAAAAGACGTTGAAGCAGCAAAAGAAATTGGTAACTGCACTGCTGCAACAAAATTTGATGTGTCTGGGAAACTGAGGCGAGATTGGAGGAGGCAAAAAGATGTATTAAGAAAATGTGCTCTGTGAACTGGCATTGCCTCATGGCCAGCTTTGGAAAATCATATCACCGAATGGTTTTTAAATGTCATATTTTTGAACAGGCGTATAAGTCGGGGTCTGATTTGATGATCGATTTTTCGGGTTTCAAGACCCGACTTATACGTGAGTACAGTATATACGGTACTTCTTTTTCTACTTGCCACTTTCAACACCTAAAAACTTCACCTTTGCAATGCAAAACCCCAGGGTTCTGGACAATGCCGACGTAGTGAGGATAAGCACGGTGAGACTGTTTCTTGTTGTTTGGGGAGAGGAACGAGCCATCATTCTCATCCATATATAATTGCTGTAGGACACTTTTTCTAGCTGAGCCAGGTTCACAAACGTTATTCATTTTCCATTTAATCTTCTGGACATTTATGTGTGTTTCTTGTTTTCTGTGCATCTCATTGATTTCATGTTCAGTGTGGGGTTAAGGGAGGGTTCGTGTTGTATATTAAGTTTTTGCTGCATCATTGTATTATTACATTCCATCGGTCACTTTTGGGGTTGAGTGTTATGTCGGGGCTGGTTGGGGTGTGATCTATATTGTGTGGAGTTTGTTTCAGTTCTTTTTATATTAATATATACTATTATTTTACATATTGTTTGTCTTTTGGTTTATCTTTGATCATCAATTGGGGAAGTTTATTTGGAAGAAGTACGGCTTGTCGGGTCTAACGTCCTCAGCTTCCCAGGACACTGGTCTTGGTGGTGCAGCTGCCAGTTAGGGAAAGGGAGTCGGCTGTTACAACTTAATGAATGGAGCAGATACAGTCATATGAAAAAGTTTGGGACCCCCTCTCAGCCTGCATAATAATTGACTCTCCTTTCAACAATAAAGATATCAGTGGTTTGTCTTTCATTTCCTAGGAACATCAGAGTACTGCTGTGTTTTCTGAACAAAGATTTTTAGTGACGCAGTATTTAGTTGTATGAAATGAAATCAAATGTGAAAAACTGACTGTGCACAAATGTGGGTCCCCTTGTCATTGTGCTGATTTGAATGCCTGTCACTGCTCAATGCTGATTACTTGGTTGGATGAGCTTGTTAAGCCTTGAACGTCATAGACAGGAGTGTCCAATCATGAGTGGTAAAAGGTATTTAAGGTGGTCAATCGCAAGTTGTGCTTCCTTCCCTTTGACTCTCCTCTGAAGAGTGACAGACAGCATGGGATCCTCAAAGCAACTCTCCAAAGATCTGAAAACAAAGATTGTTGAGTCTCCTGGTTTAGGGGAAGGCTACAAAAAGCCATCTCAGAGGTTTAAACTGTCAGTTTCAACTGAAAGGAATGGAATCAGGAAATGGAAGGCCACAGGCACAGTTGCTGTTAAACCAACAGGTCTGGCAGGCCAAGAAAAATACAGGAGTGGCATATGAGCAGGATTGTGAGAATGGTTACAGACAACCCACAGATCACCTCCAAAAACCTGCAAGAACATCTCGCTGCAGATGGTGTATCTGTACATTGTTAAACAATTCAACACAATTTGCACAAAGAACATCTGTATGGCAGGGTGATGAGAAAGAAGCCTTTTCTGCACTCACACCACAAACAGAGTCGCTTGTTGTATGCCAATGCTCATTTAGACAAGTTAGATTCATTTCAGAACAAAGTGCTTTGGACTGATGAGACAAAAATTGAGTTATTTGGTCAGAACAAAAAGCGCTTTGCATGGCGGAAGAAGAACACCACATTCCAAGAAAAACACCTGCTACCTCCTGTCAAATTTGGTGGAGGTTCCATCATGCTGTGGGGCTGTGTGGCCAGTTCAGGGACTGGGGCCCTTGTTAAAGTCGAGGGTTGGATGAATTCAACCCAATATCATCAAATTCTTCAGGATAATGTTCAAGCATCAGTCACAAAGTTGAAGTTACACAGGGGTTGGATATTCCAACAAGACAATGACCCAAAACACAGTTGGAAATCTACAAAGGCATTCATGCAGAGGGAGAAGTACAATGTTCTGGAATGACCTGACTTAATTATCATCAAAAATCTACGGGATGATTTGAAGCAGGCTGTCCATCAAATTGAACTGAACTGGAGAGATTTCGTATGAAGGATGGTCAGAAATACCTCCATCCAGAATTCAGACACTCATCAAAGGCTACAGGAGGACAGCGTCTAGGGGCTCAAAGAAGCAAAAGGAGGCTAAACTAAGTATTAATGTCATATCTCTGTTGGGTGCCCAGATTTATGCACCTGTCTAATTTTGTTATGATGCAAACTGCATATTTTCTGTTAATCCAATAAACTTAACGTCACTCCTGAAATCCTACTCTGTCCATAAGGCATGTCAGATATTAAAAGGAAGTTGCTACTTTGAAAGCTCAGCCAATGATAAACAAAAATCCAAAGAATTGAGAAACTTTTTCATATGACTGTAGTTGAGTATACGTTAAACAATATAGCATGAGGACACCATGTCATTTACTGTGCGTCAAAACTCTACTCCGGCAGAGACTTGAGTGGTGACCAGGGCAGGTTCCTCTATTTATGATTTCAGCATGCAGATGTTCTATTGCTTCATCCAGAGGGGTGAGGAAGGATTTCCCTCAGGCTTACCATGGGATCCAAGTGTGGATCACCATACCACCAGTGCAGTGACGGGGATACTGTGCTGTAAAAATGGCGTCATCCTTCAGATGAGACTTAAAACTGAGGTTCTGACTCTCTGTGGTCATCAAAGATCCCTGGGCATCTATCTATCTATCTATCTATCTATCTATCTATCTATCTATCTATTATATAGTGCCTTTCATATCTATCTATTTATTATATAGTGCCTTTCATATCTATCTATCTATCTATCTATCTATCATATAGTGACTTCCTACCTAATTTCTTTATTTATAAAGACACTTTGATGACATTTGTCTTTTGAAACCAAAGCTTTACATTCTTCCTCTGCCTTGAAAGTTATTTTTGTACATTTGGGGTATTTAAATCTTTTTTTTTTTTTTTTTGTACTTGTCATGCCATTTCACTCCCATGTTTTGAGCCTGACAGCCTGCCTTTTGAGTTTAGGGTGTGGCTGCCTGGGGTGAGGCTTCTTTTTGACATTTGGTATTTTGGTGCCTTTTATGATCTGCGCGCCCCCCCCCCCCTTTTTTAATTTGTGCTGGAATGCTGATGTAGTCTGGGTGGGATTGGCGCCCCCTTCTGGTCTGGGTCTTGCCTTGCACCCATCAACAACTTATTAAACCATAAGCTTAAATGTCTGTGCAGAAGACAGTGAAACTCTTTCCTGCATATGTTAAATAATAATGGTGAGTGGCAACATGTTATGTGTTGATTAGCACATGTACTAAGAATATTATGGAACTAAATCAGTAAAATAAAAACAATTAAATGATAATTAAAACTAATAATAATTAAATAAGGCAAAAGAAAGTTTCAGGGTGAAAGCTACTTGCAAGCGGCACTTTCAAATAAGAAGCATATGAATGTATTGAAAGGCTTGATGTGATAATTACGGCGCACTAAACAGGCAGTTCAGTGAAAACCGCAAATTACAGCCCATTGTCTTCAGCTATTAGCTCTCAGAATTGAAAGTGGTGCTCTTTTTATTTATTTCTTTTTTTCTTTTTGCACGTGTGCTGGTATGTGATCTCGGCCAACACAAAACATTCAGATGAACTAAAAACTGCAGCATACACGTGGCACTCAACGTGCCCAACAGATGAGCTTTTGGCTGGATGAATGTTTTTTGTTTAAAGTAGGAGACATTTTTCAGACTCCCAGCGCCATCCTCTACAATACAAGTCTGATTAAAGGCTAGAAAATCGCAGCTCCTCCACACAGTAGTTCTATGAGGGAGGCGCCGTTGCTCACAACAAAGCATATTAAGCGTCTGACCCTCTTTCTCTTAGTATTTTCAGGTCTGCTGCCCTGTGCAGGGTTGGTACCTGCTGTGCACCTAATGCTGCCAGGATTGGCTCAGCCCTGAATTACGTCAAGTGTCTGTGACTATGGATGGATATTTCACTCTTCCTCCATTACATACTTTTATTGATTGAACCTGCTTATTCTAATTTGGGATTGTGACCACGTCTGGCAATGAATGGGTTACTGGGGTCAGAGCTGGTAAAAATGTCCTGACTAAAATCCACCTTAATAAAATGATAAGTAGCCATGTGTCTGTGTATCTGTGAGTCTGCCTGTTTCTCTGTTATTCCAACTGATGGTGCATCACAAACATTTGTATTATTAAACTGCATTGCATTTGTCTTTCCAACAGATGGTGCATCACAAAAATGTGTAATATTAAACAACATTTCATATATCTTTCCAACAGATGGCACATCTTAAACAATAACACTGCTTTTACGAATCCCATACCAAATGGCATATAGTAAAGACATATGGTGTTTGACAAGCATTTGTAGTAATAAAATACATTGCATTTGTCATTTCAACAAATGCCAAATCACAAGCATGTGTAGAAATAAACAGCATTTGTAATTCCAACAGATCTCAAACAATAACACTGCTTTTCTGAATCCCATGCCAAATGGTATATAGCAGAGACATATGCATTGTATTTTTCATTCCAACAGATGACATATTGCAAACATTTGTAGCAATGCATTTTATTACAACAAATGTTTGTGATTCATCATCTGTTGATTTTATTACAGTATCCATTACAAAATACATTCCAAGAGATGGTGCACTGCAAATGTTAATAGTAAAGTCTAGATTAATTATTTCGATTGCAACTAATCTTAGATTGGTAGCACAGCTAGTTCACCTAAATGAAAGGGTGAGTATCTGTGTGTCTGTGTATCTGTGTGCCCATCTGCTCACAAATGCTCTGACATTCCAACAGATGGTGCATAACAAACATTAGTGCTAATAAAATGGGCCGCAACTGTAATTCAAACAGATGGCGCATCACAAATATTAACAATGCTTTTACAAATCCCATACCAAATAGCACATCGCTGAAGACATATGGTGCATCACAAACATTTGTAGTAAAAATGCATTGCATTGGTCATTCCAACAGATGACACATCACAATCATTAACGCTGCTTTTATGAACCCCATACCAAATGGTATATAGTAGAGACATTTACATTGCATTTGGCATTCCAACAGGTGACACATCACAACCATTAACACTGCTTTTATTAACCCCATACCAAATGGTATATAGCAGAGACAAAATGCATTGCATTTGTCATTCCAACAGATGGTGCATCACAAACATAACAAACTCCATGCACAAATTCACCAGGGGTAAAAAAGTTTTTATAAAGCTGGCAGATTTTGAATACTTTACATTCACAACAGATGGGATATATGATCAGTGTCGGTACATTATAGAAGATGATGGTGAAAAAGTATGTGATGCAAAAACCAGTAATGTTACAGATTCCAAAATGAATGCACTTGGAAAAGCATCAAATTCAAAGTCTTGCAGCATGGCAGTGATAAAATGTCTTTTATCTGGCATGTTGTGTGCTTTCAATCAGCATAATAAATATATTAGTCGAATGTTATGTGCTTGAGGGTTTCAAAGCATGTTTGGCCCTAACAGTTCCAAAAATGGCCACTAGATGGGGAAATTCCATCTAAAAACCCTGGCTAGTAACACAGGGGGCCACGTAGAATTTTTGTAAAATAAAGGGTTTATTTTCCAAAAGGTTGTGTTAAATAATGAAGCTCTGTGGAGCACAAAAAGGCAAAAAAGAGGAGCCACCAAGGCAATCCAAGTGGAATCAAAGTTACAACACAGTAATCAAAACTCATGAAACAGAAGAAAAAACGGAAGAATCCAGAAAATCACAAAGCACAGCAAATGACACAAGAGCTCACAAACTCCAAAGTGCATTCACAATGAACCACAAGGTACTATGGGATACCCACCATCTTTACAGGGCTGTGGGCAGTACCTTGTGGTGATAGTCATGTTGCCCCACCCCTTGGGGAACCACCCGCAAAACACATGGAACACAACATGGACATACACACATCAATAAAATCAAAAGCAAAAAATAATGCATATAGTAATCAGCTATATTAACACAAACAAAAGAATCAATAATGAACTAAGATGACACAATCAAGGCAGTTGAACCCCAGCAAGGTGGGGAATCTTGGCTTAGACAGAACATCTCATTACAAACAGGGGAGTTGGCGATGGTGGTTCCACAAACTGAGGAGTCGGAGTCGGCAGCTGAGCAAACTGGGCACACATTGAGATGACCAGTGCTAGGCTATGTCAACACTGTGACCATCTGACAATTCAGGACCTTGGATGGTCGTCATGACCAGCAAAACAGGATACAACAGCAAAGCGAACTTTACAGGACCGTAATGTCAACGACAAATATCGGTTGCAGCAGAGGACTTACAGTCCTGATCTAAGGTTTAGTAATTTGGTTTGATGAAATATTAGACTGTCTCTCGTGTCAGCTCTTTTCCTGGTGTTTTGATGTTTCTTCTCCTGGAATTCCTCCTTTACCTGTTTTTCACGGGAAACACCACACGAGTATCTTTACCATTTCTACTTCAGTGTAGCGTAGTCGGCAGGACTGACGCTCCTTCTGCCATTCTGTAGATCTTGTAAGAAGCAGCTGCCTTTACTTAGCAGTTAGTTAAACTTTGCAAGTACCCAAGCATTAGGACATTCTTTTGTCAGAATCCTCGTCATAGAGCCCTGGGTGTCACCGCGAGTGCTACCCCAGATGTCATCGGCCTATGGATATGTCTGTTGTGAATGATGAAAACGAGTGTTGACTCTTTTTCTTGTGTTTTGATGCTTCTTTTCCTCCTCTCCTCAATTATCCATTTCTCACTGCAAACACCACACCAGGATCTTTATCATTTCTTCTTCTTCAGTTCAGTGTAGTCGGCAGGACTGGAGCACCTATGGCCATTGTTTTGATTTAATTAATCATTTAATTGGACCTTGCAGACATCACAGCCCTAAGATATTCCTTTAGGAGTCTGTCATGGTGCCCCAGGTGTCACTCCAGATGTCACCACAAGTGTCACCCCAGATGTCATCAGCCTCAGTTTGATGCTTCTTTTCCTGGTCTCTTCAATGATCAATTTTTCACAGCAAACACCACATGGGCATCTTTACGATTTCTTCTTCATCAGTTTGGTGTAGTCGGCAGGACTGAAGCTCCTTCTGCTGTTGTTTTGCTCTCATAAGAAGTAACTTCCTTAAGCTACCATTTAATTGAACCTTGCAGACATCCCAGCTCTAAGACATTCCTTTAGGAGTCT
>JANRMT010062834.1:60970924-60981949 GCA_026402145.1 Polypterus bichir lapradei
CATTCCAAGGAAAACACCTGCTACCTCCTGTCAAATTTGGTGGAGGTTCCATCATGCTGTGGGGCTGTGTGGCTATTTCAGGGACTGGGGCCCTTGGTAAAGCTGAGGGTCGGATGAATTCAACCCAATAGCAACAAATTCTTCAGGATAATGTTCAAGCATCAGTCACAAAGTTGAAGTTACGCAGGGGTTGGATATTCCAACAAGACAAGGACCCAAAATACAGTTCGAAATCTACAAAGGCATTCACGCAGTGGGAGAAGTACAATGTTCTGCAATGGCCATCACAGTCTGACGTGAATATCAATGGGATGATTTGAAGCAGGCTGTCCAGGCTCGGCAACCATTAAACTGAACTGAACTGGAGAGATTTTGTATGAAGAATGGCCAGAAATACCTCCATCCAGAATCCAGACACTCCTCAAAGGCTATAGGACAGCGTCTAGATGCTGTTATATTTACAAAAGGAGGCTCAACTAAGTATTGATGTCATATCTCTGTTGCAGTGCCCACATTTATGCACCTGTTTAATTTTGTTATGATGCATATTGCATATTTTCTGTTACTCCAATCAACTTAATGTCACTGCTGAAATCCGACTGTTTCCATAAGGCATGTTGTATATTAAAAGGAAGTTGCTACTTTGAAAGCTCAGCCAATGATAAAGAAAAATCCAAAGAATTAAGTTTACAAACTTTTTCATATGACTGTACCACCCGTTTTTTGTGCCTGTGTGTGTCTCCATGTCTGCCATCTCTCGATTCTGGTCCCGAACTACAAGGCACCCACTGGGTAGTCTGGTGCCAACTTTGCCACTACTGTATATGGGGTGTCACAGGCCCAGACACCTCCTTCTGGGGATGTCTGGCTTTATAGGACTCCGCCTTGAATGGGCGGAGTCAGGTGCCCTCACTGGACGTGTTCTCATTGCTGTGAAGCTAGAAGGAGATGATGATGATGTTAGAGACGGCACCTCCTCTTATGCCAGAGTGGTATTACATACTTCTGATGAGCCCAGAAGGTGAGCATGCATGACAGCTCTTGGATCAAATCTTACATAACTAATTTTTTTTTACACTTGTTTAAATGTTATATTTTAAAATATTTGAAAACATTTGACAATAGCAGGCCATTAAGCCCAATAAGCTCATTCATTCTGTTCAAAGCAATTGTCTAAAATAACATCAAGCAGGGACTGGAAATTTCTTTAAAGTCCTACTAAAGTTATCACTAGTGCTGATCAGCGAAGTATGCCAAGGTGTTTTTTTCACAGCTAATTTGTTGGGTTCGCCATTGGCCTGTTCAGATAGATAGGAATGTTACCCGAAACATTCGCCGCGCAGCCGGATTAGACAAACGTTTTTTTTTTTTCCCACAGCGCCCTCTGCTGCTTTTGTGAGGCCAGTGTGACATCACAGAGGCAAAATTGTATGAGACAGAAAGCGCATATACAGGGTGAGCCGAAATGCACAACCACATTTCTCAAGGTTACTGCGCGAGGTAGAGGCAGCCGATTGAGTCGGTATCGGGGGGTCCTTTGATAAGCGATCTCTTGTAGTTTTCAGTCGCGTTGGTCCGGTGCACATCGTGCTTTCGCTATCGAAGCGTTCTTCAAAAACGAATCCATCATCACTACGCAACGCGCCTTCCGAACGCACTTCAGCATTCCTCTTAACGGTGACGTCCCAAATCGGGAAACAGTTCTTAAGCGTGTGGCTAAATTTAGACAGATGGGTACAACATTGAACAGAAAATCTCCAGGACGTCCTCGGATTGTACGAATGCCTGAAAACATCCAAGCTGTAAGGGCATCAATTTTGCCGTCTCCTAGACGTTCAGTGCGCTTCTGCCTTAGGCATTTCTAACACGTCTCTGAGAAGGTTTTTGTATGAGGACCTTAATTTCAGTCCATACAGAATGATGGGAGTGCAGGAACTCACTGAGAGAGTCTGGGAGAGCCGTGGAGAGTCGTGAGCGCCAGCATTCTGCAAACCGTTCATCGAGATGCCATTATCATGCGCAGCGACGAGGCACACTTCCATTTGAATGGTTGCGTAAATAAGCAAAACTTTCGCTTTTGGGCGGAAACCAACCCTCGTGAACTTCATCAGAGACCCCTGCACAGTGAGCGGGTTACAGATTGGGGCGCCGTTGCAGACATAGACATATACAGTATAGATAGACGCCGCATTCACTGCGTTGCCCAGTCGACGCGATATGCCAGCGCGTCCGCCACATTGCGAGTGGCAAAAGTGCCATTTAAACTAATACAAGTAGACGTGGAAACCGGGTTTTCTGATGAAAAAATAGTAACGTTTAAAACAGTACTGTTTAAACTGTTACATACAACAGATTTTGGCGAATCGTTTAAATGTGATTATTTATATCCATTTATACACTAAAATGGCTATTATTATTATTATTATTATTATTATTATTATTATTATTATTATTTAATAATTCCTTCCATATAAGTAACATTTCTCGGACTGCCTTCCATCTCCAAAACATTTCTAGACCTCGTCCTGTTCTTACGCAACACAGTACTGAAGTATCTGTTAATGCCTGAGTCACATCACGTATAGATTACTGTAATATTATTCTATCTGGCATCCCACAAAAACGTATCCATCGCTTACAACTTCTTCAAAATTCTGCTGCCAGGATAATAACCTGCTGTTCTTAATCCACTGAACACATCGCACTTATTCTGTGTCAACGTCACTGGCTCCCTGTTCACTACTGAATACAATACTAAATACCGCTCTTAACATTTAAAGTTCCTCCCTACCTCACTGATCTCCTACAGACTGACACTCCTCTCGCTCACTCAGATCCTCATCTGCAGCTCGACTTTCTGTACCACACGTCAGACTCAGTGCTCTGGGATCTCGAGCGTCTCTCCTGGTGCTCCTCAACTCGGGAATTCTCTTCCCTCTCATATACGTCAGCTCGACTCAATAATATATTTTAAAAATGACCACAAAACTTATCTTTTCAAACTGGCATACCAATTGTGAATTTTGCACTGTTACTGCCAGTTATCTTTGTTTCTTTGCTAATCATTGCTTTTTGATTCATCATTCTCTTGTTTTAATTTTACTAATGTTGTTTAATTTTATTGTAAGGTGACCTTGAGTGCTAAGATTATAAAACGGGATTTTTTAATGGCCAAATATAACCAAAACAATTGTTCAAGCTTACCTATGAAATGTAATCACCCGGGATCTGGTTTGGAGCGTACAGCGGTTTGCACAATCCCAAGCAGCACATGCGTGAGGCATCTTTATCATTACTTCACTCCATAGCAGTGCCACTCGCATATGGCGGTGACGTTGACGTACGATGCTGCTGGTCATGCAGCGTCTAGTAATTCTATGTCTATGGTGCAGGAACTCACTGGGAGAGTCTGGGAGAGGCGTAGAGAGTTGTGTGCGCCAACATTCTGCAAACCGTTCATCAAGGTGCCATCATCATGCGCAGCGACGAGGCACATTTCCATTTGAATGGTTGCGTAAATAAGCAAAACTTTCCCTAATGGGTGGAAACCAACCCTCATGAACTTCATCAGAGACTCCTGCACAGTGAGTGGGTTACAGATTGGAGCGCCGTTGCCGAATTTGCCATTGTAGGCCCTTACTTTTTTTTTTTTAACGGTCAGCATCACGTAAGAACGTAACATTGAAATGCTAGAGAAATGAAAGAAATGGATGCGGTGGATGCCTGGTTTCAACGGGAGGGAGCGACAGCTCATACAGTCTGCGTGGAGATCCATGCAAATTTTACGGGGAAGCTGATCTCCCTGCGTGGCGATTTCATGTGGCCTTCACGTTCGCCTCTGTGTAATTTCTTCTCAAGTCGATGGGATACACACACCAGCCTCCAAACCTTGAAGCCCTCAAGGATGCTATTCACCATAAAATCGCCTTGAAATGACCGATCGAGTAATGCGAGCGTTCAGAAATCGTCTTGAAGAGTGTATCGCTAATGATGGCCACCACCTTGAAGACATCACTTCTAAAACACAGTGAAAAAAATCTATTTTGTACACCCTTTCTTGTGTCACAATGAAATTTATTTTATCTTGTAGCGTTTTTGTAGAATAAACATTTGAAATAATAATAATACATTTTATTTGTATTGCACTTTATATTTTAGCAATCTCAAAGTGCTACAGAGTCAAAAATAAGAGTCTATATAAGTTACTTTAACAAAAAGTCTTTCTAAAGAGATGAGTTTTTAGGTTTCCTGTGGGGCTCTCAGGTAATCAGGGAGGGCATTTTCAGATGAAAAAGCCCTGTCACCCATGCTGCTGAGCTTAGTTCTGGGGACTTGGAGGGTGTTTATGTGTACAGAGCGGAGGGCACGTGAGGAAGTATAAGGAGTGAGAAGTTCCTGTAGGTAAAGAGGGGCATGTCCATAAATGCACTGATGGGTGAGAAGGGAGACCTTGTACTCTATTCTGAGCTGGACAGGGAGCCAATGAAGAGTTTTCAGGATGGGGTGATGTGATTGTGCTTTTGCACCCTCATCAGGATCTTGGCAGCGCTATTCTGAATATACTGAAGTTTCTGGATACTCTTACCGGGAATCCCGATGAGGAGCTGTTTTATCTTGGTAGAGTGAAATGTATATGGCTCTACTTTCCCCTATTGTAATATTAATATGTAGCCTTAGAATGCCTAATCTCACAGACTTACCACTGTTTATAAGGTATTATTGTATATGCCTTATCCCCAACTTCCCTTCTATAACCTCAGGCAATTAGATGTAGTAAAAAGACAAGCAGGAGTTAAGTTGCATATAAAATAATGCATTATTGATAATATTCATAAATAATAACAAAATGCAAAGTACATTTGAATATTGGCAACCATACAACCTGATAAAATGGTGACGTGTAATTCAGGTGGCACACAGACTTGTAGTTACTTAATGTCTCTAGTTAAGGCATCATTGGGGCTCAGCTTTCAGCCACATGTCTGTTCAAAATGGCTGAAGCGGTGCTCTTCATTGTGTTGTCTTCAGTTCATGGTGTGATGGTCTTCTTCAGTTGTTAGCAAGAGAAAGATACTTCTACATCATCACAGGTTAGCAAGAGAGATGCTTCTTTCATCATATGTTGGTTAGAGAGAGAATGTGAGGTTAAGCACGTACATTTATAGATGTTCTGTCCAACCCCTAGAACCAATAGGACATCATGGTACTTAAAGGCCTCAGAGACAAGCCAATTACAAACAGCCATACCTCAGACCAATGGGTGAAATAGAACATCTTAACACCTGCAACCCATCAAACCATATATTAAACATTCTGGCTTCCTTGCAGGGAGGTTGAAAGACTTTAAAAATAGATAGATACTTCATTAATCCCAAGGGGAAATTCACATAATCCAGCAGCAGTATACTGATACAAAAAAACAATATTAGATTAAATAGTAATAAAAATGTATGTAAAAACAGACAATAACTGAGTAATGTTAGCATTTACTCCCCCGGGTGGAGTTGAAGAGTCGCATAGTGTGGGGTCTCCTCAGTCTGTCAGTGGAGCAGGACGGTGACAGCAGTCTGTCGCTGAAGCTACTCCTCTGCCTGGAGATGACACTGTTCAGTGGATGCAGTGGATTCTTCATGATTGACAGGAGTTTGCTTAATGCCCGTCGCTCTGCCACAGATGTTAAACTGTCCAACTTTACTCCTACAATAGAGCCTGCCTTCTTAACAAGTTTGTCCAGGCGTGACGCGTCTCTCTTCTTTATGCTGCCTCCCCAGCACACCACCGCGTAGAAGAGGGCACTCGCCACAACCGTCTGGTAGAACATCTAGCAGCATCTTATTGCAGATGTTGGAGGACGCCAGCCTTCTAAGAAAGTATAGTCGGCTCTGACCTTTCTTACACAGAGCATCAGTATTGGCAGTCCAGTCCAATTTGTCATCCAGCTGCACTCCCAGATATTTATAGGTCTGCACCCTCTGCTTACAAACTGGAACCGGGTAGCTCCACGTTAGCATCTGGGATGGTAGTTGTTAGCCACATTTCATTAAAACACAGCAAGCTGCATTCCCTGTAGGTTCTGACATTTTTCACCAGCACAGCCAGTTCGTCGATCTTATTTGGTAGTGAGTTCACATTTCCCAGGATCACAGAAGGCACCGACGGTTTATAACGCCATTTTCTCTCAAGTTGCTTGGCTTTTATCTTATCTTTTGTCTTTGCGCCGGCTCGGCTGCCCCGATGTCATCTTCTTACCTCGTCAGGTAAATAAGGAACCACACCGGCATGAGCATTTCTTCTCAGTGCTTTAAGTTGACTACTTGAATAGGCGAGATTCTTATATTTCTTTAGCTGAGAAATACTCATCAAACTGGTTTAAGACACATCCCCCAAATCCTGTCGTAAAATTACAAAGAGACAGTCGTAAACGGGGCGGGGGGGGCAAACACGAATGCCTCTCACCAAAGTAACACTAAATTACATTGCTTCGCCTAAATTATAAATAAAGACATACAAAACATTTATCAAGTTATATGCAAAATCTTACATCACAACAGGAGCGCATTACAGTAATCCAGCCTGGAAGAGACAAAGGCATGGACGAGCTTTTCTGCATCTACCAGGGTGAGTGTTGGGCGTAGTTTGGTGATGTTCTTGAGGTGGTTAAAAAGATGACTTACAGAGGTGTTTGATGTGGGTGTCAAAGGTGAGTTGTGAGTCCATTTTAACACCCAAATTGGTAACAGATGTGTAAAGAGGGATATTTTGACCAGAGAAAGTGATCCTGGTGATAGTAGAAGAACGGAGATGGTGCGGTGTACCAACTAAGATGGCTTCTGTTTTTGAACTGTTCAGCTGAAGGAAGTTGAGCCTCATCCAAGCCTCTATCTCCTCCAGACAGGTAGTCAGTGTAGATATTCGCGGAGGAGCAATAGAGGAGGTTGGGGTAGTCCTGAGGTAAAGCTGAGTGTCATCGGCATAGCAATTGAAAGATTAACCATGTGTGCTAATGACAATTCCAAAGGAGAGCATGTAGATGATGAAAAGGATGGGGCCTAGCACAGAACCCAGTGGGACGCCACAGGTGACATTGTGGGTGTGAGATTTTGCGCTGCCCATGGCGACATGCTCAGTTCTGCCAGTCAGGTATGATGTGAACCAGTTGTAAACATTTCCTGAGAGTCCAATAGTGTATTGCAGGCGGTGAAGGAGGATGTTCTGGTCTATTGTGTCAAAAGCAGCTGTCAGATCAAGCAGAATGAGTAGAGAAGGGGAACCAGTATCTGCTGTCATCAGAATGTGGTACTTCTATGCAAAAGGAGAAAGCCTTTAGAGTCCTGGAGCTCCCTGTTTGTGAGACATGGACACTATCCAGTGACCTGAGACAAAGACTGGACTCCTTTGGTACCGTGACGGAGAATCCTTGGGTCCGGCTGGTTTGACTTTGTTTTGCTCATGGAGTCCCAAAGGAGGCACGTTACCTGCATTGTGAGGGAGCGTCAGTTACGGCACTACGGCCAGGCGGCGCGATTACCCGAGGGTGATCCAGCTCGTAAGATCCTCATTGTTGGGGACCTGAGTGGCTGGACCAGGCCAAGTGGTCGCCCAAGTAACACCTGGCTGCGGCAGATAGAGGGTCATTTCTGGAGGGTGGGACTGGACTGCGTGTCTGCCTGGTGGGTTGCCAACCGGGATCCTGAGTTGTTTCTTCGAGTAGTGGGTGTGGCAACATGCTGTACCAGTGCATGCCCCCCAACTTGAACTTGTACACCCTTTCTTGTATTACAATGAAATTTATTTTAACTTGTAGCATTTTTTGTAGAATAAACATTTGAAATGTACTTCTTTTTGGCTCACCACACTTAATCCTAGCAGGGGGTTAAATTAGTGGAAAACTTAAATTTAAACATAAAAGGTGCATGCAGAAGTAAACTGGAAATGTGTCAGTGTTTTTGTATCTTAAAGGTAATGTCTTTTTGTATGGACTTGTATGTGACTTGTGTGTAATACGTGAGCCGAACCCTTTAGTGGTTTTACCCAGAGTGCACTGCAGTTAAAGTAAACAGGAAGGAGTGAAGAATCCACGTGTTTTAGTTTTGCTGCTCATTTGGTAGCAGCGTCAGGGAATGAGCAAACGCTTACTTTTCCGTTTGAGAGAGGTGAGTACCTGCTGTTGCGGGTGGGTGGCAGGCCTGAATGAATTCATACATCCTGTGTGAAAGGAATTTTACAGTTCTGATATTTAATTCTATTCATTTTATCTCAGGAAGGTGTGGTGGTGCAGAGGTTAGCACCGCTGCTTCACAGATCAGGTCACAGTTTTGCAGTCTCGGCTTTAGACCCAAATGGTAAAAAGGGGTATTTGAAATGCTTTGGATGTGAGGATAAAGTCCTAAAACTTCAACATGTGACAACATACCAGAGAACTGGGATGGCACACTAAATAAAACGAGTGTGAAACCTGAAACACTTAGTGCTGCCATGGGTGAGCATTCTGATTGCAGTACGTTCATAATGCAGTCTGAGGTAAGGTACCTTCATGCTACCCATTCTCTGCACTAACCTCCATATATCTGTACTAGTCACGAGATGATGCACTTAACATTATACATTACGTATTGTTGTACAGGTGTCGCTGAACTGTGCATTATGTGAACATCAGACTAAATTTATATTGGAAAAAGTGGAAAATATAATAATTACCATTAAATCAATTAAACACACAAAATTGGTGTTTAAAAACCAGAAGGGATCCATCCATTATCCAACCCACTATATCCTAACTACAGGGTCACGGGCGTCTGCTGGAGCCAATCCCAGCCAACACAGGGTGCAAGGCAGGAAATAAACCCTGGGCAGGGCGCCAGGCCACTGTAGGGCACACACAGGACAATTTAGAATCGCCAATGCACCTAACCAGTATGTCTTTGGATTGTGGGAGGAAACCCACGCAGACACAGGGAGAACATGCAAACTCCACGCAGGGTGGACCCGAGAAGCGAACCCGGGTCTCCTAACTGCGAGGCAGCAGTGCTACCCACTGTGCCACCCATGAAACTTAATGCAAAATGAAGTTCTGCCCTATTCCTCTTCCGGCACGCTTTCTGGCAAGCTAAAAGTCGTCTTCCCCTTCTAACTAAACACAAGTGGTGTCAAGCTCAGGAACGTTTAATGGACTTTGTGACTCACACCTTATACAAACTCCGGAAATTAACAACATTTTGCAAATTGACATACTCAGCATTTATACTGGGTCTGGATCTGAGCAGCTTGTCCCTCCGGGTCGTCACAATACAATCTAATGTGGCGTAAACTGCATATGTGGAGAACATGAGGACAATCCAGACAAGAACAGGCCGTTCAACCCCATAAAGCTTGCCAGTCCTATCCACTTAATTCTTCTAAAATAACATCAAGTTGAGTTTTGAAGGTCCCTAAAGTCCTGCTGTCTGCCACACTACTTGGTCATTTATTCCAAGTGTCTGTGATTCTCTGTGTGAAGAAAAACCTCCAAATGTTTGTAAGAAATTTACCCTTCACAAGTTTCCTACTGTGTCCCCGTGTTCTTGATGAACTCATTTGAAAATAACAGTCTTGATCCACTGGACTAATTCCTTCATAATGTTAAACACTTCAGTCAGGTCTCATCTTCATCTCCAATAAAGGCTCAGCTCTTTTAATCTTTCATCATAACTCAACTCCTGTATCCCTGAATCAGCCTAGTTGCTCTTCTCTGGACCACCTCTAGTGCTGCTATGTCTTTATGGAGATCCAAACTGCACACAGGACTCCAGATGAGGCCTCACCAGTGTGTTATAAAGTCTTGAGTAGAACCTCCTGTGACTTGTACTCCACACGTCAAGGCGCTATATAACCTGATGTTCTGTTAGTCTTCTTAATGGCTTCTCAACACTGTCTGGAAGTCGATAGCTTAGAGTCCACTATGACTCCTGTTTCCTACTCATAAGGTGGACTCTTGATTTTCCGACCTCCCATTGTGTATTCAAACCTAACATTTTTACTTCCTATGTTTAATACTTTACATTTACTGACATTAAATTTCATCTGCCACAAATCTGCCTAAGCCTGTCTGCTGTCCAAGTCTGTCTGTGATGATTCAATGGATTCTCAATGATCTGCTAATCCACCCATTTTGGTTTCATCCACAAAATTAACAAGCCTGTTCTTTATATTCCTATCTAAATCCATCCATCCATCCTTTATCCAACCCGCTACATCCTAACTACAGGGTCACGGGGGTCTGCTGGAGTCAGTCCCAGCCAACACAGGGCACAAGGCAGGAAACAAACCCTGGGCAGGGTGCCAGCTTCCCCGCAGTGCGCACACACACACCCACACACTAAGCACACACTTGGGACAATTTAGGATCTCCAATGCACCTAACCAGCATGTCTTTGGACTGTGGGTGGAAACCGGAGTACCCAGAGGAAACCCACGTAGACACTGGGAGAACATGCAAACTCCACACAGGGACCCAGGTCTCCTAACTGAGAGGCAGCAGCGCTACCCACTGCGCCACCGTGCCACTCCCTATCTAAATTATTTACAGATATTAACAATAGCAGTGGCCCTAGCACTGACCCCTGCTGGTCACCACTCTTAACGTCACCCAGTTCTGATGAGGTTCCTCACACCATCACCCTCTGCTTCCTGTGTCAATTCTGCACCCATCTACACACAACACTCTGAACTGCAACTTCTTTTAGTTTGATGCCCACCCTCTCATGTGGCACCTCATCAAATGCTTTCTGAAAGCCAAGATAAATAATCTCATCTGCTCCACTCTGGTCGTATCCTTTTGTTGCCTCCTCATAGAATTCCAGCCTGTTAGTAAAACACGACCTCCCTCTTCTGATGCCATGCTGACTGTTCAGAATAACTCCTGTCTTTGCCAGGTGTTTCTCAGTCTTCTCCTTAACTGTGAATGTCCCCTTGGGATTAATAAAGTATCTATCTATCTATCTATCTATCTATCTATCTATCTATCTATCTATCTATCTATCTATCTAT
>JANRMT010062834.1:61024700-61034756 GCA_026402145.1 Polypterus bichir lapradei
AAAGATCCTAAATAATTGGATTTGAGGAATTTTTCAAACTCCCTGTTTTCTTGAATTCATATCACAAACATCTACAATCGGTCATTCAGCCAATTTAAATGGAGACAAATTGTAACCCTTTTGTTTGGTGTCATTGCGTGTCCCACACTGAACATGGACCAGAGAAAGCAAAGGAGGGAGTTGTTTGAGGAGATCAGGAAGACCAGTATGTTAAAGGCAAAGGCGAGAAGACCACCATCTCCAAGCAACTTGATGTTCCTGTCACAACAGTTGCAAATATTATGAAGAAGTTGAAGGTCCTTGAGACTGTAGCCCACCCCCCTGGACTCGGCCACAACAGGAGGATCGACCCCCATAGTGGGCAGAAGGAGAGTGAGAATGGCAGACAAAAAGCCAAAGACGACTTCCAAAGAGGTCCATCAGCGTCTGATCCCACCGACCATCGCTTTTTGAGTGACAGAGGGCTCAATGGAAGAAGACCCAGAAGAAAAAAAACATCAAGAAGCCCAGACTGCAATTTTCTAAAGAAGCTGCAGATCTTCTGAGAGAAAGTCCTGTGAACAGATAAGGCAAACCTGGAGCTTTTTGGCCAAGTCACGTCACCTCAATGTCCACAGATGAGGACATGAAGCTTTCAAAGATTAAGCTGCTTGCTGTGTCTGAGCCCATTCTGCACCCGTCTACACACCACACCCTGAACTGCCACTTCTTTCAGCCTGATGCCCAACCTCTAGTGTGGCACCTCATCAAATGCTTCCTGAAATTCATGATAAATAATCTCATGGGCTCCACTCTGGTCGTATCCTTTTGTTGCGTCCTTATAGAATTCCATCACGTTAATAAAACACGACCTCCTTCTTCTGATCTCATGCTGACTGTTCCGTCAGACTCCTGTTCTTGCCATGCATTTCTCAATCTTCTCCTTAATAATTCCTTCCATTCATTTCCCTGGGATGCACGTTAAGCTTACTGGCCTTTAGTTGCTTGGATCTGCCTGGTCACCCTTTTCATATAACGGGATCATATTTGCCATTTTCCAGCACTTGGGAATTTTCTCAAAAATGTGCATGAAGGGTTTAGATCTGCACTCGTTAACCTCCTCAAGATCTCAAGAGTAAATATGACCAGGCTCCGGTGATTTGTTGGATGTCATCCTGTTTAATCTGAGCAGCTCTTCTCTCTCTACGATTTCCAGATGTACCTCAGCATCTCCTCACTACCTCCTGGTTCATTTCTCCCCCTTGATGATCCCTGGAGATTGCGTCTCATTACAGTAAAGTCACAGAGTCGGGTTCTTGATAGGGATAAGTCAAGCTGTAGCAGATGCAACCTGTCATTTGCATCAATTATGATGAATATGTGACATAAAACGGAGGGCTTTGTGTGCTAATTAGGTAAGAAACGTGACAGCAGAGAACCCGAGACGTCTGCCTGCTGAACGAGCAATATGAAGAAAATAAACAGCAAATAATTAAGAAGGAAAGAGGAATAGATTTTGACTACAGGGCCTCAAAAGTCCACTGGCCATTATTCAAATTCAATTTAAGCTCCAATGCAATGACCATGCAAATCTCTGATTTTCTAGGAGCTGGCATGAAAAATCACCTTTATTTAATCACTAGAATAATTAAGAAAAAAAAAAAAAAGAACTAATTAAGTGAAAGGCTGTTACATTCTTCCAAAGGAAATTCAATTTACATAATAACAGATGAGAAGCACAGGCTGGGGTTTCATTACATTAAAAGACTGCTGTCTTCTTGCATGGGAAAAATTAGAAGAAAATCACACCATCATAACAAGCTTAAAAAATATTGGCCTTTTGCTGTATATACAAAAATTCATTATCAAGAAATATGCATTTAAAAAATAAAGTGGTTGCCATCATTACGAAACAACAGCTGATAATTGGGAATCAGCCAAACCATTGTACAGGGGTCTGAATAGAATACAGACAGGCTTGGGCAGATGAAACCCACCTTAATAAAAATTGACAATTGTGTCTGTGTGCCCGTCCAGTTGGTGTGTCTGTGTTATTTTCCATTTGGAATGGGATTCGTAAAAGCAGTTCTATTATTTGTGATGCGACATCTGTTGGAATGACAAATGCAATGCATTTTATTACTGCAAAATGATTGTGATGCACCATCTGTTGGAATGACAAATGCAAAGAATTTTATTACTGCAAATGACTGTGATGCACCATCTGATAAATGCATCTGCAAATAATGGTGATGCACCATTTGTTGGAATGACAAATGCAAAGAATTTTATTACTGCAAATGATTGTGATGCACCATCTGTTGGAATGACAAATGCAAAGCATTTTAATACTGCAAATGATTCTGATGCACCATCTGTTGGAATGACAAATGCATCTGCAAATGATTGTGATGCACCATTTGTTGGAATGACAAATGCAATGCATTTCATTACTGCAAATGATTGTGATGCGCCATCTGTTGAAATGACAAATGCAATGCATTTCATTACTGCAAATGATTGTGATGCACCATCTGTTGGAATGACAAATGCAATGCATTTCATTACTGCAAATGATTGTGATGCGCCATCTGTTGGAATGACAAATGCAATGCATTTCATTACTGCAAATGATTGTGATGCACCATTTGTTGGAATGACAAATGCAATGCATTTTATTGCTGCAAATGAAAGTGATGCACCATTTGTTGGAATGACAAATGCAATGCATTTTATTGCTGCAAATAATTGTGATGCACCATCTGTTGGAATGAAAAATGCAATGAATTTTATTGCTGCAAATGATTGTGATGCACCATCTGTTGAAATGAGAAATGCATTTTATTACATCCAGTACTTGGATGGGAGACCAACCAGGTAAAGCTTGGGTTGCTGCTGAAAAAGGCTAGTATGGGGGATTAACCCTGTTGTCTATGTGTGGATCTCAATGCCCGAGTGTACTGACAGGGACACTGTGCTCTAAAACATGGCTCCATCCTTCAAATGAGACATCAAACCAAAGTCTTGACTCTCTATGGTTATAAAAGATCCCTGGGCATCTTTCTCAAAAATCAACAACAACAACAACATTTATTTATATAGCACATTTGAATACAAACAGTGGCTCAAAGTGCTTTATATAATGAAGAATAGAAAAATAAAAGACACAGTAAGAAAATAAAATAAGTCAACACTAATTAACGTAGAATAAGAGTAAGGTCCAATGGCCAGGGTGGACAGAAATAACAAAAAAAAAAAAACTCCAGACGGCTGGCGAAAAAAATAAAATCTGTAGGGATTCCAGAGCATTAGACTGCCCAGTCCCCTCTGGGCATCAGGGTGTATGCCAATGTCCTGGCTAAATTGTCCACCATGGCATTTTGGTCATTCTGCCCCCCTAATATTCCCCTGTCTCTAATTGTCTCTCTCTCTCTATCTCACCCCTTCACCATCTAATAACTCATGTGCAGTGAGTGTACTACTGCAAAAATGGCTGATGCTGCATCAACCAGGTGGATGCTGCATATTAGTGGTGGTTAAAAAGTGGCTCCTGACTCATTAGATAAAAAGTGCTTTGAGCAGTGAGAAAAGTGCTATATAAATGTAAAGATTTATTATTATTATTATTATTGTTTATACTGGTTGTGATGTGCCATCTGTTGGAATGAAAAATACAATGCACTTTGCCACTTCAAATGGTTGTGATGCACCATCTGTTGGAGTGACAAATTATTTGCTTCAAATCCATTATATTACCAGTACTGAGGTCTGAAAGCTGGTATCAATACTGAAGTTAAGATTTTAGTACCCATCTAACACTAGAGCAGGTCGATAAGGAAAAATGACAAATGTATCCATACAACATGATAAAATGTATAGAAAGCGAAGGAGTCTCATTATTTTCTCAACATACAGTATCCATTTATTTCAGTAGATCTGCTGTAGAAGGGCCAGTGAACTCTCTGGCCATCTTTTTGAGCCACTCTGAGTAGACAAAGACATTCCCAGACTTATGAAGATGTAGATAAGAAATGACAGCTAGAGGGCAGTAAATCATCCTACAGTCTGTGGAAAGTTACTGGGAAATTTATAAACTTAGGGTACCCACCTAGTCACATGATTTGTGATACACCATGTTTTAGAGCATGCTGGAGGAAATGCCTTTCTCATATAATAGTGACAGATACTGCATTCAGGGAAAGAACGAATAACATTGACCCTCGTGAAGGTACAAATTAAAAAAATAGTGTGCCCTGGTTGGGATAAGGGGCACTGTATGTGGTGTTTGCCAATGAACACCCGGTGATCAAGCACCCTGGACCTGGCCAGGCTCTGCCCCAAAATGTGAAGATATCTCGTGGGCACACCACCTGCATGACAAAGGGCGAGGATCAGGTGAGATGCCAGTTTAGTAGTGGGCACAGGTGGGTAAGACTTAAACGGAATAGATTTCAGCAATGAAGACCGGGTTTTGCTATAGAGTTGGAAGGGCACAATTTACCTGTCAATGGGGGGGAATGCCATTCTCTTTTGTTTAGGTATGGGGAAACACCTCACAGGCCATGGATTAGGAAAAGCAGGTGGGCAAAGCCACCATTTGTGCCGAGCCTTCGAGTGCTTATCAGTTTTACCCTTTGCAGGTTTTGGATCTGACTTTGCTAATCAAAGATGAAAGAAAGCAAACATCACTGAAGAATAATTTGTTGCATAGAAAGACTGAAGCAGCCATGAACATTGGAAAGGGGTTTATGAACGACCTTTCATTTCATTGGAAGAAGAAGAAGAAGAAATGAAAGAGAAAGGAAGTAAGAAGGAAAAAAGAAAGAAAAGAACCCAAGTGAGGATGGTACTTGAGGAAAAATGCCATCCGAAGAGTCACGTTGTCTTGGATTTCTGTTGTGTTAGTGTGATTGGAGATACTTCCATAAACGATGTGAACACCTTAGTACTGACGCAGATCGTTTTGGTTTTAAATGAACAAGGACCCTGCTGTCCGTAAAGCTACTGAGCCCCCCACACAAGCCCACAGCATGCTGTCAAGCGCGGTTAAATAGTGTGGATTAATTGTAGTCCACTAACACGTGGCATCGCATTCTGTTATCACCATTTCTGAATGCGACTCGTTCTTACAATGATGGGCCATCTCTCCATTTGACCAAAAAAAAAGCTAAAAACGCTCCAACATTCTAAACCGCTAACTAAGTCTTTAAAAATCATCTGAAGGTGGCACCCTGGGCACATTTTTCTAATTTATTGTTGTTTTTTTTACTGAAAAAGAAATAATGAAATAAAATTCCAAAGCATTTATTAGAAATATGAATTGCCAGACAACTTCACCCACCGTACATCACAAAAGCCTGTTGCCAACATGTGGGTATTTCGGTGTCCATGGCAACCGGGAATACACCGCCCCACCCAGCTGCCCACACAGCTCCTTCACAGCTCTAATCTAATCGTACACTCTGAGCGCACTGCGCTGATACGACTGTGAACAAATCACCAAATATTTGAGCCGAAAGCATTAAATGCACAGGGTGATGGGTACATCATCATAATAATAGAAACAAATAGAAAAGCAAAGTATTGGAATCAGCGAGCTGAGGAAGAGGATGAGTGAATGATGACATAGTAATAAACAAACCCTGATTTGATACAAGGCCTTCCTCTGCTTCGTCTTCTGTGTGGGGTCCACGTGCTGGACCCTCCCTCTCCGCACAGCTCAGTCGTGCACCTCCTCGCCAGTCAGACCCTTTACCTTTATCTTCTGCTTTGGTCTCTTTTGCTTTCTCCTCATCATGTCCATCACTCTTCATCACATGTCCACACCCTACTTTAGTTGTACTTCTGATTGTCTCATTTTTTACATTCCACACCACCATCTCCACATTCTCATTTCTGCCACGTCCACCTTCTTCTCCTGCTGTGCCTCCTTTAGTGCTCACATCTCAGCTCCACACATCATTGCTGGTCCTACCACTGTCTTCAAGTCCTCACCTTTAACCTTCAGTCACACAATACTCCTGATACCTTCTTCCAGTTCCAGTTTTTCCCTCCACACTGCACTCTATGAGTTACATCTGCATCTAATTCTTTATCTTGGGCTACCACATCATCATCATCATCATCATTATCATCATCTTTTCCCACTTCTATGTGGGGTCAATGTGCTTGATCAACCTTCACCATAGTACCATACAGCTCTGTCCTACACCACCTGACCAGTCAAGTTCTTTTCTTTCAGATCTTCTCCTACTTTATCCATTCACCTCCACTTTGCCTCCCATGCTTCCTCTTCCCCATGTCCATCACTCTTCATCACATGTCCATACCACTCCACCTTGCTTTCCAGTACTTTCTTAGCTATCTCTCTCACTTTGGTTGTCTAATTTCTTATACTCCACAACTCCATCTCCACTTTCTCATTTCTACCACATCCACCTTCTTCTTCTGCTGTGCCCATGTCTCCGTGCCACACATCATTACTGGTCCTATCTCACTGGCTTAATAACCTCACCTTCAATCTTCACCTTAATTCTTCAATCACATGATACTCCTGATACCTTCTCCCAATTGTACCATCCACACTGCACTCTGTGGGTTATCTCTGCATGTAAGTTCCCATCTTGGTCTGTCACTTCTTCTTCTTCTTTTCACACTTCTATGTGGGGTCGATGTAGTTGATCAGCCTTCTTCCATTTACCTCAGTTCCCCAGTTAGAGCCTTTACCTTCAGATCTTCTTCTACTTTATCCATCCTCCTCCACTTTTGCCTCTCTTGCGTTTCTCCTCCCCATGCCCATCACTCTTTTGCCCACACCTTCATTGTGTCTCACATGTCTACACCCTACTTTCCAGTACTTTCTTAGCTATCTCTCCCACTTAGGTTGTCTCATTTCTTATACTCCACACCGCCATCTTCACATTCTCATTTCTACCACATCTACCTTATTCTCTTGCTGTGCCCCCTTTAATGCCCACATCTCAGCTACACACATCATTGCTGGTCCTACCACTGGCTTCAAAACTTCACCTTTAAACTTTGCGTTAATTCTTCAATCACACGATACTCCTGATACCTTCTCCCAGTTGTTCCATCCCACAATGCACTCTGTGGGTATATCTCTGCATGTAACTTCTTATCTTGGTCTGCCACTTCTTCTTCTTTTTCTTCTTTTCTCACTTCTATGTGGGGTCAATGTGCTTCAGCCTTCTTCCATTCAGCTCGGCTCCCCAGTCAGACCCTCTACCTTCAGATCTTCTTCTACTTCATCCATCCTCCTCCTCTTTGGCCTCCCTCACTTTCTCTTTCCCACATCCATTCTCTTTTGCCTACCTATTTCTTGTCTATCCTCATCACATGTCCGTACCACTTCACCCTGCTTCCCAGTACTTTCTTAGCTGTCTCTCCCAATTTAGTTGTACCTCTGATTGTCTCATTTCTTACACTCCACACCTCCATCTCCACATTCTCATTTCTGTCACATCCACCTTCTTTTGCTTGCTGTGCCCCCTTTACTGCCCACGTTTCAACTCCACACATCATTGCTGGTCCTACCACTGGCTTCAAGTCCTCACCTTTACCCTTTGGTCACACAAACCTCCTGATATCTTCTCCCGATTGTCCCATTCACCACTGCACTCTGTGGGTTATCTCTGCATCTAATTCTCCATCTTGGTCTACTGCTGATCCTCGATATTTAAATTCCTCCACTCTTTTCAATGGCTCTTACTGCAGGCTCACTTCTGAATCCTGATCATCATCAAACCTCAGATGTTCTGTCTTCTTCTTCACTACACTGGTTACCGATCCCATTTAGAATTGACTTTAAAATCCTACTTATGGTTTACAAAGCCTTCAATACTCTGCTCCATCTTATATTTCAGAATGCCTCTCACCTTACACTCCAAATCGTAACCTTAGATCTTCAAATGAGGGTCTGCTTGGAATTCCAAGAGCTAAACTTAAAAGAAGTGGTGAGGTGGCCTTCTGCTGTTATGCACCGAAAATCTGGAATAGCTGACCGATAGAAAGTCGCCAGGCTAATACGATGGAGCACTTTAAAAAACTGATAAAAACTCATTATTGTAATGTGGCTTTCTCAGAGCTTCATTTTAGTGTAACCCTGATATTCTGTATATGCATTAAATTATTATTTTTATCATAGCTTCACAATCTGTACTAAACCCTACTTTCTCTGCTGTTCAATTTTAGTTTTTTCTGTGGTGGTGATCTGAGCCTCAACCACCTGATCAAAGCACCGTGCTGTCCCTACATTGGTGGACTGAAGGCCAGAAGTACACATGACCGTCATCATCAAGTCGTTCTGTGTGAAGCCTAAAAAACCATGAGGACTGATTGAGATCATTGATGTTAGGGGGGCTTGGTGGTCTTGTGGATTCAGAACTCCTGCAGATTTTGTTTTTTCTCCAGCCGTCTGGAGTTTTTATAGTTTTTTCTGTCCTCCTGGCCATCAGACCTTTCTTTATTCTTTGTTACTTAGCATTGCCTAATTTTATTTTTATGTTTTTCTTCTTTCTTTCTTCATCTTGTAAAGCACTTTGAGCTACAGCATTAGGATGAAAATGTGCTCTAGAAATAAATGTTGTTGTTGTTCTTCCTATCTATCTATCTATCATATAGTGCCTTTCATATCTATCTATCTATCTATCTATCTATAGTGCCTTTCACATCCATCTATCTATTGATTATATAGTGCCTTTCATATCTATCTATTATATAGTGCCTTTCATATCTATCTATCATATAGTGCCTTTCACATCTATCTATCATATAGTGTCTTTCATATCTATCTATCTATCCATCAATTATATAGTGCCTTTCATATCTATCTATCTATTGTTATATAGTGCCTTTCATTTCTATCTATCTATCTATCGATTATATAGTGCCTTTCACATCTATCTATCTATCATATAGTGCCTTTCATATCTATCTATCTATCTATCAATTATATAGTGCCTTTCATATCTATCTATCATTATATAGTGCCTTTCATTTCTATCTATCTATCGATTATATAGTGCCTTTCATATCTATCTATCTATCATTATATAGTGCCTTTCATTTCTATCTATCTATCTATCGATTATATAGTGCCTTTCACATCTATCTATCTATCATATAGTGCCTTTCATATCTATCTATCCATCAATTATATAGTGCCTTTCATATCTATCTATCTATTATTATATAGTGCCTTTCATATTTATCTATCTATCGATTATATAGTGCCTTTCATATCTATCTATCATATAGTGCCTTTCACATCTATCTGTTGATCATATAGTGCCTTTCATATCTATCTATCTATCATATAGTGTCTTTCATATCTATCTATCTATCTATCTATCTATCGATTATATAGTGCCTTTCATATCTATCTATCTATCATTATATAGTGCCTTTTATATTTATCTATCTATCTATCTATCTATCTATCTATCTTCCAAAGCCTTTCTGCAATCTTCCATCTACCTCTCTACTTCCTCCTTTCTGGTGCCACACAACACCGTGTCATTAGTGCTAAACCAGCACCAGGGCACCTATAATGGGGGTGGTGTCTATCATCAATACATTCATTACACAGTGCCATTCATATCTACATATCATATATCTATTACAAAGTGTCATTTCTATTTTGTATAGTAGTTTTCAAATCTATGTGTTGTGTACTGTATTTCATTATCTAACTGTATTTTTTTTATATAGATAGAGAATATAGCATATACTTAACTGTCTGTCTACTTTTCCCATGTTTTATAGTGCTTCTCATATACAGTATATCTATTTAAGGTAATGAAAGCTGGATAGATAGATAAAGTGGAAAGGCAGTATACAAAACTGAGGTATGGAAAGTACTACATAAGACAGGAAATGCACTGTTTAACAGATATATAGACAGGTAAAGGGACAATGTAATGTCTCAGTAATAATAAAGGCAATGTATAATGAAAAAGTAAATGAGAAAGACACTATACAGTATGTACTCAACAGCTAGATAAAGGAAATGTGATAGATAGATAGATAGATAGATAGATAGATAGATAGATAGATAGA
>JANRMT010062834.1:61034766-61045124 GCA_026402145.1 Polypterus bichir lapradei
TAGATAGATAGATAGATAGATAGATAGATAGATAGATAGATAGATAGGAAAGGCAATATATAATAGCGCTATATTACATAGGCTGCATAAATATTGATTTCTGGAGGAAAATTCCCTTTTTTCAGCAGCAACATGCACACAAAATGCAGAGGAAAGAGTTTAGAGAAAGTAGAGAGTGTGACCCAAGTGTAAGACCTAGAGCTGTACCTAATGTATTACAATGATAGCTGTTATTATTTAGTAATATGAATATTATCCTTGTACCCGTGTTTCTGATATAACTGGCTGGGTGAACTCAGGTGGGCTCCCTAATAATTTTTCCTCACTCAGGATTTGTAATAAAACAAACAGCAGGAATATCAGGATTGAGGCCGTTTGGCTTTCCTCCTGCATGCTCCCTGCCGCTGACGCCGTACGTTCCAAGCCCTGCAGTAATCCGAGGAGCCCCGATGCGTGTTTGTGTTTATTTATCACGTACCTTCTTTGTCGTTATGGTTTATGATCGCGTCCTGAATCATCTCCGACAGCCCGAAGTGAACTCGATGCTTCCTGTTGTGCTTCCCTTTGCCTTTGAGTCCTGAGTGCTTGTTCAGGGTCTTCTCGCGCTCATGGTAGGCTTTCACCTGCTCCAAGCGCATTCGCTTCAACAGCCGCTGCCTTTGGCCGAGGGGCAGGGACTCCAATAAGCACTGGTCGATTTCCATGTCATGAGACCGAAAAACATTACATAGCTGAAAGCAACCTGTTGGAGAAAAATTACAACAATTAAAACCCTTGTCGTTAAAGGACAATGTTCATTTGATATTTCTCAGAACCCTGACCTTAATCATAGCTGGTTTATCCATACAGACTTCTATTTTTTTTTCCCACCAGATTGTAATAAGTGAAGCTACTCTGCTGGTCTGGTGAGATCCACACAACAAATCCATGCAAAACACAAGACGCAATTTTTGCAACAGCAGATGATTGCACAAAAATATTTGCAAAAGCACACAAAAGGGAAAGCACTGCACCATAAAGTGGTGATTATTGAGGGGTGACATTTAGAGGGACTTTCCTGCATGCAAGATGAGCCAACAGCTATATGAACAACCTGGCAGAGAGGGACTACCGTGTTTAATTTGCAGGATCACGCAGCACATTATATAGTGACTTTCTTACTTTCTTATTTATTAATAATAATTAATAATTCTTTACATTAATATGGCTCATTTTTCACTACTCAAAGTGCTTTTCATAGACAGTGGGGAGCCACTTCAGCCAACACCATTGTGCAACATCCACCTGGATGCAACAGCAGCCATTTTTGCACCAGTACACTCACCACACATGACCTGTTAGGCGGTGAAATAGTGAGAGACAGTTAGCCAATCAGGGGGCCAGAATGACCAGGCCGTGATGGGGCAATTTAGCCTGGACATCAGGATACACCTTACTCTTTACTCTTTAAATGACCACAAAGAGTCAGAACCTCAGTTTTACGTCTCATCTCATCAAGGATGGCACCATTTGTACAGCACAGTGTCCCAGTCACTGCACTGGGATCAACACCCAGACCTGAGGGCAAGCGCCTCATAATGGCCTCACCTGCACCTCAAGCCAGCAGCAACTCAAGCTATTCCTAGATGGTTTCCCATCCAAGTGCTGGCCGGGACCGTAAATGCTTAGCTTGAGATGGACGACCTCTTCTGAGGTGCAGGTGCTGTGGCTGCTTCTTGTATTAATGAGTTGTTAAGGCATCTTTGTCGGAAATACATGTCAGGTGTATGACAGTTGTGACTTGTTATGCGTGTCAGAAATACTCAAAGCCGCAGGGGGCGTGTGCCCATATTTATCAAGAATCTCAAAATTACTCCAAAGAGTCTTAACTAGGAAAGGAATTTGTCTGACCTCACAGAAGTAGTTATGAAGGAGAAGGAGTTCACGTGCCAGAATGAATGACATCAAGATTTTGTGGCACCAAAGGGCAGAAAATGGCACTCGTGAAGACATTTTGTGGTTTTCTGATACTAATGCTGAGGCTTCACCACAAAGATAATAATAACACTAATAGGAGAAGGAGAAGAAGGAGAAGGAGAAGTTGATGTTGAAGCAGAAGAAGTTGAAGAAGTTGGAGTTGAAGAAGAAGAAGAAGTTGGAGTTGAAGAAGAAGAAGAAGTTGAAGCTGAAGAAAAAGAAGATGAAGTTGAAGAAGAAGAAGAAGATGAAGTTGAATAATAATAATAATAATAATAATAATAATAATAATAATAATAAATCTTTATTTATTTGTCACATACATAGTTATACAGAACAACACGCAGTGAAATGCATCTTTTGGCAGTGACGGGGATTCGAACCGGCAACCTTCGGGAAGAAGAAGTTGAAGAAGAAGTTTAAGTTGAAGAAGAAGAAGCTGAAGTTGAAGAAGAAGAAGAATAAAAACATAATGACAACACAACAAAATGATACCACCAGAGTGGAGCTTATGATATTATTTATCTTGACTTTCAGAAAGCATTTGATGAGGTACCACATGAGAGGGTGGGCATCAAAGTAAAAGAAGTGGGAGTTCAGGGTGTAGTGTGTAGATGGGGGCAGAATTGGCTCAGACGCAGGAAGCAGAGGGTGATGGTGTGAGGGACCACATCAGAATTGGGTGATGTTAAGAGTGGTGACCAGCAGGGGCCAGTGCTGGGGCCACTGCTATTGTTAATATCTATAAATGATTTAGATAGGAATACTGTATAAGTAACAAGCTGGTTAAGTTTGCAGATGATACCAAGATAGATGGATTAGCAGATAATCGAGATCTGTTGAATCATCACAGACGGTCTTGGATAGCAGACAGGCTTTGGGCAGATTTGTGGATGATGACATTTAATGTCAGTAAATGTAAAGAATTACCCATAGGAAGTAAAAATGTCAGGTTTGAATACACCTTACAATCCTTAAGAGAAGGATTTAGGAGTCATGGTGGACTCGACACTATCAACTGGCAGACAGTGTTAAGAAGCCATTAAGAAGGATAACAGAATGTCAGGTTATATAGCGCCTTGATGTGTGGAGTACAAGTCACAGGAAGTTCTGCTCAAGCTTTATAACACACTGGTGAGGCCTCATCTGGAGTCCTGGGTGCAGTTTGGGTCTCCATAAAGACACAGCAGCACTAGATGTGGTCCACAGAAGAGCGACTAGGCTGATTCAGGGCTACAGGAGTTGAATTATGAGGAAAGATTAAAAGAGCTGAACCTTTACAGAAGATGAAGAGTAGACCTGATTTGAAGTGTTTAACATTTTGAGGGGAATTAGTCCAGTGGATCGAGACGGTGACTTTAAAATGAGTTCATCAAGAATACGGGGACACAGTTGGAAACTCCATCCATCCATTTTCCAACTCGCTGAATCCGAACACAGGGTCACGGCGGTCTGCCAGTTGGAAACTCGTTAAGGGAAAATTTCACACAAACATGAGTAAGTTTTTCTTCAGACAGAGGACTACAGACAATATAATGGGATGATATTTGCCATTTTCCAGTCCTTTGGAATCTCCCCAGTGCGCAGTGACTTCCTAAAAATATGTTTCAAAGGGTTTATATCTGTACTCACTAGCCTCCTTAAGAACACAAGGATAAAAATTATCTGGTCCTGGTGATCTGTTTGATTTCATCTTATTTAATCTGAGCAGCACTTCTCCCTCTACATTTCCAAATCCCTCAGTACCTCCTTAGTAGTCCCTGTTACTGCTCTGCGGTTATCCACTTCCTTACTTGTAAACACCTCAGAAAAATGTAAGTTTAGGACATCCACTGTTTCACTGTTTTTATCTTTTAATTCCCCTTAAGAAGCGAAGTTCCGCTGATGCACATTAGCATAGGATGCCCTTGAAGGAGTCCCTGTCATTGACGGCAGATGACGAGTGACAGAGATAGAGAAAAGCATGCAGCAGGGAGACAAATGATGAAGAACAAAGTAAGAGTACAGAGTGAGACTTCTGATGCCATCAGATCTTGAATGTCCTCGGCATGGGATTGCAGAGGGGCAGAGATCAGACGAGAAGAAGAAGGGATATATAGAATACATCATATGAAGAATAAATGTTCAAAACTCACAGTACTGGATGATGAATGGACTGCAAGCAAGCCAGACTGGAGCTGCGTGACCTAATCCTGATTAAACAAGCCAACAACTGGGACCACCTCAACTGGGACCTTTTGGCACTTTAACCTTCTTAAGCAAATCATAAAACCCAAGACTGCTACTCATTAATTTAAATTCTTCCATCTCACACCACACATAAATGCTTACACAGGCCATAATTCTACCTGTTAACATCTTTATTTGAAATTTTCCATCATTTAACTAATATTAGTGCAGACTACTAGAAATTTGCCAGCAGCCATGCCACCTGCATCCACTTGAAGTTAAGCCTGTTCAGGCCTGGCCAGATGGGAGACCATCTGGGAAAAAGCTTGGAGCTGTTGCTGGAAGAGGTGTTGGTGAAGCCAGCAGGTGGCACTTTCCCTGCGGTCTTAATCCCAAAGCCACCAGAGCAATAACGGGGAACACCGTTCTGTAAATATGGTGCCATCCTTCACATGACATGTAAAACTGAGATCCTGACTCTCTGTGGTCTTTAAAGATCCCAGAGCATCCTTTGTAAAGAATAAGATGTATCCTGAAGTCCAGGCTAAATTGTTCATCATGGCCTAGTCATTCTGGCCCCCAATCATCCCCTGTCCCTAATTGGCTAACTGTCACTCTACCTAACAGCTAAACTGTGGTGAGTGGACTGCTGCAAAAATGGCTGCAGGTAGATGTTGAACACTGGTGGTGGTTGAAGTGGCTCCCCACTCCCTTTGTAAAGAATTTGATTAGTGAGAAAAGTGCTATATAAATCTACGTAATTATTATTATTATTGTTCACCTAAACTTGGGCAGCATGGTGGTGCAGTGGTAGCGCTGCTACCTCGCAGTAAGGAGGCCTGGGTTTGCTTCCCGTGTCCTCCCTGCATGGAGTTTGCATGTTCTCCCCGTATCTGTGTGGGTTTCCTCGGGGTACTCCGGTTTCCTCCCACAGTCTGAAGACATGCAGGTTAGGTGCATTGGTGATCCTAAATTGTCCCTAGTGTGTGCTTGGTGTGTGTGTGTGTGTGCCCTGCGGTGGGCTGGCGCCCTGCCCGGGGTTTGTTTCCTGCCTTGCACCCTGTGTTGGCTGGGATTGGCACCAGCAGACCCCCGTGACCCTGTAGTTAGGATATAGTTAGGACATTCTGATATCCTCTGATGAAGGAAACTCCACTGTAATTATGTTGTTAGACTTAAGTGCAGCATTTGACACCATTGACCGTTCTATTTTACTGCACAGGCTAGAAAACGATGTTGGGCTTACAGGCCACGTGCTCGCTTGGTTTAGTTCTTATTTATCAAATTGATTCCAATACGTAAAGAAATGTGCTGACAGGACTCCATCATTATACACAGAAGTTCAATATGGTGCCCCACAGGGCTCAGTACTCGGACCTTTACTGTTTTCACTTTACAGGCTTCCACTGGGATCTCTCATTAGGAAACATCATGTTAATTTTCACTCGTGTGCAGATGACACCCAGTTATACCTTTCATTTAAATCAAATGAAGTTTCCCAGATATTGTCTTTAATTAGTTGTGTTAGTGAATTAAAGGAGTGGATGAATGAGAACTACTTGTCTTTAAATACAGATAAAACAGAGATGTTAATTGTTGGAGGGAATGACGCTGATCACAACAATATTCTGTCATCATTTAACAGTTGGAATCCCAATTAATTTTACTGAATCAGCCTGAAATCTCGGAGTTCTCTTTGACTCTAGCATGTTATTTAAAGCGCACATTACAAAGTTGTCCAAATCATGTTTCTTCCATCTTAAAAATGTTAGGAAATTAAGGTGCTTTCTAAATAAACAGGATTCTGAGAAATTAATTCATGCATTTATCTCTAGTAGGATTGACTACTGCAATGCGGTGTTCACTGGCTGTTCAAACTGTTCTTTATACAGCCTCCAGTTAATCCAAAATGCGGCTGCAAGAATTATTACAAGAACAAGAAAATATGAACACATAACTCCAGTTCTTAAATCCTTACACTGGCTCCCAGTTAAGTTTAGGGCAGATTTCAAAATCCTCCTTTTAACATATAAAGCATTAAATGGCCAAGGTCCGGCTTACTTGTCTGAACTCATCATGACTTACAAACCAGAGCGCACATTAAGATCTCAAGATGCCGGTCTGCTTATGATTCCAAGGATTAATAAAATAACAGTGGGAGGTCGAGCTTTTAGTTACAGGGCCCCTAAACTGTGGAGTGGTCTTCCTACTTCTATAAGAGATGCCCTTTCGGTCTCAGCCTTTAAATCCCGGCTGAAGACTCACTACTTCAGTTTAGCACCCCCTGACTAGAGCTGCTGATTAACTATACAGACTGCATCTCTGTTGTTAGTCATTAGCACTAAAATATAAGTAACATGAGAGTTATAATTGAATACTAACCCTCACCTATTCTGTTTCTCTTCTCGGTACTCAAATGTGGCACTTGGTGCCACGGCCCACCTGCCAAGTTGTTTTGCCTGCCTATGGTAAAATCATCCCCGATGGAGGATCGCAGGAATCATGGGAAAGAGGGGTCTTTTCATTGGATTGGCTGGCCCAGCACTGTTTTTAGCTGTGGAATGGCCAAATGGGGGAGGCAGCTTGATGGATGAGGTCTCCAGGACTCTAAAAATATCCAAATCTTATTATGTGATATTATCTATTGTTAGATTCTGCTCCGTACTTCTAAAATTTTTATTTTTATACTGTACTAAGGATTTGTTCTGTTCTGCGTATTGTATTGTATTGACCCCCTTTTTTTGACACCCACTGCACGCCCAACCTACCTGGAAAGGGGTCTCTCTTTGAACTGCCTTTCCCGAGGTTTCTTCCATTTTTCCCTACAAGGTTTTTTTGGGAGTTTTTCCTTGTCTTCTTAGAGAGTCAAGGCTGGGGGGCTGTCAAGAGGCAGGGCCTGTTAAAGCCCATTGCGGCACTTCCTGTGTGATTTTGGGCTATACAAAAATAAACTGTATTGCATTGTATTGTATATAGCGGGTTGGATAATGGATGGATGGATTTTAATTTTTTTTCCGCCATCATTATCATAATTAAATGTAGCTAAATGCAGTTTTACCCATAGCAATTTATTGCAACCAATATTATATAATACTAACGCTTTTTCTATGTTTTAGGTGACTATAACTCTTTTTACTTTGCATGTAATCGAGGTAATGCATATATAATCATGAAAAAATTCCACCACTGTTTTCGACGTCCCTATGTGCGAAAATATCATTTTAATATAAAGTGTGATTATAAATGATTGTATAAGGATATTATCAATAAGTTATGATGAGAATCAAAGAGATATTTGAGAAATATTGCGCAACTGGAAGTCGTTCTGATGACCTTTTCCTCTATCACAGTATACAAGAAAAACGAGGGAAGCACTCGCCTGATTTTTTAACCCAAATATATTAACAAAGACGGAATGTTTTGTAAATCAATTCACGCCGCAAGGTGAAATGAATGAACTTCACATTCCCAGTGAAGCCAACCGGAGATATCACATCACTCCAAGCAAAAAAGTCAGGCAGACGGGCAGGCGAAACCTGAAGCTGTGCCAAAGTACAAGAAGGTGACTTTCATCGGGCAGCGCACCAAATGCACAGTACAGCAGTTCACAAGAATATGTGATCATTTTTGGAACCTGTTTAAGACAGACATCTTTAGAAACTCTGGAAAGTCTCACTTGGCGCAGTGGGATGTGCAAAATAACCGTTTGAATGGGACAAAGTAACACACATCGTCGTCCAAAGTACCCAACAACCATACTACTGGCTCAATGTGGCGGCATGTATTAGGATGAAATGACCTACAGAGCAGGGACGTGCGGTCAAGGGAGGCAGGTGAGGTCCTCACCTGTCATCATGAAAAAAACAGAAAATAAATGTGTCCACTGGTCTGTGCTATACATTTCTTTTCTGTATTATTCCAATAATTTTGATCATTTTTATAGTCAAAATCGCGGAATTGGAGCATTTCCTTTTCGAAAACGGGGGAGAAACGTAAGGTGCAGCAGCGACGAGCCTCACCTCCCCTCGTACTGTGCTCTCCTTCACACACGGGGTTGATGCCTGCGATTGTCGCGTGCCCGTTGCTGTCTCTCTCTGTATGTCACCAATATAATGTTTGCAGACATGTTTATTACACACCCTGACTTTCCACAGTCTGGCTAATAACGTTAATGAATAGTCTTGCTGATCGGACATAAAACACGCAGTGAAAAGGCACGAGGTGAGGCAGACATCACTGTGTGCGCCTGAAGGGGGCGCATGTGAGCCAAACAGGTGCTCCTTGCTGCAGTTTTTCTACTCTGATGCGCCGAGAAGTTAGCGACATCAGAAAGTCAAGTGCACTGCGGCGCTCCGATTATTTTTATTTTATTTTCAGACTGACTGCCGAAATGGAAGATTAAGACTTTTAAAACATAAAAGGAAAATAAGGAGTACTTTTACAAGAAAGTGACGGAGATTTTCGCGGAGAAGGTCAGACACATCTGCAGTGGGTTGGCGCCCTGCCCGGGATTGATTCCTGCCTTGCGCCCTGTGTTAGCTGGGATTGGCTCCAGCAGACCCCCGTGACCCTGTAGTTAGGATTCCGCGGGTTGGAAAATGGATGGATGGATGGAGGACAAACACATGGACTTCATTTACAAATAAAGGTAAGATTATAAACGGTTTTATAAAAAAAAATGGGACCGCACTAAGAAAAAAATAATCCAATATTTCAAAACTTAATTTTGACCTTAAATAAAATATTCTTTTGTTTTTCTTGTTATCCTTTTGTTGAACAGACTATTAAAATTGACTAAAGCATCAGAATTAAAAGCTTTTAAAAAACAACTAAACATTGAAGAACTGAAATCCGATTTTTTTTTTATACACCACTCCGTACTTTCATTGGTATTGAATGAGTCGGAATTATGGAATTGCAACGGCGAATTTAGAACCCATGGAGGGTGAGGAGCAAATGCGCTCTCTCCGCTTTCTCTCGCCGCTATAAACGTAACGTTCTTTCTTAGCCAAATATGCGCCTCACCTGTGTGTGTAAAGAATGTCGATGAGATATGAAACATAAGCAGTAGTTGTGGACGAAGACTTCAGACCAGACAGCAGGTGCGGTTATAAAGCAGCTTTATTTTGCAGAGTCACAGCGAGAAGAGTTTCAGAAAGAAGACAATCAATAATACATGACAGCGTCAGGGCTCTCCTGAACCCCGTCTGTTGGGTGGGGTAAAGTTTTTATACCCCAAGAATACGTGATTTAATATCATTATGAAATGTAACAGTTGACACTTTTATTATACACAATCCTTGAGCCCCTTCAACGCCCCTTGTAAAACTTGATTTCTTGGCCCCGTTTGTTATGGCGTTCAGATGTAAACTAACGGAAAACGTGATAAGGCAGACTCATGTGTGGAATGCTCAGACCTTGAGTCCTTTGGACAAGTATCTTTCTGTTTTGCTCAGCAAAGCATGCTTTTACATCAGACATGAACAAGGGAACGAAGAGAACATCGTCTTCCACATAGTCAATGTGCCAATTGAGTAGTGAATAAGCGACTCTTTGGGGTTCATATATTTGTAAATGTGACTCTGAAGGAGTCACCAGCCATGAACCTCACCGCACGTCACCGCTACCAAGTACTCAATATGAATGTAAAGGCGCGTGTGAGATTCTCTACCCCTTCTCGAACACTCAAGTCTGCCGTTGGACGTCGTAACCTTTGTGTGGTAATGTAACCCATTTGGTCACCCACAGGGAATGCTGGGAACTGGAGTTCCGGAGTATAGTAGCCCTGTTGGGTTCCATAGGTGCCATCAGGGTTTTACAGTCCATGTCTTAGCAGTGCAAGATAAAAGGAGCCTGTCCGACACACCTTGGCGAGTCAGGGTCGGGAGGTAGCGGGCAACTCCTTAATATGAGGGCGAGAGAATCTTGGTTATACTTGTGTATTTTGGCTGGTGCCAAAAGTGTTAGTTACAAATACAGTACAATTGGAAATAGTTACAAATACAGTACAATTGGAAATTGTGTCTGTGGTGTGGGGCTCAGTGGTGCCCCCTTGTGGTTACTTTATATAGCTACTGTCACAGGCGTGGGCATGGGAGGCAGCTAAAGGGCTCAAATGATTGCAATTACATGGCGGACCAGGGGATGGCAGTGTTCACTAACCCTTTTCCCTTTTCCTCTGCAGACCAGCCCGAGTCTAAGGACATCACTTCTGGTTCCAGCCATTATGACAT
>JANRMT010062834.1:61045134-61059006 GCA_026402145.1 Polypterus bichir lapradei
ATCACTTCCGGTTTGGCCCATTCTGACATCATTTCCTCCAGATCAGCTATCTGTTTTTCAGTTCTCTTTTGGACTCCAGTCTGTAAAGACTTGTTTTTGGTTTTTTTTTTTGCTTTGACCACATTTTCAAGTATACAGGATGGCTATACCAGACCTTTTTCTGTTTTTGTGCTCTTTTATTTCCACAATACGTAAAAAGAGAGGGAGTAAACGTTAATAGGTACATTATGGATTCTATGGAGTGCATATTGTTCTCATTATCTTTTTAACTTTCACTATTCTGAGCAAACACACAATCATGAATTTCATTTTACTGTCTGCATATACAGGTAGTATGTAAATATAAAGATGACAACAGATAGGGATTATTAAGGTTGACCCAAATATCAAACGTACTTTATTTCTTCCTACTAAGAAAACAGAAGAGAACTGAAGCATGCATAGTAACTTAAAAAGGGCTAAAACTATTCCCTGCTCACGCCCGCCATGTCATTAGCTTTGTATTCTTTCCACGGCTTTGCAAACCAATGAGTGTACGGCCATTTCAGCATCTTGGGTGGCTTTTCCAGTACAATTTCCACGTTGCTTCTGCTCTTTTAATGGAACCCGTGAAATTGGCACATGGATGAGCCGAGCGCATCCAGCCTCAGATGTGCCTTCAAGGAAAGAGCGGAGGCCTCGGATTTAATTTACACTCACATGAGTCAGTAGGTACGGCGTCCCCAGGGGAGCCGTAGAGCTCTTTAACTAAGTCGCCACCTTCTCTCGCTGGCCTTAATCAGCTTTGTAAAGGTCTCGAGCCACAACATAAAGTGAAATTGATAGAGAGTCACCATTGATTATCCAGTGATAATAATGTCTTTATAGTCCCATAAAAGACAAAATCTTAAATCCTGACACAAGCACGCCTCCCCACCGTCATCAATCTTCTTTCCTTCCTATCAGTGTCTCACCGAATGATGTGTACGGCTCAACGTGCGTGTCATGGAGAAAGACAGCTCGGCCCATTAGAGCGCAGATGAAAAAAAAAAAAACAGGCCGACTCACATTAAAAGACCACAGCCTTCATTCTCCATGATTGACTGCCTTCATCTCAGCAGCTCCAATACCACTACTGTCGGGGTCCTGGGGTCCCCTTTGACCCCACAAGTGATTCGTCTGGACTGAAAAAAAAACTGAGCAGGTTCATGAAGAAGAGAGCTCTTGTCATTAGGTCACTGGAAACAGCAGGTGCCATAATGGGACTCCTGACTGGACGTGTGCAGTGACATTCCAGCTCATTTAGTAATTCAATAAAAAATAAAGAAAATTCTGTGATGTTTCTAATAAAGTGCTTTGGGCATGGGAAAGGTTCAATGTAAATTAATAACAATGTATTCTAGACGCTATATAAATACAATTTATTATTATTAATATTATTTTTATTATTATTAACTGTGCTACTCATCTAAGATGGACAGAAATCTTTTTTTTTTTTTTTATTAATTTTATTACAATCCATACAAAGCAATCAAGTTTTTACAAAGAGAAAAATTAAGAACAGATCGATCCCCGCCCCTGAGAGAGAGAGCAAGCCAAACGGCGTTAAATTTAAGGCTTGGAGACATACCTAAATTAATAAATTCTCTGTGCTTTATGAACTTATTTTAAAATATTACTGATTAGATCCTGCCATGTTTTGAAAAAAGTCTGTACGGATCCTCTAACTGAGTATTTGATTTTTTTCCAACTTCAAATAATATAACACATCGGTTTCCCACTGACTTAAAACAGGAGAGTTTGGGTTTTTCCAGTTTATGAGAATAAGTCTGCGTGCCAAAAGTGTAGTGAATGCAATCACAATTTGTTTGTCTTCCTCCGCTTTAAACCCATCTGGAAGAACACCAAACACAGCTGTTAATGAGTTAGGAGGGATTGTGAGTCCAAGGCTGTCTGAAAGGTAATTAAAAATGTTTGTCCAGAATAATGTTAATTTGGTGCAGGACCAGAACATGTGAGCCAGTGAGGCTGGGACTTGATTGCAACGTTCGCAGGTTGGATCATGCCCTGGAAACATTTTGGAAAGTTTTAGTCGAGACAGATGTGCTCGGTATATAATTTTGAGTTGTATGATTGTATGCTTTGCGCATATGGAGCTCGAGTGAATTCTCTGCATTGCTACTTTCCACTCCTTTTCTGATATATTAATTGAAAGATCTTTTTCCCAGTGTCTTCTTGGATCTTTGAAAGGCAGGGATTGTAAAATGATTTTATATATTGAAGAGATGGAGTCTAAGTCCTTGAGATTGAGCAATATTTTTTCCAGCATGGATGAGGGTGCAAGATGAGGAAAAACTGGAAGGTTTTGTTTAACAAAGTTTCTGATTTAAAGATAGTGAAAGAAATGTGTAGCTGGAATGTTAAATTTGGAATGTAATTGTTCATAGGATGCAAATACGTTGTCTATATCAAGATCTCTAAGCAAGTTAATTCCAAATTTTTTCCAAATATTAAAAACTGCATATGTTTGTGAAGGTTGAAAGAGGTGGTTCTCTTGCACGGGTGCCACAGATAGAAGCTTCTCCGTCTTAAAATGCTTTCTACATTGGTTCCAGATTCTAAGTGAGTGGAGCACAATTGGGTTATTAGTATATTGCCGATAATGTGTGTTTATTGGAGCACAGAGCAAGGAATACAAAGAAGTACTGCAGGATTTTACTTCTATTGCGGACCAAGCCTGTGTATGTTCTTCTATTTGTGTCCAGGTTCTTATCGCCTGTATATTTGCTGCCCAGTAATAAAACTGGAAGTTAGGTAGAGCCATGCCGCCTTCTGCCTTTTGTCTTTGTAAGGTCGCTCTTTTGATGCGTGGATGTTTTGAATTCCAAATAAATGAGGTTATTGTCGAATCTAATTGCCTAAAAAATGATTTATTAATGTATATTGGGATGTTTTGAAATAAAAAAAGGAGTTTAGGAAGAATATTCATCTTAACAGTGTTAATTCTTCCAGCTAGTGTGAGATGAAGGGTTGACCATCTATACAAGTCTTGTTTAATTTTTTCCATGCAAACGGCGAAATTTTGTTGATATAGAACTTTATGTTTACCCCGAGGTATTTAAACTGTTCTGCAATGATAAAAGGTAGGGTATCTAATCTAATATTATATGCTTGAGAGTTCACTGGAAAGAGTACACTTTTATTCAGATTAATTCTGAGACCAGAGATTTTTTGAAATTCTGTGAGTGCTGCTAAGACTGCAGGCACGGAATTTTCTGGGTCTGATATATACAGTACCATGTCATCTGCATATAATGAGATTTTCTGTTCCAGTCCTTCTCTGCTAATCCCCTTTATCTGATCAGTATTTCGACAATGTATTGCCAGTGGTTCAATGGCAATCGCAAACAGCAGCGGTGACAAGGGGCATCCTTGTCTAGTGCCACGTTCTAGTTTAAAGTAGTCTGAGCAAATGTTGTTGATGCAAACTGAAGCTTCTGGGTTAGTATACAGTAATTTAATCCATGCACAGATGTTTGGGCCAAACCCAAACTTCTCCAATATAGTAAAAAGGTATTTCCATTCAATCATGTCGAATGCTTTTTCTGCATCCAATGATAATAATATTTCTGGGGTGTTTGATTTAGTTGGTGAGTATATTACATTAAACAGGCGTCGAAGATTGGAAGATAAGTGCCGGCCCCTAATAAATCCAGTTTGGTCTTGTGATATTACCGAGGGGAGCACTTTCTCCATCCTTCTGGCTAAGATTTTAGAGAGTATTTTAACGTCGTTATTCAGAAGTGAAATTGGTCTGTATGATGCACATTGTAATAAGTCCTTATTTTGTTTTGGAAAGACAGTGATTAGTGCTTGGCGAAAGGTTTGTGGAAGAGATTGGTTATCTCTGGCTTCTGTAAATGTTGCTAATAAGAGGGGAGCTAGCTGAGCGGAGAATTTTTTGTGAGATGGGCAGAAATCTAATTAACGTAGACCTCAGTGGTAACATTTACAGTGCACCATTTATTGAAATGCATTTTGTAATGTATGTAGTAATAAAATGCATTGTATTTGTCATTCTAACAGATGGCGCATCAAAATCATTTGCACAGCTTTACAAAACACATACTTAATAAAAGCACAAGTGCCTGTGTGTGTGTATCTGTGTATCTATCAGGGGCTATATCTCTATTATATGCCATTTGGTATAGGATATGTAAAAGCAAGACTAATCTTTGTGATGCACCATCTGTTGGAATGAAAAGCAGAATGCATCTTATTACTAACTACAATACGAAAAAAATTCCATCTGATGGTGCACAACAAAAGATAAGGCCAAATATTCTGGGGTCCACGTTGATTCAGCCTTTCTTAGATGCGTAGCACAGGTAGTTGCATATAACAGGGACACAGCAATCACACACACACACACACAGATACAGAGACACTTGTCCTTTTTATTAAGGTGGACTAGCTGTGCTATCCGTCTAAGATGGGTTGAAATCTAACTAACCAATATAGTCCCTACTGTTAACATTTGCGGTGCACCATCTATTGGAATTGATTTTGTAATGCATGTAGAAATAAAATGCATTGCATTTGTCATTCCAACAGATGGCACATCACATACATTATCATTGGTTTTATGAATCCCATACCAAATACACCTTAATGAAAGGACAAGTGTCTGTGTGTGTGTCTGTGCATCTGTATATCTCTGTATATTCCATTTGGTATGGGATACATTAAAGCAAGGCTAATGTTTGTGATGTGCCATCTGTTGGAATGACAAATATTATGCATTTTATTACTGTCTGCACTACAAAACACATTTTAACTCTTTCAGGGCTGATGTCGACTTTTGTTGAAATTCAGGGGTAGAGGACGGTAATCAGCTGTAAACTACAACAAAACTCGTTGTTACATTATAGTTTGACTTACCTTTGCTAGAAGGAAAGTTAGCTTCGTTGATTTGACCTCGATTCCCTGTGCATGCATGAGTAGTGAAGAGCAAACAATGTCTAAAATGGCATTGACATCTAACGAGAAACCAAAGTGAATGCGCAAAGGAGCATACTCCGTGACAACGTTTTGCATGTTATCGCTGAATCGAACTCTGGCTTGTCGGACTCCAAAATTGATGGAGAGGGAGATCAAAAACGAAAGTGAGGTACCAGCATCAACTGATTGTGGTGCTGAACACGTTTGTGTCGCTGATGTCCTACAGCAATGTTCACCTGGGAGGACTGCCACTTATGATGACAAGCAGTACAAACCAGATTGCTTCACACTGCGACTGCCACCACCACACACCTGCTCCACAAAGACAGCCAGCCCTCCACACATTCCTGCTGGCCATTGTGCCGCCACCACGCAACTCCTGTTGCCAGAGACACAGACATCTTATGTTAATTTATATGTGAAAACATTGTTTTGTGTGCTTTTCAGAAAATTATGTTTTTTTGGTAAAAATATTTAGTCCTTAAAGACTTAATAGATGGTGTAGTGAAAATATTAATGTTGAATATGCAGACGTTTACGCTGATTACTCACATTTCGACCCAACTTAGATGGGTAGCACAGGGAGTGGCATATAACAGAGACATAACAACCACATAGACACACCGATACAAAGAAACAATTATCCTTTTTATTAGTAGACTAGCTGTAGTACCCATCTAAGATGGATTGAAAACTAAAAAATCACTGTAGACATCAGCATTAATGTTTGCAGTGCACCATCTACTGGAATGTATCTATATTTTGTAATACATTTAGTAATAAAGTGTATTTGTAATTCCAACAGATGGAGCATCACAAACGTTTGTAGTAATAAAATGCACTGCATTTGTCATTCCAACAGATGGAGCATCACAAACGTTTGTAGTAATAAAATGCATTTTATTTGTCATTCTAGCAAATGGAGCATCACAAACATTTGTAGTAATAAAATTCACTGCATTTGTCATTTCAAAAGATGGTGCATCACAATCATTTTAGCAATATAATGCATTGCATTTGTCATTCCAACAGATGGTGCATCATATGTAGTTCACCCAATTTTTGAAGTAGGTCCAGGTCCTCATAAATCGTTTTCTCTACCTAATCAGTGTCTGCCAATTGCTCCAGTTTTAGTGAATTTCACAGGTTTAGTGACTAATCTGAAATCAATGTCATTTTTGCAAATAAGATGAAAGTAACGGTCCAAGGATAGACCCCCTGAAAGACACCCCAGTTAGCTTCACTCCACATGGAGCATTCTCCTCTTATCTGTACTCATTTATGGACATCATAAGTGCATACCCGGTTCTGCTGGAATAGACCCCAGTGTCATCTCTTAATCCTCAATAAGTTTAAATGGGTTTCCATGGGAACGTTGAGCACAGGAAAGGTGCTATATAAATAAAGTGTATTTTTAACATTAAAATAACATACCAAATTATTTTGTTGTTTAAATAGAATTTTGCTGTCTACGTCTTGTTACTTTTTTTTTTTTTTATATCACTCAAATGTGTCGTTTGTACCCCGATTTTTTCTGTCACATTGGTAAACATGTCTGTAAAATTTATTTGATTAGCCATAAGCGACCCTGAATCTGAAATCACCCACCAACCAGGCAGGGCTGCCGTCTTATATTTTTAGCTTCTTGAGAATTGTGACGCCTTCACAGAGGAGCAACAACACATCTTTTCCACACATATGAGGAGCAGAGCGACTGCTAATGAGTGAAACCGCAGGCTTCACACCATCGCCTGTCGCTGCTGGTGGTGTGCCAGAGAGAAAGTAACATCTCATAACGTAACACTCTCAGACCCAATTTAGCATCACGAGGGGGCTTTAGCTTATTCCATCTTCACTGGATGAAGGAGAAGAACCAACCTTGGGTGGGATGCCATGTCCCATGAGGTCAATTACTTGACGTCTATAGAAAAACGGAAAATACAAGGAGACCGGAGGAGAACATGCAGATTCCACATAGAACACAACACCACCATTTAGAGATGTGTGAAAAAGTAAGTGCACCCTACAACATGTCTGTTTTAATATATGTGGACATATCCAGACTTGATCTTCATTTAAGCAGTAACTATAGATAAAGATGATAATACACCCGTCAGCCAAACTTCCTAAAACTGCGTAGGCCAACCTCACACCACCAAAACAGCCAAGAAATGGACTCTACAAGACCTCTGAAGGTATCCTGTGGTATCTGCCACCAAGTCATTAGCTGCAGGTCCTTCAAGTCCTGTATGTTGCAAGGTGGCACCTCCATGGTTTGGACTCATCTTCCCAGCACCTCCCACAGATTCTCGATCCAATTGAGATCTGTGGAATTTGGAGGCCAAGTCAACACCTTAAACTCTTTGTCCCGTTCCTCAAACCATTCCTGAACAGTTTTTTTGCTGTGTGGCAGAGGGCACATTATCCAGCTGGAAGAAGCCTCTGCCATCCGAGAATACCGTTGCCATTAAGGGGCGTATGTGGTTTGCACCAGTCATTAAGAAGGTCATCCACATGAATGCCAGGACCCAAGGTTTCTCAGCTGTGCATCCTGCTGCCATCTCTTCCCCAGGTAAACGACAACAGACACCTCTAAAAGAAAACGTGATTCAGGCTAACGTGATCCAGGCTAACTTCTTTCCAGTGCCTCATGGTCCAGTTCTAATGTTCACATGACCATTGTAGGCTTCTTTTGGCACCAGACAGGGGTCAGCATGGGGACTGTGAATGGTCCGCAGCTACCCAGCAAACTGCAATGCACTGTGTGTTCTGACATCTTTCTGTCCTGGCCAGCAAGTAGGTTTTTAGCAATTTGTGCTACAGTAGCTCTTCTGTGGGATTGGACCAAGCAGGCCAGCTTACACTCCCCACATGCATCAATGAACCTTGGGCACACATCACCCTGCCACCAAGTCACCAGTTGTCCTTCCTCAAACCACTTTTGGTAGGTACTAACTACTACATACCCCCTCGAAAGACCTGCCATTTTGGAGATGTTCAGACCCAGTCATCCAGCCATCACAATGTGGCCCTGGTCAAAGTGGCTCAGATCTTCACACTTCCTTATTTTTCCTACTTCCAGCGCATCACCCTCAAGAATTGACTGTTGACGTGCTGCCTAATATATGTTGTTGGGACCCCAAGACATCCCCAGGTATAATCCTCCCAGTGATCTCTGGGTCTTTTCGCAGCTGATCATGCCTGATAAACCACAGAAGAGAGTCGTCTGAGAGTTGACTACATCAGGTGCCAGAACCACCTCAATTGGCTCCTCAGTGGCTCTGCTCCAAGCCTCTCCTGGATGTCTGTGCTACGTCACCCCCTCTCTCTAAAGATGAGCCCAGACACCCTCAGTTATACCCTATGACCTTGTCCTTTGAGTCACTACCCAAAGTTCACAGCCACAGGTGAGCGTATGGACGTAGATTGACCAGTAAATGGACAGCTTTGCCTTCTTCCTCAGCTCCTCCTTCACCACTACGGATCAGTATAGTGACCACTTGACTTCCCCCATCTGCTGGTCTCATCACCCCATTTTCCCCTCATTCATGAACAAAACCATGAGATACTTAAACTCCTCCACATGAGGCAGTAACTCACCTCCCATCTTTTTCCAACTGAGTACCATGACCTCTGATTTAGAACTGCTGATTCCAATGAGTGCTGAAGTTCACAGCCCAGTAAAGCCTACAGATTCATGTCAAATGCAAAAAGGCCAACCTTAGGAATAGACACCCTTCTTTCCTTAATATCCCATCCATGAAAATTACAAACTGGATAATAGACCAAGCAAAGCCTTGGTAGAGACCCAGACCCACTGAGAACAGTGCTGATGTTTGCCCGAGTTTGCGGATACAACTGTGATCACACAGGGACTACATAGTTCTTATTAGGGGCCTTGGAAGCCCATATTCTCTCATTACCCCCCACATCTTGTTCCCTCAACAAACATGGTCATACATCTCCTCTACATCCACAAAAGATGTATAGACTGGTTAAGCGTACACTCCCATGCCAAATTACAAACAGGATAGGAGACAAAGCAGAGCCTTGATGGAGACCCAGACCCACTGAGAACAGTGCTGATGTTTGTCCGAGTTTGCAGATACAACTGTGATTATACATGGACTACATAGTCCTTATTAGGGGCCTTGGAAGTCCATACCCTCTCAGCAATCATTGTGTTCCCTCGACAAACAGGGTCATACATCTCCTCTACGTCCACAAAAGATGTTTAGACCAATTAGGCGTACACTCCCATGTCATATTACAAATAGGATAAGATGCCAAGCAAAGCCTTGGTGGAGACCCAGACTCACTGAGAACGGTGCTGATGTTTGTCCGAGTTTGCAGATACAGCTGTGATTATATATGGACTACATAGTCCTCTATTAGGGGCCTTGGAAGCCCATATTCTCTCATTATCCCCCACATCGTGTTACCTCAACAAACATGGTCATACATCTCCTCTACACCCACAAAAGATGTATAGACTGATTAAGCGTTAACTCCCATGCCATATTACAAATAGGATAATAGACCAAGCAAAGCCTTGGTAGAGACCCAGACCCACTGAGAACAGTGCTGATGTTTGTCCGAGTTTGCGGATACAACTGTGATTATGCAGAGACTACATAGTCCTTATTAGGGGCCTTGGAAGCCCATATTCTCTCATTACTCCCCACATCGTGTTTCCTCAACAAACATAATCTTACATCTCCTCTACATCCACAAAAGATGTATAGACTGATTAGGCGTACACTCCCATGCCAAATTACAAACAGGATAGGAGACAAAGCAGAGCCTTGGTGGAGACCCAGAATCACAGAGAACGGTGCTGATGTTCGTCCGAGTTTGCAGATACAACTGTGATTATACATGGACTACATAGTCCTTATTAGGGGCCTTGGAAGCCCATATTCTCTCAGCAATCATCGTGTTACCTCGACAAACATGGTCTTACATCTCCTCTACGTCCACAAAACATGTTTAGACCAATTAGGCGTACACTCCCATGCCATATTACAAATAGGATAAGAGGCCAAGCAAAGCCTTGGTGGAGACCCAGACTCACTGAGAACGGTGCTGATGTTTGTCCGAGTTTGCAGATACAGCTGTGATTATACATGGACTACATAGTCCTTATTAGGGGCCTTGGAAGCCCATATTCTCTCATCGCCCCTCACATCGAGGTGCATGGTCATACATCTCCTTTAAGTCCCCACAACACGTATAGACTGATTGGTTGTACATTTCCATGTCAAATTACAAACAAGATAGGAGACAAAGCAGAGCCTTGGTGGAGACCCAGACCCACTGAGAACGGTGCTTATGTTTGTCTGAGTTTGCATATACAACTGCGAGTATACAGGGACTACATAGTCCTCATTAGGGGCCTTGGAAGACCATACCCTCTCAGCAATCATCGTGTTCCCTCAACAAACACGATCATACATCTCCTCTACGTCCACAAAAGATGTATAGACTGATTAAGCATACACTCCCATGCCATATTACAAATAGGATAAGAGAAAAAGCAAAGCCTTGGTGGAGACCCAGACCCACTGAGAATGGTTCTGATGTTTGTCCGAGTTTGCGGATGTAGCTGTGATTAAACAGGGATTGAGTAGCCCTTATTAGGGGCCTTGGAAGCCCATATTTTCACATCACCCACCACATCGTGTTCTCTTGACAAGCATGGTCATACATCTCCTTTAAGTCCACAAAACACATATAGACTAATTAGGCGTACATTCCCATGCCAAATTACAAACAGGATAGGAGACCAAGCAAAGCCTTGGTGGAGACCCAGACCCACTGAGAACGGTGTTGATGTTTGTCCGAGTTTGCGGATACAACTGTGATTATACATGAACTTCATAGTCCTTATTAGGGGCCTTGGAAGCGTATACCCTCTCAGCAATCATCGTGTTCCCTCGACAAACACGATCATACATCTCCTCTACGTCCACAAAAGATGTATAGACAGTTGGGGCGTACACTCCCATGCCCCCTCTTGTATGGCAGAAACACGCTGCTCAAAGACGGCACACGGAGACTCAGGAAGGCAGCAGAATCAAACTTTATTACGTGATACATACACAGACACAAATCAAGTGAAAAGAGCATCCAAGGATGGGCATCAAGTCAAGTCAGGGTTGGGGAGCACGCCGCACTGGTACAGTGCGTGACCTCACCCACCACACGACGAAACAGCTCAGGATCCCGGTTGGCAACACCCCCCAGGCAGATAAACAGTCCAGCCCCACCCTTCGGAAATGACCTACTATCTGCCACAGCCAGGTGTTCCATAGGCAGAGTGGTGGCTCTGAGGCTAGGGATCTGCACTGGCAATCGGAAGGTTGCCGGTTCGCATCCCGTAAATGCCAAAAGGGATTCTGCTCTGTTGGGCCCTTCAGCAAGGCCCTTAACCTGCAATTGCTGAGCGCTTTGAGTAGTGAGAAAAGCGCTATATAAATGCAAAGTATTATTATTATTCATCCTCATCTTGTAGCTTTGCACCTGCCTCCATTTACTTTCACCATTACTTCCCAGCCTCATGAGAACAGTGCTTTGTCCTGTCCATCACGCCCTGCTTGGCAGGCCTTCACCATTACCTAATGCCCATCACCTGAAACCTGCTCCCATCATCTTACTGAAACTTTCCAATATTACTGCTTACCCTGTGCAGGTGTCTGAGACCTATTTTATCGATCGATTCCAACCAGCAAGTCTGAATCTGGAGGATCCAATCCAATAAATGGTTTCTTGTTGCACACACCCCCCTCAAGGCTAGAGGTCTGGGCAGCTGCCTCTCTAAGACAATAGCGCTGTCTCTTATAAACCACACTTTCCTTGGCTTGTCATCACCTGTCCAGGCAGGCAGACATGGAGGCAGAGGCCCAGCCACTGTAAGTGAAAGCAAGCGACCTACGTATCTCGCTTCCTCGCATGGTTAAGGCCTCAGTAGCTGCATTTCTTAAAACAGTGGCCCGTTTAGCACTCTAAAAGTACACACCGTCCTTAACTAGCAGCAAGATATTGCTGGTATGCAGCTGCAAAGAGGAAAATAAAAAATGCAGGTGATGGCTTTTTATGGTTTAACTCGGTGCCCCCCGAAGTAACAAAAAAGGGGGGAGTGAAGATGTGTAAAAAAGAAAACAAGAATCGAAAACATGAAAAATACATCTATTGAAACCAAAACAAATTAACATAAAACTACATTCTGATACTAGAAAAAAAATACGCGTATAGAGTTAGATAAATGTCGATAAAAGTTAAGTAGGTATAATAAAACTTGTAGCAAAAAATATAGGAATAATTTTTTTTAGGGTTTCAAAAAAACGTTAGGGGGGCGCGATTAAAACTGTTATGAAAACTCTGGTCGCAAATACTTAAAAGTTGAGACAGTGGCGTATCGTAGTGGGGGCAGCAGGGCCGGCCCACCCCGGGCGGCACTTTTAGGGGGCGGCAAAGAATTACTGTATATTTTAGTCTTTTAAATTGAAATGCCTAAATAAGGGGGCGGCGGAATTATCCTCCGCCCCGGGCGGCTGACACCCACGCTACGCCACTGGGTTGAGAAATGCTGCTTTAACTCTTACTATACTAGCATGCATTAGAATATAATACTTACAGTATTTTCATATATGCTTATGATTCTCTTTGAATACACTGGTCAACAAGCATTTTGCTACTGGGAGTCCTTCACCTTAACTTTAACAGGTTTCACTTGCTGACTCCAAATCTGAAAACCATTTTTGTCCTGCAGCACGTCCCATTTCTTAGTTATGATGTTCCAGGTCTTGGACAGTAAAGGCGGATAACCATTTTGATTAATACCAGTAATTCCACTAGGGAATGCCATTGAGATAAAAGAATTTGCCACACATTGCTAACAGCTATGAGTTGTTTACCTTGTCATTATTAATTTTATTTAAAAATTATTAATTTTTAGTCAGTCATTCTTTGTCCAACCCATTGTCCAATATGTCCTAACACTATGATTTGATTTGAATGCCTGTCACTGCTCAATGCTGATTACTTGGCTGGATGAGCTCGTTAAGCCTTGAACATCATAGACAGGTGTGTCCAGTCATGAGTGGTAAAAGGTATTTAAGGTGGTCAATTGCAAGTTGTGCTTCCTTCCCTTTGACTCTCCTCTGAAGAGTGACAGACAGCATGGGATCATCAAAGCAACTCTCAAAAGATCTGAAAACAAAGATTGTTCAGTCTCCTGGTTTAGGGGAAGGCTACAAAAAGTCATCTCAGAATTTTAAACTGTCAGTTTCAACGGTAAGGAATGGAATCAGTAAATGGAAGGCCACAGGCACAGTTGTTGTTAAACCAGCAGGTCTGGCAGGCCAAGAAAAATACAGGAGCGGCATATGAGCAGGATAGTGAGTATGGCTACAGACAACCCACAGATCACCTCCAAAGACCTGCAAGAACATCTCACTGCAGATGGTGTATCTGTACATCGTTCTACAATTCAGCGCAATTTGCACAAAGAACATCTGTATGGCAGGGTGATGAGAAAGAAGCCCTTTCTGCACTCACGTCACAAACAGAGTCGCTTGTTGTATGCAAATGTTCATTTAGACAAACCAGATTCATTTTGGAACAAACCAGTAATTCCACTAGGGAATGCCATTGAGATAAAAGAATTTGCCACACATTGCTAACAGCTGTGAGTTGTTTACCTTGTCATTATTAATTTTATTTAAAAATTAGTAATTTTTAGTCAGTCATTCTTTGTCCAACCCATTGTCCAATATGTCCTAACACAGGGCGCAAGGCAGGAACAAACACCGGGCAGGGCGGCAGGATATATACTATCCACGTTGCACGTGTTAAAGTTGTCTGTGAAGGGCTCCCTGTTTAAACGCGGCT
>JANRMT010062834.1:61067970-61078264 GCA_026402145.1 Polypterus bichir lapradei
AGATAGATGTGAAAGGCACTATATCATAGATAGATAGATAGATAGATAGATAGATAGATAGATAGATAGATAGATAGATAGAGTGAAAGGCATTATAGATAGATAGAGAGATAGATATGAAAGGCACTATATCATAGATAGATAGATAGATAGATAGATAGATAGATAGATAGATAGATAGATAGATAGATAGATAGATAGAGTGAAAGGCATTATAGATAGATAGAGAGATAGATATGAAAGGCAATATATAATAGACAGGGTTCTGGGAGGCCACTAGAGGGTACTGTTGGGAGGAGACTTTCCTGGCAGATGGAAGTTTTGGTCTTGCTGGCATATTGGAAAGCCCCCTGAACCAAACCCAACCCTTCCAGACGCTGGAATGGGTAGAAAATGAACAAAACAAAAAGAAAGAGAAAGGCCTCTCGTTTATTGTGGAGACACCTGTATGAAGGTATTTCTTAAAATAAAAGAGTCTCTTGAACCCAGGACTTGTGTATTTGTAGTTGTGTCAGGGGTTTGGGGATTTGTGATGCCCCCTAGTGGCCACAACAGATATGAATATTCTGCTCATGCCATGTACTTTATGCACCAACCTCTGGATCAGGTGGAGTCTCCTGGTTTCTCAGCACTGACTTTTTTAACCCTCAGGCTGAAGATGAGGAGACAGAAAGGGTGGAGGTGGTGGTCTTGGTAAAGGGTGGGATAGCACAGGACTGGAGTGAAGTCCTAGCTAAGTAACTCTGTTAATTTGTGCCATGCTTTAAGTAATAAAGCTGTAACTCTCACCCCCAAACAAGCACATAAGATCGGCGTGTCCTGCAGTCTAACACTGAAAGGCAGTGATGATGGGATTGGCAGTCAGTCGCCAGACCTCCTGTTAAAGGATGTGAGGTGGTCACCTACCCCAGCAAAAATTTCAACCCCCAAAGGAGTGAATGTACGCCCTCTTCAGGCGAGAACAGGGAGTGACTGTTACCACTTACATGTTTCACCAAATAATGCAGCAAAGGCAGGTGGGCGCTCATACCAAAGACTCTACCGGCGCTTTGAGCTCAAGTCTGTTTTTATGACCCCACGGCTGTTTCTGCAGGTAAATCTCAATTCAATTCACTCAAGTATCAGATATTTTTTTAAATCAATTCCACTTGAATATACAGCTTTTGTAAAAACTGGATTGTCTTTCATATGTGGCAACGTCTCATTGCAAAGATTCCACGGCCCCGATTTAGAGTCATTCTCAATAGACGGATATGAAATATGCATTAGAACAAGCGGAGAAAACGTCTGAAAGTGCAAGTCAGCAAATCTATGTAGCTCAATAACACGCTCACGGACAAAAGCTGCGCAAAAAGAAATCCAAACTCCTGCAAGTCTTTGTCCTTTGTCATCCTTCACAGAGGTGGGACACCGCAGAACTGTCAATAGCTGCCAAAAAGTGAAAACTCAATTAAGGGTGTGAGGTCCCCCCACTATGGATTCCTAAGGCATTATTCATCATCTGTAAGCCCAAATCATAAGAAACCCGATGTGTAAAAATGAAGTGCCAAGTCATGAAATCCATTCGTTTGCCACTTTGCATCTTAATTAAAATAAAATCAATCTGTTGGTTCATCTCTTTAACATTTATGGCAAGCGGCTGGGAGTGGCACCCAGCTGGGATGCCCGGAAGGACTGGAGGAGGGCTTACGCCTCCTCCAGACCACGACAGGGCAACCGCCCAGGTTGGTTTGGGGACCACGGGAACAGAGCTTAGAAGCTCAACCCTGCAGGGGCCCGTGGTCACTGCCAGGGGGTGCCCAGATGCCTGAGGAGCCATGGCCCTCAGCACTTCCGCCACACCGGGAAGTGCTGAGGGGAAGAAGACCAGGGGCTCCTGGAGTGCTTCCGGGTGCACAGCCGGCACTTCTGCCACACCAGGGAGTGCCGGCAGTTGCTTATTGGGAGGCATCTGGAGCACATCTGGGTGGATATAAAAGGGGCCGCGTCCCTCCATTCGATGGCTGGAGTCGGGAGGAAGAGAGACAGAGAGAAGAGTGTAGGGACATGTGGAAGGCAGTGTGAAGGAAGGCCTGGACTTTGGGGAAGTACTGGGGATGTGTGTGCACTTACTGTAAATAATAATGGATAATAAACATGTGTTGGGTGAACTATCGGTACCCGCCTGTCTGTGTCTGGGCCATGCTCCACAATGGCATCCCAGATGGGACTCTCCGCCTGTTTCAAGGAGGGGACCCATCACAAGAAATAATTTTGTGGACGGCCCGGTGCAGGAGCACACACGCGCCGCAGGAGCAGCACACACACAACCCCGCGAGAGCAAATTGCCCATGGACCGCTACCGGTCCACAGAAGGGCCATTCCCACCTGGTGTGGGAAGACATCATTGGGTGTAGCAGGAGTGCAGCGGGCTCCTACGAGCACGCCGCTGCTGGAGGCGCCCGGGATGGCGTTGTGTCTAGTGAGGCCATGCCGAGGACATTTTCCTCAGACAGACGGGACCCGGGAGGTAAATTCCCTACTCACCAGCAACCGGCCTTGGAGGGCCGGGCATGTTTTGTGTGTTGTAGGCAGGGACTGCCCGGATCCGCGTCGGGGGCAGACGCAGGCGGATCTGCGGGGCTATGTCAACACGGCGGCAGCTGGAAGAGCTGCAGAGGAGCCTCACCACCGCACCAGGAGGAGGGGAGACAAGATGGCCACGGACCAAAAGTCCCTCCCCGAGACAGGCAAGGGATTGGACGGTGTGTGTTGCGCGCCCGCTGATGATTGCATGGAGGCGGGACCAACAAATGTCCATCCTGAGCCGGGGAAGGACCCGATTGGGCTGGAGGAGAGGCCCCACAGGAAGCAGCCGACGTGTGTGACGGATTGACAGGTAAGCCCACTGTCGGCTGACTTTCTGTGCTAGCTGACAGCTCTGCGCGAGCTGGAGGAGTCCCATCTGATGTCCTAACTAGGGGGGCACACAACCCGCGGAGGGGGTGCCAAAGAGACAAATCCCGGGGTGCCGGTCGGAAGGGGTAGCGCTGCCTGTGCGTGGCATGGAAGGACACCAGGTGGTGGTGTCCAGGCAGTGTCTCTGCCCCTGTTTCTGCTTGTTGTGTTGCAGGACCGGACCCTGGATGCGCAGTAGGACCCGCTTCGTTGGAGATCTGCTCTTGCGGGATGGGCCGCTGGCCCCTAAGGGTTTCAGCTGGCGATGGGGCACTGTGGCAAGCGGCTGGGGGTGGCACCCAGCCGGGATGCCCGGAAGGACCTGAGGAGGGCTTATGCCTCCTCCAGACCAAGAAGGGGTGACCGCCCTGGTGGCTTTGGGGACCATGGGAACACAGCTTAGAAGCTCAACCCTATAGGGGCCCGTGGTCACCGCCAAGGGACGCCCAGACGCCTGAGGAGCCCTGGATCTCAGAACTTCTGCCACACCCAGAAGTGCTTTGGGAAGAAGACCAGGGACACCCGGAGTGCTTCCGGGTGCACAGCCGGCACTTTCGCCACACCGGGGAGTGTGCTGCAGACCTCCAGCAGCAGACCCTTCAGACCTGGGACCTCATGCATAATGCCGTGAGTAGAATTCACACTAAAACATGGCGTACGGACAAAAGCGGAAATGTGCATACACACCGTTTATACATGAGGCCCCTGGTGATGTCTTTGAGGGGTCCGACACTGCAGCCAGACCTTTCTCAACATCGGCACTTAGGCATCTGCAGGCTGTTTAAAGAAATGGAACCAGCGGGGGTTAGTGGAGTAAAAATGTAGTGAGTTGTAGTCAGGAATCACACAGCAGCATTTTAGACGATTTCTTTTAACAACAACTGAAGCCATTTAGCCATAAGGAGAATGCAGACAGGACTCCGAACTCACCTGCTCTCTCTGATCACTTCCTGCCATTTCAACTCCATAATAACAACCATGGTTTTGGAATGGGATGTCCGACAAGCTCATAAAAAATATGATGGCCAGGTTCGCACAAATGACATTAAAAAAAAAACAACTTTACTGTACTTAGAAGGCAAATTCAAATGGGGTTTATAGTGAAAGGCACTATATGAAAACAAAAAGGTCACATACTGTATTCATGGGGCACCACTGCCTCCCAGTGTGACCATGAATCAGAGCACATGCCAGAGCTCACATTGTAGAAATATGGAACTGTACATATGGTGCATGATGGGAAGGAATTCAGTGTGAAAGGTGCTATATATCACCAAATGGTCACCTACTCAGGCTCCCCACCGAGCACCCATGAGTCAGGTCACTTGTCAGAGCTCACAATGTAGAAGTATGGAAAGAACGCCATTGTACATATGAAATCCATCAATCCATCCATTATCCATATCCTAGCTACAGCGTCACGGGGGTCTGCTGGAGCCAATCCCAGCCAACACAGGGCGCAAGGCAGGAAACAAACCCTGGGCAGGGCACCAGCTCACCGCAGTGCATATGAAATACAATGGGATAAAGTGAAGAGTGAAAGGTGCTATATCCAGTCACTTTGCATAAGTAGGGAAACAATAGCACTGCACCTGCAAAGTATGACAGCATTCAGAGTGAAAGCCGCTATGTCTGATCTCGGAGTCACATACTCAGACCACACCAGTGACTCTCCAGTGACTACATGTGAATCAGCTCACATGCCAAGCTCACACTGCAGAAATATGGAAGCACCATCACTGTACATATAGAGAACAATGGAATAAAGTTAAAAAAAAAAATCGTCTTCGCGCCGAACTGGAATCATCCCTGAATAATTCAAAGTCATCCAGACGGTCTGGATCTGCATAATTAGATCTGGACCACCCTGTACATTACCGAATCCCTTTGTGACCATCCATGAGTCAGGTTACATGCCAGAGTTCACACTGAAGAAATGCTACTGTACATATTATGCATGATGGGAATGAGCTCAGTGTGAAAGGCGCTATATACAACCAAAAGGTCACCTACTCAGGCTCCATCAGAGACTGCCTGTGTCACCATCCATGAACCTAGTCACTTGTCAAGAGCTCACATTGTAGAAGGATGGAAACAACACCACTGTACATATGATGTAGGAGAACATAAAGTGCAGAGTGAAAGGCGCTATAAAAAACTAGAAGACCACAAATTCAGTTTCTGCTACCAACTGCCTCTTTTATCATTTTTGATTTAGTCCATTTGCCAGAGCTTACTTTATAAAAATATGAAAACACCATTGCTGAACCCGTAGAGCATGAGGAGACAAAACTGACAGTGAAAGGCGCTATATAAAATCACAGGGTCACACATTCATTCTACATTACCGATTCCCTGTGTGACCATCCATGAGTCAGGTCACATGCCAGAGTTCACATTGAAGAAATGCTACTGTACATATTATGAATGATGGGAGTGAGTTCAGTGTGAAAGGCGCTATATACAACCAAAAGGTCACCTACTCAGGCTCCACCAGAGACTCCCTGTTGTACCATCCACGAGGCATTTCACTTGTCAGAGCTCACATTGTAGAAGTATGGCAGCAACACCACTGTACATATGAGTTAAGACAGGATAAAGTACAGAGTGAAAGGCGCTATATATCACCAAAAAGTCACCTACTCAGTTTCCATCACAGACTGCCTGTGTCACCATCCATGAGCCATTTCACCTGTCAGAGCTCACATTTTAAAAGTATGGAAGCAAAACCACTGTACATATGAGGTATGACGGGATAAAGTACAGAGTGAAAGGCACTATATACCACCAAAAGGTCTCATATTCAGGCTCCACTACTGATTCCCTGTTTGGTCATCTGTGAGTCAGCTCACCTGCCATAGCTCAGATTGTTTAATTATGGAAAAAACTCCACTGCACATACAAAGCATGATGGGATAGAATTCAGAGTGAAAGGCGCTATATAAAACTACAAGACCACATATTCAGTCTCCACTATCGACTACCTCTTTGATTATCTGTACATCAATCTGTATGCCAGAACACATACAGCAGAAATATAGAAACATCCACGCTGTACCTGTAAAGTTCCTTAAGGTAGATTTTAGGATGAAAGGCGTTATATCAAAGGATAAAGTCACAGTTCTGATCAGCAACAAGAGTACAGTGAAAGTCTCACTTGCACATTTGAGCAACTTGCATACCATCACCGATTTCTGGTACTCTGATTAGCGACATGATTTTGAACTTGACACTCTTTGAGCGCACATGTTACAAATATGGCAGACATTATTACACATGTACAGAGCCTCAGGATAGTGCTCCGCGTGGAGGAGTGCTAATGGAATGCTTAACACCTCCTTCATTGTAGGTATGACAATGACAGGCAACACATTGTGTGCCAAAACTTAATTTTATCAAGCAACCTTTCAGGCTTAAAAAAAAAGCCCCATTAATTAGTGTATTAGCTTCCTATAGTCAACTCCATCCTGAGGGACGAGACAGATGCAGTGAAATTATTTTATTATATTCACAATGTCGGGGTATGCAGGTTATGAGGATCACTAAGAATCATCCAGAGAGTCCATGGCGGGGATTGAATTGGTGACTTTGTGCTTTACAGACCTGTGCCTCATCCACTAGGGGGCCTCGCAGTCTAAAGTCACACACCGTGCGGAATCATTAATTCATATAGTGACTTTCAGGGTAAGCAAAGACTCATTTTAAATCATGGCTTTCTGTAATGAATGGACAAGAATATAATCAACTAGCTGTGCTCCCTGCCTAAGATACGGTAGGTTGAAATCTCATTAATCAACAATGACCATAGAGTATTCAGAGTTAACGTTTGCAGTGCACCATCTGTTGGAATTTATTTTAGTAGTAACAAAATGCATTGAATTTTTCATTCCAGCAGATGATGCATCACAAACATTAGCAGTGTTTTTACGAATCCCACACTAAATCCCCCTTAATAGAAGGACAATGTGTCTCTGTAATAAAAGCCATTGCATTTTTTTCATTCCAGCAGATGGTGCATCATAGACATTAGCATTGCTTTTTACAAATCTCTTACCAAATTCTCCTTAATTAAAGGATAAGTGTCTGTGAAATAAAATCCATTGCACTTTTCATTCCAACAAATGGTGTATCACAAACAATAAATCTGTTTTTTGTGAATCCCATACCAAATCCCCTTTAAATTAAAGGGCAAGTGTGTGTAATAAAAAAAAATAGCATTTTTCATTCCAACATATGGTGCATCATAAACATTAGCATTGCTTTTTACAAATCCCATACCAAACCCCCTTGATAAAAAGACAAGTGTCTGTATAATAAAAACTATTTCATTTTTAATTCAAACTGATGGTGCATCATAAACACGCACTGCTTTTATGAATTCCATACCAAATCCCATTTAATAAAAGGACAAACGTCTGTGTAATAAAAAAAAAATTGCATTTTTCATTCCAACAGGTGGTGCATCACAAAATGTAACACTTCTTTTTACGTATTCCATACCAAATCACCCTGAATGAAAACAGCTGTCTGTGTGTCTGTCCAGGGCTTTGTCTTTGATGTACGCCATTTGGTATGGGATACACAAAAGCAAGTCATAAACAATGCACCATCAGTTGGAATTAAGAATTCAGTGCATTTTGTTGCTACATGTATTAAAAAATACATTCCAAAAGATGGTGCACTGCAAAGCTGAGGTCAACATTGATTACTTAGATGAGTAGTCCTGTTAGTTTTTTATAACTTGTCATTCACGTGTGCCTAGGAATCACCTTTAGGGCACAAGGTGAGGGTTAAACAATGCCACTCCTTATCAAGAGGAGGTGCTGTTGCTAACGGTCTTTTCTCTGAAATCTAAATAATCAAAATAGACCTCGGCATTAACATTCATCACGCATGTGCACCTGGGGAGCATCCTGCTGGCTCTGCCATCCTAAGCAATACCATTCTGGGATGAGAGAGGGCGCTCATACTAACAGTCTGTCTATTTCCACCCACTGTATCAAGAAACCACCCAGTGAGGGCAAATGACCTGAATGTAGTGCCCACAGCTGCCCTCACCCCCTAACAATCCAGGTGGCCCCCAGAGGATGGTGTCTGCTATTAGACCCGGGACCTGACCTGCAGCGAGCTACATCATGTTATTATTGCTTCTAGAAGCTTACAGCGATTCTCTTCATCAGGCTAAAAACTCTTTTGTTGGGGCCATAACCCCCAGATTTGTTTCATTTGACTTTATTAAATGGGGACACCCAGTAGGTTCCCCAAAATTTTGAAATGCATGTCTCTCCTCCGGTCACTATTTACATTATAAGGTCACCTTCCGGGCTCATCAGAGATAAGCAATACCACCCTGGGGCACCAGGGGGCATGTTATCTGACTCTTATGTCCCATTTTACACCCACAGCTCTAAGGAGACACCCATATGGGAGATGAGCCACCCGCTCTGAAGCCTGACCACTTCTCTACAGCAATCTCACTGAAGCCAATGCTTGTTATTGCGCCATCATAGGCTTGTTATTTTGGTTCTACTTATTATTTCAAGTAAACGGGGTGACCCGGCTGGCACCCCAACATTCCATTTGGACTCTTCTATTTCTCATGGTGGACAACAACATATATATATATATATATATATATACAGTATAGTCAAATATGTGCGTCCAGGGCCGGATTTAGACTTGATAAGGCCCTAAGCTATTTGAGACATGGGGCCCTTTTTAAGTCCAGATATCCATCCATCCATTATCCAACCCGCTGAATCCGAACACAGGGTCACGGGGGTCTGCTGGAGCCAATCCCAGCCAACACAGGGCACAAGGCAGGAGCCAATCCTGGGCAGGGTGCCAGCCCACCGCAGAAGTCCAGATATGCTGTAGTATATTTAAGTATATATGACAATTGCTCAGTCGGACAATTTGTTTTGGGGGCCCCCAAGAAGGCGGGGGCCCTAAGCTATAGCTTGTGTAGCTTATACGTAAATCCTGCACTGTGTGCGTCCAATGGTTACCTTCCAAGCTCGTCTGAGATAAACACTACCAATCCAGGACACCAGGGGGCATGACCACACACTCTCATATCTCTCTTATCACCCACAGCTCAGAGAAGATGCCCACTGAGAGGAACTGACCATGCCCCTTTGGGTCCGGGAGCTGTAAAAGCGACTCGCTCCCAAAAAGTGACGTCTAATCCCGATGGTGACTTACCTCGGACCCTGTGACTGGACCACTCCTCAGAGCCTATCGTGTTGAAGCCAGCAGCTAGACTTTATCTGTTAACCCTTTGCACTATCAGGCACATGTTACTTTCAGTTCTGTTTTCCACTGCAAGTACAAACAATGATATTAAGGCCTAATTACAATAAATGATATAATAACTCCACCAAGGATGCACTGGTTTGTTTCACTGAAATGGCACCTTTCACATCAAACACTGTCACTCTTTGAAAAGCAACCACATGACAGCTATGAAGAGGATTCAAACCCTCAGAGTCTGAGAAGAGCCTACAGACCTCCCAAAATAAAACACACAAGAGTCAAAGACCAACTAAAAGAGTCAAAGACTAAATGAACAAATAATGGAAACAGGGCACCGAGCTTCAACGTGCTGGGATTCCTCTTTTTTTAGCAGAAGGGGTTAAGCCTGCCAGTTGCATGAAGCCCTCTGAAACCCCACCTCCATGTCCAAGTGACTGCTGCAGAGGCAGAGGAGAAGGCAGCGCTGGGCCTGAAGGTAGGATGAGCAGAAATGCAAATGACTGACAAGGGAGAGGATTAAACACAGCAGCCTGGGGGTGACCTGATTAAAGGGGGTTCTCGCTCTACTTAAACCCCATCCCTTCAAAGATGCAATAGTGTTAATAAAAATGAGCTCTCTGTGCAGGTCGGGAGCGAATCAACAACTCGCAGTGCTGGCTTCTCTGCTCTGTGGGAGAATACGCAATAGAGCGGGCACAGAGGAAGCCCACCTCCCCTCTCACCTACCAGCCCCTCGCCAAGCTGCAGTGCATGTGCCTACAACTCGTCTCACCCGGCAGCGCGAATATGTGACCAGCCTGAGAAACAGCTGCAGCCGCCCGCCGCCAAAAGTGAACAGGAACAGAAAAACGGATCTGCTATTTTAAATTAGGTGGGCGAAACTCAGCAATGCATGAAATTCTGAGAATCCAAACACAAAAGACACAGCGGATTAGAGAAAGCACCTGCAGCCATGAGAGAGACAGAAAATACGAAGGAGATGAAAGGGGGCAGGCATTGATAGTCGTCCTTTACAAGTGTGTGCTGCACGCCCAGAGTAATACTGTATCTGTACTGTACAGCATATATACAAATGTGATATTCTATAAAACATATTAAAAAA
>JANRMT010062834.1:61078664-61095852 GCA_026402145.1 Polypterus bichir lapradei
ATATATAAAACAGCTCAGATACCACATTTACTGATAAATCAGATAGACTGGCAAAAAGTCACTTTATAACTGCTATGCAAAATGCGCTATAATTAACAGATACAAAAGGCACTATATAATATATTTATACGAACGATGCTGTATAAATAGCAGATACTTAAAGACACTACATTACACTCCTCTATCTTTCAGGATGTGGCCACAATCTGAGGTCTGCCTGCGCCGACACGACGGCACTCGCTGGAGTTTCACTGCATTTAGACGCGGATGCTCTCGAGACCATCACTGTTAGCTCATGCAGCCCCGAGTCCACGCCTTAGACTAACGTGGTGCCCGCAAGTCTGCGATGCCAGGGCATGTCAGCCTGGGCTCGCAGGCACGACGGCGCCTTGAAAGCAAGCAGCCTGACGAGCGCCCGATCTGAAAGGTGACCTTAACATCCGAAGGCAACACGTCAGCGTGAGAAGTTTTGTTGTTTTCTTCTCTCTCTCTCTCTCTGGATTCGCGTGCCCATGTAGGCTCGTTTTGACACTTGGTATTTCTTGTTCACATCGCGCTTGTGAAAAAGGCGGTGAAGCAGAATCCATCTGTTGGTAGAGCTGGAGAGGCGCTGTTTTTTTATTGGGGGGGGGGGGGGGGGCGGTTAGATCACCGCTTACCTCATTTTTCTCTTTTTGAAGTTGTATTGATGTCTGCCACATTTTTATGCCACAGCAGCATCCCCTGCAGCGTATCGTGCGCACATTGACGGTTGTGCCAGCTTACTGTTACTTTACAGTACTGAAAATCTGCAGAGCCCCGGCATCAATCAGAATATAGAATTGATGGACAAGGCGGAACCGTTTATAGTGTATGTATTTACAGCCGTCACGGCTCCTTTCATCTCCTTAAGACGTGTCCTTTTGATTAACATCCAATTCTTAACTTCACTTCACAGCGCTTGGAACCCCAGCAGTCTGCACGTTCATCTCGTTTGGAAGGCAAGCATGTCTACACTGAGCCTTTAAAGTCCAAGGTGGGTTTCTGTAATGTGCCCTTGATTAACGGAATCGCTAGTGCGACCCATAATTAACGGGTTCACTGTATGGGTGGGCGCGTGAATGGACGGATGGATGGATGGATGGATGAATGCCTAGAAATGTCACGTGTGTAGGCTTTTTGGCCAGAAGTGAATGGCCGGTACGGGGTCGGTCGAACACAACACAGGTTGAAATAGTTACAGGCAATCAAAAAGAAGGGGGGGGGGGGGCACAAACCTTCACAACGCGCTCGGGTAACACACAAAAAAAAGAAAACATAAATGCAGGCGGCGGCAGCCAGCAGCACACGGATCACTGGACGGAGCAGGCGACATAAAACGGGTCGACTTCTTACTTACAGCCTTTGATAAAATGATAATGGGACATGTTGTCAGCTGAAAGAGCGCCGCGGCTACAGGTTCCAGCATTTCCCCTTTGCCACTGTGGTAACCGAGCAAAGCATAACTGAGAGCCCCGTCTCCGGTTTCGCCTTTACCTCGACATGCATTATTTAAAGAAGATTGAATTCCAACATCTTGCGGTGCGCCCCTGACAGCCTGCCTTCCCGGCTAAGCCCCTACTGTCACTCCTCTTTATCACTTCTCTCCTCCTTTCCTCCTCCTCCTCTCTCTCTCTCTCTCTCTCTCTCTCTGTGTCCTGAACCATGACTCTCACACGTGTTCACCAGGCACCATTGATTGGCACGATTTCAGCCCCCCCCAACCATCTTTGGGAGGTGGACAATTTCATTGGTCCACCGGCACACTCCTCCAGCTGTGCCGATGCTGCGGCACTGCGACGGCGGCGGCTGCTGCTGCAGTTCTGAAAGGTTCGCCGCTTTTTATGAATGGTAACAGATTCGATGTGTGTGGCCCGGGGGGACATTAAGTGGTAGAGTTGAGGGCAGATATGTGCCCATCTAGATGCTGGCACGATGTGTTTCAATTCAGGTGAAGTGATTGGAAATCGCAACGTGAAACTTAAAGGGCTCAGTTACCTGTGTGTAGGGTTGACACGTGTAACATTTACCTTTATGTGTTAACAAAACGTTTCTAATCCAAAGCGACTTGTCCAGTCAACATCAGTCTATGGAAGTTTCCACTAAGTTTTCAAAGGTAACCAAAGATAATTGACCATCACCATCACTAATGAAGAGTTCTGAACAAAATGCCAGTTTGTTCCAACTCCTACATTGCAAGAACCTAACAGCTACCTCCTTATATCAGTTACTGTAGGTAGAAATTGACCAAATAAGAGAGTCTTCTGACGCTTCTTAAACACCTTGAGGGAGTCAAACAACAACTTGACAGTTCCAATGGAGGTGGGCAGCTCATTCTAACAGCTAAGAAATTACACATGAATAAAGCCTAGATGGAGATTTGATGCCACACCAAGGTGGCATCACCAGATGGCATTCAAGAACAGCCACAAGTGGAAGAGAAGGAGCAGCAGACCTCACAAGAGGCTCCACATATGTAGGTGCTGCCCCATTGACTACTCTGTAGGCAAGCATCAAGAATTTGAACATAATACATGCTGCTACAGGGAGCCGATGTAGAAATGTAAAGAGACAAGTGACATGTGCCCACCACAGCTGGTTAAAAATGATTTTGAATTATCATGTCCTGGTGGCACAAAGCCTGGTGCAGGATTTCTGCTGCATATTTGGTCAGATAGGGTTTGATCTTGGGAATTTTGTTTACAACAGATCTGCAAGAGGACAATGTCATCTCATATCCCAAAGACCCATGTGATTAACTTATTGGGTGCTCTGGACTAGTTTGTGTGAGTGACTGTGCCCTGTGATGAACTGACACCCTGTTCAGAATTGGGGACTGCTTTGCTTCCCATGGTTCCGGGATAGGGATAAGAATAAGGCTGGAGATAAAGGTAAGGATGAGGATAAGGATAAGGACAGAGATAGGAATAGAAATAGGGTTAAGGAAAAGGATAAAGCTAGAGATAGAGATAGGAATAAGGATACTGACAGAGATAGGAATAGGAATAAGGACAGGGTTAAGGAAAAGGATAAGGAAAAGGAAAAGTCTAAAGATAGGGATAGGGATAAGGAAAAGGATAAGGCTAGAGATAGATATGGGGATAAGAATAAGGATAGGGTTAAGGATAAAGAAAAGGATAAGGATAGAGATAGGTATAGGAATAAGGATTAGGACAGAGATAGGAATAAGAATAAAGATAGGGTTAAGGAAAAGTATAAGTGAAAGGATAAAGCTAGAGCTAGGGATAGGAATAAGGATAAGGACAGAGACAGGAATAGAAATAAGGATAGGGTTAAGGAAAAGGCTAGAGATAGGGATAGGGATAAGGATAAGGATAGGGATAAGGAAAAGAATAAGGCTACAGATAGATATGGGGATAGGAATAAGGATAGGGTTAAGATAAAGAAAAGGATAAGGATAGAGATAGGTATAGGAATAAGGATTAGGACAGAGATAGGAATAAGAATAAAGATAGGGTTAAGGAAAAGTATAAGGGAAAGGATAAAGCTAGAGATAGGTATAGGAATAAGGATTAGGACAGAGATAGGAATAGGAATAAGATAGGGTTAAGGAAAAGGCTAGAGATAGGGATAGGGATAAGGAAAAGGATAAGGCTATAGATAGATATGGGGATAGGAATAAGGATAGGGTTAAGGATAAAGAAAAGGATAAGGCTAGAGATAGGTATAGGAATAAGGATAGGGATATGGATACGGATACCTCAAAATTTTGTAAATAAAATTGTTCAGTGGTAGCACAATTCAGTTTCAGTTTGTTGTGCTGAATCACAACAAGGAGACTGCAGTTCATGTCTCAGGTGTTCCCTGCGCGGAAGTTTCCCTATGTCCGCCTGGGTTTCCTCCCACAGTCCAAAGTTCTGCATGATTGGTTTATTATTTGCTCGGAACTGGTTTGTGTGTAAGGGACTAAGCCCCGTGATGGACTGACACCCCATTTCAGAGGTGGTTTCTGGGGTAGGAATAAGGATAGGGATAGTGACAGTGATAGCGATAGGAATACCTCAGTAATTCTGTAAAAAAAATATTGTGCAGTGGTTAAAACTGCTGAATCGCAACAAGGAGCCTGCAGTTCATGTCCCAGGTGTTCCCTGCATGGAGTTTGCATGTTCCCCCCGTATCCGCATGGGTTTCCTCCCACAGTCCAAAGACATGCAGGTTAAGTGGATTGGCCATGCTAAATTGGCCCCAATGTGTGTCTCTGTTTTCACCCTTCAATAGAATGGCACCCTGTCCAGGGACTGGTCCTGCCTTGTGCCCAATGCTTGCTGGGAGAGGCTCCAGCTCCCACATAAATGTGCTTTGGATAAGTGGGTTATGAAGCTGGATGGATGGATGGATGGATGAACAGTAGGAGGAGATGCAGCAAATCAAGCCAATAATACATTTAACTTGCCGTTAATATTCTCAAACACACTTAATCCAATTAACAGTTGCACAGAGCAAAAGCCAATTCCAGCCGTACTGGGCACAAGGCAGGAGTGCCCAATCCGTCAGACGGTCTCCTAATACACTTAAATGTGGGCCAAATTAGAATCAACAATTAACTTGGGAATGTGGAAGAAAAAAAATTAGCAGAGGACACTCCCATTGACACAGGGAGAACATGAAAACTCTGTATAGTCAATGACAATGAAGTTTGAACCTAAAAATGCCAGATCTCTAAGGCCTGTGACATCCCTTAATCGTGTATCCATGCAATCACATTTGATTTAATTTGGATTCTCTCACTCAGTATTCCATACCACACTTTTCATAATGAGCATTTATGGCTTGAATGCGTTTACAGAGTGTAGAAAATGAGCCACTGATTTCAGAACGCAATCTGTATTATTGTTGTTTAGGAGTGGCACGGTGGCACAGTACTAGTACTGCTGTCTCACAACAAGGAGGTCAGGTTTCTCCCTGTGTAGAGTCTGCATGTTCTCCTGTTGTCCATGGGATTGTCCATCTGTGGTTCAGGGTATTTGGATTGGCAATGATACATTTTTCTGTGTGTGTGTGTGTGTTTCCTTGCTCAGGTGTTGTTCCTGCCTTGTGTCAAATGCTTACTGGGACCCCCCCAATGACCTCGTTTTGGGTAAGCAAGTTAGGAAGATAGATGGATGAATGGATGGGTTATGTTTTGGCTGATGTCTTATACATCCGGATGTGGTAAATTAACAGCGGTTTAGAAACATTACATCACAAGCAGGTTAAGCAACTCACTCAGGGTCACACCATGAGGCAGAGCTGGGCTTTGAACTGGTAATAACTTAGTCGTGAGACCTGCCAGTTAAGAGTTGGCATGGAGGCCTCATGGAGAAGGTGCCCTGGATTCAAATGCCACACTCAGTCAATGGCTGGGTGGGGTCTACATATTTCCCTGTTTTTTTTTTTCCCCCAGATACCACAGGTTATTTTTTATTCCCAAAGACATACCAGTGAGGTGCCCAATGGTGCCCAGTTACCTTGAATTAGACATAGTGCCTTTCATCAGATTAAGTGTATCAGTAAATGCCCTCTAATTAAGCAAACTGTTTAATATATGGTGTATGCTATTTAGATAAAGGATCTTTGGTTTATATAGTGCCTTTCATGAGATGAAGTATGTTGGTAAATGCTGTGTAATTAAGTAGTTTTTTATTTTATAGTGCCTTTCATTAGATTAAATGTGTTGGTGAATCTCATGTAATTAATCAATCTTTTTATATATTCCCTTTCATTAAATTAAATTAAATATGTTGGTGCATGCAGCGTATTTAAGGATTTTTTTTCCCATTAGTACCTTTCTTTGGATTACATGTGTTGGCAAATGCAGTCTAGTTAAAGAGTCTACAGTGTATATAGTGCCTTTTATTAGAATAAGTGTGTTGGTGAGCATTTTGCAATCTTTGTTTTATATAGTGTCTTGTATTGCATAGTGTCAAGGTGCAGCAGGGGTTATGCTATTGGGGTCCCTGGGTGCCGTGGGGGGGGGGGGGGGGGGGGTTCTCAAACCAAACTGTACTGAACCTGTGGGGGGTATTTCAAGATTAAAGACTCAAGGAGTCAGAGTTGAGAGGCAGCGGGCAACACTCAACTGGAGGAGGATGGAGATGAATGACTGGCTTTTGGGCCGCATTTCATTATTTTGGTGCATGCTGAACAAAAAAAAAAAAATCCATTCTTTGAAGCTGTGACTGTGTCATACATTATTGGGTCTGGGAGCTGGGGCTCATGGACGCCTCCTTCTTCTTCTTCTTTCGGCTGCTCCCGTTAGGGGTTGCCACAGCGGATCATCGTCTTCCATATCTTTCTGTCCTCTGCATCTTGCTCCGCTACACCCATCATCTGCATGTCCTCTCTCACCACATCCATAAACCTTCTCTTAGGCCTTCCTCTTCTCCTCTTGCCTGGCAGCTCTATCCTTAGCATCCTTCTCCGAATATACCCACCATCTCTCCTCTGCACATGTCCAAACCAACGCAATCTCGCCTCTCTGACGTTGTCTCACAACCTGAGCTGACCCTCTAATGTCCTCATTTCTAATCCTGTGCATCCTCGTTACACCCAATACAAATCTTAGCATCTTTAACTCTGCCACCTCCAGCTCTGTCTCCTGCTTTCTGGTCAGTGCCACCGTCTCTAACCCATATACCATAGCTGGTCTCACTACTGTCCTGTAGACCCTCCCTTTCACTCTTGCTGATACCCGTCTGTCACAAATCACTCCTGACACTCTTCTCCACCCACTCCACCCTGCCTGCACTCTCTTCTTCACTTCTCTTCCACACTCCCTGTTACTCTGTACTGTTAATCTCAAGTATTTAAACTCATCCACCTTCACCAACTCTACTCCCTCCATCCTCACCATTCCACTGACCTCCCTCTCATTTACACACACGTATTCTGTCTGGTGGTCCTACTGACCTTCATTCTTCTCCTCTCTAGAGCAGATCTCCACCTCTCCAGGGTCTCCTCGACCTGCTCCCTACTCTCACTACAGATCACAATGTCATCAGCAAACATCACAGCCCACGGGGACTCCTGTCTAATCTCGTCTGTCAGCCTGTCCAACACCATTGCAAATAAGAATGGGCTCAGAGCCGATCCCTGATGTAATCCCACCTCCGTCCCTCCTACCACAGACCTCACCACGGTCACACTTCATATCCTGTACAACTCTTACGTACTTCTCTGCCACTCCCGACTTCCTCATAAATACCACAGCTCCTCTCAGTCACCCTGTCATTTGCTTTCTTCAGGTCCACAAAGACGCAATGCATCTCCTTCTGGCCTTCTCTCCACTTTTCCATCAACATCCTCAGAGCAAACATCACATCTGTGGTGCTCTTTCTTGGCATGAAACCATCCTGCTGCTCACTAATCATCACCTCACTTCTTACCTGATCTTCCACTACTCTTTCCCATAACTTCATGCTGTGGCTCATCAATTTTATCCCCCTGTAGTTACTACAGCTCTGCACATCCCCCTTCTTCTTAAATCCCAGCACCAGTTCACTTCTTCTCCACTCCTCAGGCATCCTCTCACTTTCCAAGATTCCATTAAACAATCTGGTTAAAACTCCACTGCCGTCTCTCCTAAACACCTCCATGCTTCCACCGGTATGTCATCTTGACCAACGGCCTTTCCATTTTTCATCCTCTTCATCACTGTTTCCTTGCTTCCTCCTTGCGAATTCCCTTCATAATGTTAAACACTTCAAATCAAGTCTGCTCTTCGTTTCCTGTAAAGGCTCAGCTCTTTTCATCCTTCCTTGTAACTAATCCCCTGTAGACCTGAAATCAGCATAGCTGATCTTCTCTGCACTTCTTAGTATGCCGATTGGATGGGCCGCCACAAGCAGGAAAAGAAAACAACAGAATAACAAGCAGGTGACCTACCAACCTGCATCTCTAGTTGGTTAACCAGCAGGAGACAAAGCGCACAGATAAGAGGAGGCAAGGCCATCATTAGTGTTACGTCATGGAGGTCAGGTCCTTGGACCATCACCATTTTTGATTTATATTAGTGACATGGATTTTGGTGTAGTTAGTAAACGTGTCAAATTTGCAGATGGCACTACAATTGGAGGGATGGCAAACACTGAGGAAGGAGCGAAAAGAATTCAAAAAGATTCAGACTTGAGCGTCAGTAGGCTTTAGGTGCCAAGTGACCTCAACTATTTTCTAACATTTTAGTAATTATTTACCGCTCTGATGCTGATCTTTCTGATCATAAAATAGGTCATTACCATAGCAATTGTCGAGAAGAATTCAGAATTAATTGCAGAATGATGATATTTGATGGGTTCCTCAGTCTAGAGGGCCTCTTTCTCTTTCACAATTTGGCTCAAAAACTAATCAAACACCTCGTCATCTCATAACGGGCTGAAGTTTCGAGTTTGGGATTTTTCCATTCAGCCGTTTTAGCTCTGGACCATCCTTAAGAAACTGTGACACACAGACAGAGACAGACACACGTCCATCATTGAGATATCGTTTTTTTCGGTATCGGCAGGATGTTTTCACCTCAGGTCCACCTCAGATGCCATCGTGGCCACACTACATTACAAAGACTCCTACCTCAGGATGCTCTTTGTTGACTACAGCTCTGCCTTTAACACGGCCGTCTCCCATAAACTCACCCATAAACTGTCTGTACTCGGCCTGCACCCCACCCTCTGTGACTGGCTCCTACACTTTCTGACTGGGCGGCCCCAGTCTGTAATAGGATCTCAACAACAACATTTATTTCTATAGCACATTTTCATACGAAAAAGTAGCTCAAAGTGCTTTACATAATGAAGAAAAATAAAAGACAAAATAAGAAATTAAAATAAGACAACATTAGCTAACATAGAATAAGAGTAAGGTCCGATGGACAGGGAAAAAAAACAAAACAAAAAAACTCCAGATGGCTGGAGAAAAAAAATAAAATCTGCAGGGGTTCCAGGCCACGAGACCACCCAGTCCCCTCTGGGCATTCTACCTCACATAAATGAAAGAGTCCTCTTTGGATTTAGGGTTTTCACGGAAGGACTTGATGATGATGGTCATGCAGACTTCTGGTTTTTAATCCATCACTGTTGGAACATCATGGTGCTCTGAGTAGATAATTATCTAGATTACTGTAATGCAATCCTCTCAGGAATACCCAAAAAAGACATAAATAACATAAATAGATAATTAATCCACCATTATCACAAACACAGGCACACGTCATTCAGCCCTAATCCTCTATACCCTGTTCACCCACGACTGTGCCGCCTCCCACAAAGACAACATCATCCTGAAGTTCGCAGATGACACCGCAGTGATTGGACGCATCACTGGTGGGGATGAGGCGGCCTACAGAAGGGAGGTGGACAGTCTGGCATCATGGTGTGAGGACAACAACCTCACCATCAACACAGACAAGGCAAAGGAGATGATAGTGGACATGAGGAAGGAGAGGACACCTCACCGGCCACTGTTCATCCGAGGGCTTGAAGTGGAGAGGGTGAGCAGCATTAAATACCTGGGCGTCTACATCAGTGAGGACCTCACCTGGACACTTGACACCACACAGCTGGTCAAGAAGGTTCAACAGCGGCTGTACTTTCTGAGGAGGCTGAGGAAGTTTGGTATGTCGACTAAGATCCTGAGATTGTTGACTGCATCTTGACCAGCTGCATCACCTTGTGGTTCGGCAACACTACTGCTATGGACCACAAACGCCTGCAGAGAGTGGTAAAGACTGCTGAGAAGATCACCAGGACCCCACTGCCCTCCTCTGCAGAGCATCTACAACTGCAGAGTCCACAGGAGAACTGCCTCGATCCTCAGGGACCCCCAACATGAACTGTTCACAAATTCTACCCTCAGGCAGGAGGTACAGACATATGAAATGCAGGACTTCCAGGCTAAAGAACTCTTTCTTTCCCAAGGCCATTAGACTCCTAAATAACTGACTGGAGTTTATAACCGTGGGCCACCTCATTCTATCGACCTCATACAACTGTATTTGACTTGTCCATCACACACCTACCTGCACATTGCACTTTATACTTCTGTTTTTATACTTTATGCTGCCTTACTTATTATCTATCTGCTACTTATTATTTATGTTTATATTTATACGTTGGTTTTGTCATCTGGTGTGGACAGCAAAGAAAGAATTTCATTGTACAGGGAAACGTGTTTCCTAACTGTGCAGATGCTTCATCAACCTCTTCGTGCACCCTGATCGTAACATGTTCGCCCTGCTGCGCCAAATCCTCAGAAGACATCTGAACTATGGTGGTGAAAAGTACCTGAAAGGAGATTGCGGATGTATACTTGTCAGGTCCCCATACGGGCCACCACTAATCTGTACCACTGCCCCGGGAGAACAACTAAACCCCGGGTTGCCGCACAATTAGAAAACTGCTGGAGCAAGACAGTTTAATATCGAAAATCTATCGGGGCAACGTGACCAACGCTCGTCCTTTGATTTGACCCCTCATCATATGTCCCAGATGAGCATTAAACTACAAGAAGAGGAAAAAAATTACACATATATATTTTACATATCTCTCTATTAGCGAAAAAAATCCTGTGGGAGGGAATGATTGGAGAGGATACGCGATCTTCACGTTAAGATCACGGAAGACCCGCGAGATGAAAGATTGTGGGGATATCGAACATGAGATTCTTGCAAGACACGCCCTGCTTACAAGCAATACCAGAACACACAGATACAGGGGTCTCAGTGCATATAAAGTGTTATAAAGGACAATACATTATAAATGAAACATCGACGACTAAAAGATCGCATTAGCGCAAACAAAAGGAAATTAATCATCAGGACCAGGTGTAATTGAAAAAAATAGCAGGACAAAGCGAGGTCAGAAATAAAAGGCAAAGAGCAGAAAACAAAGTCTTGTCACATTCGCATCATTCAATGCACAGAACGTGGATTTACACAATAATGGAACATACGCTATGAGAATCTGTGGTCCCGCAACAGTTAAAGCAACGACAAGTTTAATTTCAAAGAAAACACAGCTCGGTCAGGTGTATATTTAAGATCACGGAGAAGCGATCACAATGCGAGCGGCAGAGACACAAAGTGGCAAATAGGACAGCGGCTGTACAGGCTTTAAAATGATGAAAGGGCAGTGCGACAGCAGCGCGCCCCCCCCAACAACGCGAGCAGCGTTATACATCCTGCAAGAAAGAGATTTAACCATACCCGGCGCCGGAAATAAAGGACAAATATTGCTTTTACAACGTCACATGAGACAAGGCAGTGAGCCATCATTTAAAACATCTAACCTAGCAGTTGTTGGATTGCTGTTGACAGACACGCTTCATGTGCTCCCAGCTCTTAAAACAACGACAAGTGACAAGCAAAACATGCAGCTCACCAGCAGCAGAAAGCCAGCAGATGATCCAACCGCTTCTCCTTAGCGTGCATTCAGCCACCCTATAAACCCCCTTCACAACGCGAGCAGCGTTATACATCCTGCGAGAAAGAGATTTAACCACGCCCGGGGCCAGAAATAAAGGACAAGTATTGCTTTTACAACGTCACATGAGACAAGGCAGTGAGCCATCATTTAAAACATCTAACCTAGCAGTTGTTGGATTGCTTTTGGCAGACACGCTTCATGTGCTCCCAGCTCTTAAAACAACGACAAGCGACAAGCAAAACACGCAGCTCACCAGCAGCAGAAAGCCAGCAGATGATCCAACCACTTCTCCGTAGTGTGCGTTCAGCCACCCTATCCACCCCCCTCCCTTTACAACGTGAACGGCAGAGACATGAAGTGGCAAAAGGACAGCAGCTGTACAGGCTTTAAAATGATCAAAGGGCAGTGCAACAGCAGCACGCCCCCCCCAACAACGCGAGCAGCATTATAAATCCTGTGAGAAAGAGACTTAACCACGCCCGGGGTCGGAAATAAATGACAAGTATTGCTTTTACAATGTCACATGAGACAAGGCAGTGAGCCATCATTTAAAACAAGTCCACGGACATCTAACCTAGCAGTTGTTGGATTGCTTTTGACAGACACGCTTCATGCGCACCTAGCTCTTAAAACAACGACAAGCGACAAGCAAAACACGCAGCTCACCAGCAGCAGAAAGCCAGCAGATGATCCGACCGCTTCTCCTTAGCGTGCGTTCAGCCACCCTATCCACCCATCTCCCTTTACAACGCGAACGGCGGAGACACGAAGTGGCAAAAGGACAGCAGCTGTACAGGTTTTGAAATGATTGACGGGCAGCGAGACAAGCAGAACAGGCACAACAATATTTGCATAAGGACACGCCCCCTTTTACTGTAGTGTTCCTAGTGAACCGCATACCTTTGAACAATATGGAAAAAAATTGAAACAAAGTTAGCTGACGTATTTTTCCCCATGTGCTGAAGGTTTTCTTGAGGTTATGGAAGCTGATTTATGGTGGGTTGTATTCGATAAGCTGGCACACCTTTAGGGCACCAAACACCACAAAAGCAAACTTTACTTCCCCACCAGACAATGTGTCGTAACTTCCTTAAACATTGTATTGTTTTCAACGAGTATAATTAAATGTGCAATGTTTGCAATTGGTTGTTGTTACTTTACTGATGTAAACTGAGTACTGGGAGTTGACCCTGAAAATACTTTCTAACGGTTTATTGATTGGCATATTTATTACAGTGCATGGATTTCTGGTTATGGTTAAACATTCCTTTCGGTTGGAATGTGTTGTAAAGAAAAAAACAGTTATTTACTACAAAGTTATACTGTAGACCAAAAATATTGTCGCCTTATTTATTACGGTAAAATTCTGGCAACCCAGCAGCCAGTTTTTTTCTCGTAAAAATAACATTTTTATAGACCTAAAAATACTGTGACTATTTTTTTCACTGTAAAATTCTGGCAACCCAGCTGCCAGTACGTTACTGTAAATTTAATATTATTTTTTTTTTTTACAGTGTAGCTTCACCAAATCCCCAAACCTTCATGTCTTTGGATGGAAAGCTGAGCACACAGTGGAAACCCACCAGGAAAACATGCAATACAAGTGACGTGACTCCTTATGAGACAGCAGCGCTGCTGCTCTGCCACCGTGCCACCCCATATGTGTAATTATTAACAGTGTTCATTATTTAAACGAAATTAACAATTTATCTCTAAAATGTAACATACATACTTTAATGCATTTCATCATGAAAGTGATATCAAGTATAAATCCATCCATCCATTTTTCAACCCGCTGAATCCGAACACAGGGTCACGGCAGTCTGCTGGAGCCAGTCCCAGCCAACACAGGGCACAAGGCAGGAACCAATTTCAGGTAGGGTGCCAACCCACCGCAGGACACACACAAACACACCCACACACCAAGCACACACTAGGGCCAATTTAGAATCGCCAATCCACCCTAACCTGCATGTCTTTGGACTGTGGGAGGAAACCGGAGCACCCGGAGGGTGTTCATTATTTAAACGAAATTAACAATTTATCTGTAACATGTAACATAGATACTTTAATGGATTTCATCATGAAAGTGATATCAAGTATAAATCTTAGGATTCTAAATGTGCAGAGAGCTGGATTATCATACATTTAATGTGTTATGTGTGGCGATGCTGCTGTCAGGTCAGGAGGAAAAACCCAAAGTGTGTGGCGATTAACAGCTGGGTCAGTTTTAATATGACGGTCTACTTCAATGACAAAGTCAAGTACGATGTTAAAGTGGACATTTCGAGATTAAAGCCGACATTTCCACTTTAATCACAAAATACACCTTTTCATTATGACCTTATTTTTTTTTCTCTGTGGCTCAAATACACCGCCGTACATTCTGATATGCTGTAGTGAAGATGGAACAAAAAAAAAAAAAAAAAAAGATGGCACATAAGATGGTACGTGAAACTTTTAAAATGTATCGTTTCATTACTTTAATATCAAAGCAACATGAATACATTTGTATGCAGGCATTTTGCTTCACCACATCGAATCATTCATCAAACATCGAAGCAGGCACATCAATCCTGAAGGATCCTAAAAGCGGCTGGAGTAGCAAGAGATTCAGGGTTTGAATGTGAAGAGTAATGACGATATTCCAGAAGAAGATAAATGTATATTGTTGTACATGAATAAATATAAGATATCCCCTGAAAATAAACCCTAGTGCATTTTTTGGAGCAAAACTTAATGTAAGACCCGGTCTTATTTTCGGGGAAACACGGTATGTACTGTAGGGTTGCCAGACGTCCCTTATATACGGGACATGTACCATATTTGATAATTTTGCCCCCTGTCCTGTGCTGACCTTTCATGTACACCCAAATGTCCCGTATTTAGTTCATTTTCAAATTTCGTAATAAAAATATATTTTACGGTACTTAGTTGTAACTTTATAAGTACAGTGGAACCTCGGATCACGAACGTAATTCGTTCCAAAACTCAATTACAATTAATCCGTAAAGGACCATACGAGCTGTATGTAAATACATTTTTTATAGAATTTTAAGCACAAAAATAGTTAACGATACCATAGAATGCATATTGTAATAGTAAACTAAATGTAAAAACATTGAATAACACTGAGAAAACCTTGAACAAAGAAAACTAACATTGTAGTCTCTTTAAAGACAAGCCCGATGAATTCTTTAACTGCCTTCTCGCTCGTGCTCACTCGTTCTCTCTCTCTCTCTCTCTCACTCACTCGCTCACTCTCTCTCTCTCTCTCTCTCACTGCACAGGGAATGCACACTGAGAGACTGAGCACGTGCGGAAATCATCAGCGCGTACGAACCAGAAGGGAAACTGGCTTATTCGTCACCCGAGTGTGTGGACGTGAACAGATGCAAAAGTTTGCCGAACTTTCTGGTCGTAACCCGATTTCTACTTGGTCCGAGACGTTCGTGACCCGAGGTTCCACTGTAATTATACTTTCCTTTCTCAGATTCTCTTGATGAAAATAACCAAAATGTAACAAGGAAACTAGTGTTTGCTGTCTGTTTGCAACTCGTTCAGTTACTATGGTTGGCTGAGGACGGCGACACTCTTACTGTTTTGCTGCTGCTGTGCAGTTCTGGATCAGCATTGCAACATACAGTCTCAGTGAAGTGTCTTGTTACTACTTGCCATGGCCCACTTTTTTTCTAACTACCTGTATTAAATAATAATATTTCTCTGTTGTCTGTATTAATGTTTTCAAATGTTTTCACTTTTATGGGCGGCACGGTGGCGCAGTGGGTAGCGTGAAACTTTTAAAATGTATCGTGTCATTACTTGAATATCAAAGCAACACGAATACATTTGTATGTAGGCATTTTGCTTCACCACATCGAATCATTCATCAAAATGAATGAATGAATTCCTCACAGTAAGGAAACCTGGGTTCGCTTCCCGGGTCCTCCCTGCATGGAGTTTGCATGTTCTCCCCGTGTCTGCGTGGGTTTCCTCCAACAGTCCAAAGACATGCAAGTTAGGTGCATTGGAGATCCTAAATTGTCCAAGTGTGTGATTGGTGTGTGTGTGTGTGTGTGTGTGTGCCCTGCGGTGGGCTGGCGCCCTGCCTGGGATTTGTTCCTGCCTTGCTCCTGGTGCTGGCTGGGATTGGCTCCAGTAGACCCCCATGACCCTGTGTTAGGATATAGCAGGTTGGACAATGAATGGATTTCACTTTTACAGATTTTTTTTTAGCTTGTATTAAATAATTTTTAAACGATTTTACTTTTGTTTTCCTCATAACCCATTAAAATCCTTGCTTTATGTTTTTAACTTATGTCTCTACTTTTATATAATATATTGGTCTGGGTGTGTAGGGGGCATGTGTAAATTTATACATATATATAGTAATACTAGCCATGTGTGCCCATCTACGTTGCGCGTGTTAAAGTTGTCTGTGAAGGGCTCCCTGTTTAAACGCGGCTGCCAGTCGTGAACTGGGCCCTTCGTCGCACAGCATTATGATTTTTTATAAGGGAAACAAAATTACAAAAGAAAACCCTTGGACATTGATTCGATAGGAACGGCCTACTCGGAATCAGTAATTATGTGGTGGTGTAGGAGCATTTCTGCTTCTGTCCGTTCACAGTCCGTCTCGTTTTCACGACGCTATCGTTTCCTCTCACAATCTCTTCTCAACCTAACTCCAATCTCGCACGTTGCTTTGTGGCAATCCAAAGAGTAAGGCGATATACACGGAGCAATGGTTATAAAATGGGGACACATAGGTATCCAGGCTCTTTAAAGCATAAATAGGGATCACTTCACTGACATGTGAGTAAGCCACGGTAAAACTGTGAGACGCGCAGTACTCGCCGGCTACAAAGTAACAATAATAATTTCCGGAACGTGCTGTCCCGTTGTCATTCATTTTACCCACTGTCTTTCTTTCATTCATATGTTACGTAGGCACGTACCTTTTATCTTCGGCAATCTCATTCTCTAACCAGGCCTCAGGAGCTAACCAGCGCAACACTGTCCATCACCCCTTTCGTTATTCCAGCACATTGGTCACATCCGTGAATAACAACAACATACTAAACTATATTCTACGCATGCGTGGAATTTGCGAACAAACAAAGATCAAGATCTAAATGAAGATCTCTTTAGTTAATTTAAAGCACAACAATTTGTTTAGTTTGAATGTCTGTGTTTTGAGATGTGACTGGCGTACTACAGTCTTCAGTAGTATAAGCCTGGAGGAGATTCTTAATGCAATGCCTATGTTTTAGCTGTCTCTCTACTGCCATCTAGTGCTTCTTCTTCTAATTCATTCACGGACAAACAAAGATCAAGATCCAAATGAAGATTATATATAGAGATATATATAAAATCCAATGTCTGCCTGTCCACTTTTCATGAGAGAACTACTTAACAGATTTAGATTGTTTTTTTGTTTTTTTATAATTCGCTTGAACATTCCAGTTAATTTTGCAACTTCTCTCATCGTGCCAAGTATCATAGTTCACTTGCTGGAGCGATTTATTTGTGCAAATCCGAGAGAGAGGCTGCAGGCTGAGGGGAGAGGGAACCATGACGTTAGGAGTGGGGAGATGGGCAGGACCCTCCTCACTCAAGTGCGAGCCTCCGTTCGAGTCACTAAGTTTCTACGTTTTGGAGTGTACCTTGCCTCACTTCTTCGCGGGCAGATCCACGTGGGATGGCTAGTATATATATATATATATATATATATATATATATATATATATATATAT
>JANRMT010062834.1:61112937-61123748 GCA_026402145.1 Polypterus bichir lapradei
TTACACATTAAGTCTACTGAAAGTAAAAACAGTTGAAAGTCAGGGGACGTTTCTTTTTTTGCTGAGTATATAAGTAGTTTCCTCCCACAGTCAAGACATGCAGGTTAGGCACATTGGCGATTCTAAATTGCCCCTAGTGTGTGCTTGGTGTATGTTTGTGTGTGCCCTGCGGTGGGCTGGCACCCTGCCCGGGGTTTGTTTTCTGCCTTGTGCCCTGTGTTGGCTGGGATTAGCTCCAGCAGACTCCTGTGACCCTGTAGTTAGGATATAGTGGGTTGGATAATGGATGGATGGATGATTCAAAGACATGAGATGTTTTCAGCAGAGAGCACAGGCAGCTTACACACCTAAAATAAAAGTCTCATTCCACTATATTCTTGTTCTTAAATTCAGCTCTTCATTTTTTTTTTTATGGAATTTTCTGTGCATGTGACAACTGTCAACTCTTACTGGGTACATGACATCAGTCAGTCTCTTAAATCACCACCTGGAACATTCGGTTTCTTGACTTAACCACATCAGCAGTCTTTTTCGTGCTATTTCTAAGGCATCGTGTGTCACTCTCATGGAGAATATGACAGCAGAAATCAGGATCCACAATGGCATTTCGGGATGAATTCATTTCCAGCATGGAGGCTGCATTGCTGTTCAGTAAAGGATTTTCATGTTGAAATTTGCTGGCCCGGGTTTAGCCGAGGGAGGTGACATTCAGCTTCCTCGTGTTTAGGAGAAACTGTGTGTGCGTGTGGGTGTGTTTTTAGGGGCTACTGCTCCAGTACATCATAGAGCGGGCCCCCTTTATTATACCATACAATTGATAGAAAGCAACAATTAGCTAAAATAACAAAATTAAAAAAAAAAAAAACACACAAGCCTCCCCTTCATCTCCAGACCTCCTATAGATATCCCAGTCCGCATTGCTAGGCAACCACGAGCGGAGCCACTTCTCCGAAAAAAAAAAAGAAAAAGAAAATAATTACCCACTTAAGTAATGTGGGAGTCAAAATGGCTCAGCAGGTAGCATTGTGGTCTTGCAGCTGCAGGATCCAAATTCAACTCCTGGCTGCTGTACACATTTTCAGCCTATCGTCCATTTTGTTGTTGGGTGAAACTTAAAGCTGGGCAATTGTGAGAGAAAGATAAAATGTTGGATGATAGAAGGGGTAAAAAAAATTAATCCACTCTATATTTATAAAATCCTAAGCCTAAAAGTGCAACGATTTTGTGTGATGTTTTTATGTCACGCTTTAAATCTGGCTTATTTTAAAACCTACATATACCTGTGTGGCATCATTCTTTTCAGACTTTAACAAACTTTGATGTGATGATTTTCAGATTCTTATTCAGTTTTTAAATAATAAACTAAAAAAATATCAAGAACTCACGTCCCATGAGACGAGACTTTGTGCTAAGAGACTTAACAACACCCGGGGCCGGAAATAAAAGACAAAGAGTAGGACAGCTGCTGTACAGGTTTTCTCTGACCACCAAAGAGCTTACAGAGAAGCATAACTGCTGCCCAAAAACACCCACTATGGCAGAATAATAGAAAGTGGCCACAATAACCCAAGGGTTTTGTTTTCTGTAGTTAATAAACCACTCGACAATATACGGTATAAAATCATTTTACAATCCCTCCCTTTCAAACATCCAAGAGGTCACTGGGAAAAAGATCTCTCCATTAATATATCAGAAAAGGAGTGGAAAGTAGCAATACAGAAAATTCACTCGAGCTCCATATGCGCAAAGCATACAATTATACAACTTAAAGTTATATACCGAGCACATCTGTCTCGACTAAAACTCTCCAAAATGTTTCCAGGGCATGATCCAACCTGCGAACATTGCAATCAAGTCCCAGCCTCACTGGGTCACATGTTCTGGGCCTGCACCAAATTAACATTATTCTGGACAAACATTTTTAATTACCTTTTGGAAGGCCTTGGACTCACAATCCCTCCTAACCCACTAACAGCTGTGTTTGGGGTTCTTCCAGAGGGGCTTAAAGTGGAGAAAGACAAACAAATTGTGATTGCATTCACTACACTTTTGGCACGCAGACTTATTCTGATAAACTGGAAGAACCCAAACTCTCCTCTTTTAAGTCAGTGGGAAACCGATGTGTTATACTATTTGAAATTGGAAAAAATCAAATACTCAGTTAGAGGATCCGTACAGACTTTTTTCAAAACATGGCAGGATCTAATCAGTAATATTTTAAAATAATCTCATAAAGCACAGAGAGAATCTATTAATTTAGGTATGTTTATAGGTCTTAAATTCCATGCTGTTTGGCTTGCTCTCTCTCTTAGGGGTGGGGATCGATTTGTTCTTAACTCAAATTTTCTTTATGTAAAACTTGATTGATTTGTATGGAATGCAATAAAATTAATAAAAATATTTAAACAAAAATAAATAAATAATATAAACCACTCGAACCCGCATCTGGCCCAACTACCTCTTCTACTGAAGTCTGTGAGGAATTCCTCCAGTTTTTCCGTAACAAAATTAAAGATCTAAATAATTCAACTAACATAAATACATCATCTGTTTATATCTCTCCCTGTTCTCCCACTCCATCCAGTTCCTTCTCTAAGTTCTCACCAGTCACATCTGCTTTGTAAAATGAGGCTGACTACTTGTATACTGGACCCCATCTCCACCACACTACTTAAATCCTGCCTTCATGCCATAATCCCAACTGTTACAACAATAATAAACTCATCCCTTGACACTGGCTCTGTGCCGCTCACTTTTAAAATCGCTTCTGTAACCCCAGTGTTAAAAAAGTCTGGTCTTGATGGTGACGATCTTAACAATTTTCGGCCTATTTCCCATTTACCTTTCCTGTCAAAAGCTCTTGAGCGTATTGTAGCCTCCCAGCTCACCAACTTCTTAACCTCTAATAATTTGATGGAACCCTTTCAGTCTGGTTTCAGAGCACAGCACAGCTGTGAAACTGCTCTGCTACGAGTAACCAATGATTTGCTTATGGCAGCAGACTCTGGACAAAGCAGCATATTAATTCTGTTAGCCCTCAGTGCAGCATTTGACACTCCGGTCAGACATGACATTCTGCTGTCCACAATGGAGAACATGCTGGGTATCTCTGGCACTGCCCTCCAGTGGTTCACGTCCTATCTGACTGATAGGCGAGAGTTTGTTAGTCTTGGCAACAGCAGATCCAGCTCAGCTCCAGTCACACAAGGAGCTCCTCAGGGCTCTGTCCTCAGCCCTCTTCTCTTCTGTATTTATATGCTTCCCCTTGGTCATATTATCTCTAGCTATGGACTGGGCTATCATTTTTATGCAGATGATACTCAACTCTACTTAAATGTTAAAAGTGCAACTTCATCAGAGTTTTCTCAGCTCACAACTTGCCTCAGTGAAATTAAAACCTGGATGGAGCAGAACTCTTTAAAATTAAACTGCAACAAAACTGAACTCCTGCAAATTGGGACTAAAATGCAACTTAATAAAATGAGCTCCTTCCCAGTCCATCTTGGCGGTGATCTCATCACACCTGCCTCTACTGCAAAGAATCTTGGTGTCATTTTTGATTCCTCCCTCTCGTATTCCGCCCACATAAATCACATTAAGAAACTTTCTTACTTTCACCACCGTAATATATCCCGTGTTCGTTCCTTCCTCTCCTTTTCTAACGCTGAGAAACTTGTCCCTGCATTTATCACATCCCGCATCGATTATTGTAACTCCCTACTGGCAGGTGCCCCTTCTAATCTTATATCACAGCTCCAGCTTATTCAAAACTCGGCTGTAAGAGTCCTGACACGGACCAGCAGCAGCGAGCACATCACATCCATCCTGCTCCGTCTTCACTGGCTCCCTGTGTCTTACAGGATTGAATATAAAATCCTACTAATAACCTACAAAGCTTTAAATTGCCTTGCGCCAAACTACATCAGTGACCTTCTCCATCACTATGTGCCTGCCCGCTCACTAAGGTCCTCTGATTCTGGCCATCTTGTTGTGCCCCACACTAATCTACACTCCATAGGTGACAGCAGGGCCTTCAGCTGTATAGCGAGTGCCCAGACTCTGGACTGACCTACCGAAATTAATCAGGTCAGCTGACTCCATGAATTCTTTTAAAAAACAACTCCAAACTCATCTGTTCAGGAAGGCTTTTAGCTCTACTTGACTTCATTACCCTTCTCTCAGTTTATCTCCACGTCAAGATGCTCATGTAACCTGAGTGTGTGTGTGTGCTGGACCGTCAATTATGTTGTCTGTTAGGCTTTCTCTGAATTTACTGTCTTAATCTTCTCTATTTATTTATTTGGTTTGTACAATGCTATATATTTTATACCCTGCCGTTATTTCTTATATTCTGTAAGTGCCTTGAGCATGGAAAAGGCGCTATATAAATAAAATGTATTACTATTATTATTATTATTTTAAATGTTGGAAGCACCATGTGAGACACAGATCACGTGACATGGCAGCAGCACCAGCAAGTCAGCAGCTGATCGAGCAAAGAGGAGGTAAAAAACAAAACTATTTGTTTCCAATTGTATCACCGTTTAAGAGGGGCTTACGGAGGAGCAACCGTGTCTGCTTGGGGTGCGTTCAGCCCCCGCTCTTCACAACATGAATGGCATAGACACGAAGTGACTGGCGTGTAGCGCAGGCCGGGGGGGGGGGGGGGATTGGCGTGCAAAGCGAGCAGGGGAGAACCCCGTAGTAAATTAATTAAAAAGCAAGAGAGGGGAGAACAAGCAAAATCCACACAAAACAGAATCCATGCTGAGATCTGAACCCGGTCCTCTGGTCTTGTAAGGAAGAAGTGCTGTGCCATCCTGCCAGTCTACAGTTAAGTTGGCATCTGCTAGTTTGTGGGTGAATATGGGTCATTCAACAGACTGGCATACCATTAGCACCAGCTATCCAGTCCTGGATTTTAAAAAATGTGTATAAATAGGGAAAGAAATCAGAGCTAGGAATCAGTAAGAGGGCTGTGTTACAACCGACCTTCATCTTATAGAAATCCTCATCAACATAACACCACCACTTATTCCTCTAGCGCAGTGATTTACAATAACAAGGGCAGAAGGCTCTTTGTATGACTGATCGACCTTAACAAATAAAAATCTTAAATGTTTGTCTATTTGTGCCACATCCTAAATAAAATGGGCCCTTTACTAGACCACCCTTGTAAGTAGGCCACCAAATGAGAGCACAAAATGAGTTTCAAAAAAAAAAAAAAAGTTGCAAAGTCGCCTGGGAGCGTTCAACACATTTTTAGTCCCAGACAATCCACAGTGTAGTCTGCTCGGTGTTTCATTTAAAATGACTGGATTAATGGAAGAGCCCCCCAACCCCTCCCCCCACTCAATGCCACCAAGAGTGTGACTACTTCTGAAGCGCCTCCTCCACGCGAGGTGTCTTTCTGCCACAGGACTCGCATCCTGCATGGTCGGCCAGTTGTGTATTTATATGAGCTCCGCTCAGGTGATGGGGTCCAGCTAATGAGGACATTGAAGCCTCCTGGCCCTTCATATCCCAGCATGACCCCCCCCACCCCAGCACTCCACGTTCTTGACAGCTGGAGTCTGAGTTGTGACTCGTCACTTCCTAACTTTACAGAGCTGATGGAGGGGCTGCGAGTCACAGGTGGGGTTCCAGATTCAACAATCACTTTCCTCAAATGTTATCAAAATTAGCAGGGTGTGCCACAATGGGCTCTGAATAAGGATTAATGCGCCGGTTCTTTTCAGGTATTAGTAACCGTTGGATTGTTCTGTGTACACAATACAGTGAGATTGTTTGCGTGTCCAACTAACATGGAAAATGTCACCATTCACATTAGTCATGATAAGCAAGAATGGATTGCAAAGTGATCAACAGATAAGAAAGACACCACATACAGTATGTTTATATATTTGTGGTAGATGTGAAAGGCATTATGTCATAGACAGACAGCTAGACGCTATATAATAGATAGACAGACATAAGACACTATATGGTAGACTTACAGACACTATATAATAGACAGACAGACAAACATGAAACACTATATAATAGATGGACAGACAGACAGATAGACACTATATAACAGACAGACACTATATAACAGACAGAAGACAGACATTATATAATAGACGGACAGACACTATCACCCAGACAACAACTATATAATATACAGACAGACAGATACTATATAACAGATGGACAGACAGACAGTATATAATAGACGAACAGAGAGACACATTTGGACAGACAGACGCTATATAATAGACAGACAGACAAACATGAGACACTATATAATAGACAGACAAACAGACAGATACTATATAAGACACACACACACTATATAAATAGACAGATAGACACTATATAATAAAAAATATACAGACATCAGACACTATATAATACACAGACAGATACTATATAACAGACAGACAAACATGAGACACTATATAATAGACAGACACTATATAACATACAGATACCATATAACAGACAGAAGACAGACATTATATAATAGACAGACACACACTATCACTCAGACAACAGCTATATAATAGACAGACAAACAAACATGAGACACTATATAATAGACAGACAGACAGTATATAATACACAGACAGACAGATGCTATATAACAGATGGACAGACAGACAAACATGAGACACTACATAATAGACGGACAAACAGATAGATACTATATAATAGACACACACACACTATAAAATAGACAGATAGACAGACACTATATAATAAAAAAAATAAACAGACAAGAGACACTATATAATACACAAACAGATACTATATAATAGACAGACAGACAAACATGAGACACTATATAATAGACAGACAGTATATAATACACAGACAGACAGACACTATATAATAGACGGACAGACAAACATGAGACACTATATAATAGACGGACAGACAGACACACACACACATACATTATATAATGTAGACAGACAGTATATAATACACAGATAGACAGACACGATATAATAAACAAATAGACAGACATGAGACACTATATAATAGACAGGCAGACAGACATTCATCCATCCATTATCCAACCCGCTATATCCTAACTACAGGGTCACAGGGGTCTGCTGGAACCAATCCCAGCCAACACAGGGCACAAGGCAGGAAACAAACTCCGGACGGGGTGCCAGCCCAGTGCAGGGTGCACACACACACACACACACACACACACACACACACACACACACACACCAAGCACACACTAGGGACAATTTAGGATCACCAAAGCACCTAACCTGCATGCAATTGGACTGTGGGAGGAAACCAACGCAGACACGGGGAGAATATGCAAACTCCACACAGGGAGGACCCGGGAAGTGAACCTGGGTCTCCTAACTGCGAGGCAGCAGCGCTACACAGACAAACATGAGACACTATATAATAGACGGACAGACAGACACAGTCACACAGACAGGCACTATATTATAGACAGACAGACAAACATGAGACATTATATAATAGACAGACAGACTGACACACACACATACACTATATAATAGACAGACACTATATAATAAACTAATAGACAAACATGAGACACTATATAATAGACAGACAGTCAGACACATAATGCAGACATATCAATGACAGGCAGGACCTTACTTCACAGTCCTATAGCTGGAATAAGTGGGCTCAGAAAAATCAATAGATGGATGGAAAAAGATGTCAGTAGGAATGTAAGCAGCCATCATTGCGAGCACAAGGGCTTACTTTGGAAAATCTGCCTGTAATCCAGTGATTCTAGCTCCCCCTTCTGACTGGAACCTCTTCTATGACCAAAAAGTAAGCTCATAAAAAAATTGCTTTTATCAACACATCCAGTCCAGAAGACAATATTTAATTTCTTCTTTTAAATCTCCTCGCACTTAATTATCACATTTCGGGATCTAACAGACACATACCAGTGAGAATTAGATAGGTTAATTTTGAAATAAGGGCGGCATGGTGGCGCAGTGGTAGCGCTGCTGCCTCACAGTAAGGAGACCTGGGTTTGCTTCCCGGGTCCTCCCTGTGTAGAGTTTGCATGTTCTCCCCTTGTCTGCGTGGGTTTCCTCTAGATACTCCGGTTTCCTCCCACAGTCCAATTACATGCAGGTTAGGTGCATTGGCGATCCTCAATTGCCCCTGGTGTGTGTGCCCTGCCTGGGGTTTGTTTCCTGCCTTGCGCCCTGTGTTGGCTGGGATTGGCTCCAGCAGACTCCTGTGACCCTGTAGTTAGGATATAGCGGGTTGGATAATGGATGGAATTTCGAAATACTTTTCGAATACTTTTTTATACTCAATTACAGAAAATACCAAAGCATCAATATATACAGTTGATAAATCAACATTTTCCCAATAAAAACACACACGCACACAATTAAACAATTGTTTTCCTCCACTACTACTGTCCCAGTACACTCCTCCTACTCTGACACATACATTCAAGTAATTATCAATAACATAATAGATTTTTCCCTTTTGATAGATAGATAGATGTGAAAGGCACTATATGCCGAAGAGGCAGCAGTGTCATTGAGAGCACAACAAGTTCAAATTGAGAAAGTGAGGAAATGGGATTAAAGCTCACTGGGTAGTTCTGGACATTTTAAAATGTACAAACGATCCAGTTGAGGACACTTGTAGGTCTGCATCTCCATGCAATTACTAAGTGAGCCAATTATGTGGCTGCAGTGTAAGGCATAAAAGCCATGCAGACGCAGGTCAGGCGCTTCAGTTCATGTTTGCAACAAATGCCAGAGTGGGATAAAAAAAGGAAAGTCAATTATTTCAACTGCAGCATGATTGTTGGTTCCAGAGGGGCTGCTTTGGGTATTTCTGTAGCTGCTAATCTTGTGTGATTTTTCACATAAAAGAGTCTATAAAGTTTACTCAAATTGGAGTGAAAAACTAAAAGCAAGCGTCAATACCATGGTGGATGGGAGCACCTTGTTGACGAGAGCGTTCAGAGCAGAATGGCCAGAGTGATTGAGGCTGACATAAAGGCTACGGTAACTCAGATGACCTCTCTGCACAACTGCGGTGAGCAGCAAAGTATCTCAGAATGCACAACACGTCAAATCTTGAGGTGGGTGGGCTACAAGAGCAGAAGACCACATTGGATTTAATGCCTATCGACCCAGAATAGAAAGCTGACACTACAGTGGGCACAGGCCCACCCAACTGGCCAGGACTGGACAAATGCAGCCTGGTCTGATGAATCTCGACTTCTGCACACAGATGGTGGGCACCAATGGCATGAATCCATGAGCCCTATCTGCCAGGTGTCAACCATCTAGGCTAGTGGTGATGGTGGCATTTAAAATGTTTTCTTGGCACTCTTTGGGGTCATGAATAGCAATGAATCATCATGTGAATGCCACGGTTTATATGAGAGTTGTTGCTGACCGTGTACATCCCTTTTAATTGTCATGATTTGGGTCAGGACTCTAACAGAGTTGGTGAGAGTACTTCAAATGAACAGCAGAGCAGGCCAGGATCTCCAATGGTCTGTCCAGACAAACCTCACCCCTATCCAGTCAGCCCTCCCAATACTGCCTGAGGCTGCGGCCTACCCAGGGGCAGAAATGGAGAATCTGGCTTTAAAGCTCAAAATGTCTCTTAACAAGTCCAAAGTCACTTTGAGGTCCACCAAGGGAAAGGAAACTCACAAAAACATCTGGCATGGAAAGCCAATCCACAAAATATTCTTTATCAATCAAAAATATTTACGCAAAAATAGAAAAATGTTCAAAAGAACAAACAGGAGGTAAAATGTTATGTCAAAAATGCAACCAACAGTAAATGAGTGGTAATCACAATCCAGAAACCAGAATCCTTAAATACAAAGTAATCGAGCAAACCAGAATATCCAAAACAGAAAAGCAGAAAACTTACCAGCACTCACTCCTTCACAACTTCAAAGGTGCCACACTCCTGTGGCTTTGACCTTAACAGCCAGTGAGAGGTGTGGTCATTTTAGGGAGACCCCGCCTCCTGGGGGCTCCACCCACAAGGAAACAGGGAACTTAAGAAAACTTCAAGACACCGTACCTTATTAACCAATAATGGAAAAACATCGACAGAAAGGACATAAAAATAAGAAAAAGAATAATACAATTACAACAAAAATAACAATAAAACATCTAAACATACTATATGTTAACACATAACACTAATGGCTATTCCAACATGACAGTGCACCATGTGGTGTCGTGAATATGATGATGACTGCAATGTTCTTCAGTGGCCTTCTTAGACTGAATCCAAGACAACACCTTTGGGATGTGGTAGAGCAGGAGTTGAGCAAGCGGCTGACAGACCTGCAGAAACCACCCGATACATTCAAATCAGCATGGAGAAGAATCTCAAGGGAATGTGTCCAACATCATGTGGAATCCATGCAACCAAGAACTGAGGCCATTATGAGAGAAAAAAGGAGGCACAACCCAGTATTAGTGCAGTGGTCCTTATTGTTAGCCAAGGGAGTGTATATTTATACAGAATATACAGGCCATATACTGTCATTTAACTGCCAAATAGAAAGAACTTATTTGCTCACAGGGAGAAATTTGTCATTTCGCAGAAAGTCAGTAAATGAATAATGATAGATAGATAGATAGATAGATAGATAGATAGATAGATAGATAGATAGATAGATATGAAAGGCACTATATAATAGAGATAGATAGATGTGAAAGGCACTATATTATAGATAGATAGATAGATAGATAGATAGATAGATAGATAGATAGATAGATAGATAGATAGATGTGAAAGGCACTATATAATAGAGATAG
>JANRMT010062834.1:61168056-61179031 GCA_026402145.1 Polypterus bichir lapradei
CTTATTCCAAGTGTCTATTGTTATTTGTGTAAAGAAAAACCTCCTAATGTTTGTGTGAAATTTCCCCTTCACAAGTTTCCAACTGTGTCCCCAGTTCTTGATGAACTCATTTTAAAGTCAAAGTCTCGATCCACTGGACTAATTCCCTTTATCATGTTAAACACTTCAGTCAGGTCTCCTCTTAATCTTCTTTTGCTTAAACTGTAAATGCTCAGCTCTTTTAATCTTTCCTCATTACTCATCCCCTGTAGCCCTGGAATCAGCCAAGTCATTCCTAGATGTCCTTTTTGTAGCCTGGAGACCCAAACTGCACACAGTACTCAAGATGAGGCCTCACCAGTGTGTTATAAAGCTGAGAAGAACCTCCTGTGACTTGTACTCCACACATCAAGGCGCGATATAACCAGACGTTTTGTTTGCCTTCTTCATGGCTTCTGAACATTGTCTGGTAGTTCATAGTGTCGAGTCCACTACGACTCTATTGTGTATTCAAACCTCACATTTTTACTTCCTATGTGTAATGCTTTATATTTACTGACATTCAATTTCATCTGCCTCAAATCTGACCAAGGCTGTATGCTGTCCAAGTCCATCTGTAATGATATAACAGATTCCAAATTATCTGCGAATCCACCAGTCTTGGTGTCATCTGTAAACTTAACTAGCTTGTTACTTATATTCCTATCTAAATCATTTACAGATGTTAAAAATAGCAGTGACACCAGCACTGACCCCTGCTGGTCACCACTCTTAACATCGGCCAATTCTGATGAGGTTCCTTGCACCATCACCCTCTGCTTCCTGCATCTGTGCCAATTCTGCACCCATGTCAAAACATCACCCTGGACTGCCACTGCTTTTAGTTTGATACCCAACCTCTCATGTGCCACCTCATCAAATGCTTTCTGAAAGTCCACATCAATAATCTCATCTGCTCCACTCTGATTGTATTCTTTTGTTGCCTCCTCATAGAATTCCAGCCTGTTAGTCAAACATGACCTCCCTCTTCTGACCCCATGCTAACTGTCCTGTCCTTGCCAGGTGTTGCTCAATCTTGTCCTTAATAATTCCTTCCATTAATTCACTTGTGATGCATGTTAACCTTACTGGCCTATAGTTGCTTGGATCTGCCCTGTCACCCTTTTTATATAATCTGATGATATTTGCCATTTTCCAGTCCTTCAGAAACTCTCCAGTGTGCAGTGACTTCCTAAAAATATGTGTTGAGGGTTTATATTTGTACTCGCTAGCCTCCTTAAGAAGTCGAGGGTTAATAATATCTGGTCCTGGTGATTTGTTTGGAATATGATCGGAGAACATACAATAGGAAAGAATGAAATAATAATGTCATTTTAAAGAGCAGCTTTCACAGTGAGTGCCACAACATGGCACTATATAGTACATGCAAACTTACATTAACACAGGGGAGCCCACTAAAGGAAAGAATGAATGAGTTAACTCTTTCAGGGCGGATGTCGACTTTTGTCAAAAGGATGGGTTGACAGTGGTAATTCATTGTAAATGGTGACAAAACCCACCATTATGTTTTAATTGGACTCTTTGCTAAAAGGAAAGTTATATTCATTGTTTTGCTGTGTGAATAGCAAATACCGGCAAAAATGGCATTGACATCTGGCAAGAGGCAGACGTGGATGTGTAAAGCAAAATACTCCATGAACAACATTTTGCAAGTTATCACTGAATTAGATTCTAATTTTGATACGAGTGATTGAAAATGAATGTGAGGTACCAGCATCAGCTAATCGATCCCCAGCTGATCGCGGTGCTGAACAGGTTCATGTAGTTGACACGCCTAAGACAACATTCGCCTGGAAGGACCACCACGTGCGATAATAAGAGGTACAAACCAGATTACAATGCACTACGAAACACAACTGCTCTGCCGCCCCCGCCATACGAAGACCACCTGGCAGCCAGCCTACCATGCATTCCTGCCTAACTGGTAGGCACAGCATGCAGCAACAGACGTTTTATGTTGATTTCTGTGTGAAGCCATTGATTTGTATGCTTTTCAGAAAAACTCAAAGAGTTAATTTTTTAACGCTCCTTCCACAGTAAGCTCCACCGCATTGCACCTCAGATTAAACAAATTTACTTAAATACAGGCAGTCCCAAGGTTAGGTACGAGATAGGGACTGCAGGTTTGTTCTTAAGTTGAATTTGTATGTAAGTCGGAACAGGTACATTATTTTAATAAATGCTGTTGTTGACCGACTGACAGTGCTCTGCCAATGAGTGATGGAGTTTCATTTCTCTCTGACCTTTTTATTTCTACTTTATTTTCCATGGTGATGGTTTTTCTCTTCTTTACTGTATCACCAGCACTCGCATCAGATTTGTGTTTCACAGACATTCTTGAAGGGTGAAGACAAAAGGTTAAGATGAGCTCTTCTGCACAGCACTGTACATGCTACCACAGCAGAAAGGCACCCGTCGTCAACACGTCTGATGTACTGATGAGGGGCAACTTCCTGCTATGTGTGTAACAGTACAAGCAGGCTTGCTATTGAGAATGACTGGGGGCGGCGAGGGGGGATTCACCACTCACCCACCACACAGTCACCTCCACTACAGTATGCTGCCTGCAGCGTCCGCCCACCGAGAACGAACACGGTGCGGCCAAAGGCGGGTAGTGAATCTCCCCCATTCAACAGGCAGCCATCCGAGGCACACTACAATGCTGCCCCCCGCTGCCCCGTTCACCCTCAATGGCCTCCGTTCAGCCACAACCGGGTCACCGCTTGCAGCATTACCAGCCTCCCACCGAGAACGAATGGGGCAGCCGTGAAATGCCTTCCTCCACTCCATCCAGTCTGCGGCCAGTCAGGAGCAGTAGTTGTGGCATCATAGTGGGCGGGCAGCGAACCATCGTCCTGCATATGAGCGATAGCTGTGGCCCCAGTGACTATGGACCACTGGTCAATGTTTGCTGCCGGGAGCTGCCTGAGGGACACCACACTGCGCGAGCAGCGAAATCGCCCCCCTCCAGCCTCGCTTGAAGATGACGGAGGCGCATGCGTCGCAGCTGAGGCCCCGTTCGTAAGTCGTAGGTCAGATGTCCGTAACCTGGGGACTACCTGTACAGGGAAAAATAATGTGAGATAATGAGGGGATACATGAAAGGAAGTGGTTCATTTTAATTTTATATAGCACTTTTGACAGTGTGTGACAAAATAATGAGCACAAATAAGCCTACGTAAATAGGAGCAAACATAAAGTAATGAGGGAACATACAAAAAAGAGCAAATCTTGTCAAAGGTGTTGTAATGTTGTGATCATTGCTTTTGAACAATCAGTCGTGGCTTTATATAGCACCTCTCATGGGTGGTGTTAAGAGGTTCAAATAAGCTTACATAAATATATGGAAATATAATATAATAATAATAATTCATTACATTTATATAGCGCTTCTCAGTACTCAAAGCGCTATCCACACAGGGAGGAACCGAACACACAATCTTCCACAGTCGCCTTACTGCAAAGCAGCAGCACTACCACTGTGCCACCTACTGTATGAGGACAATATATCTAGGTAACAGACAAAAGGAACAACTTTCATCAAAACTGCTTTAAAGTTGAGATTTCTGTGCTAAAGCAGTCAGTCGTGGTTTTGTATAGCACCTTTTTCAATGTGTCTCGCCTTATGTCACCAAATAGTCCAAAACCAGCATACATAAATACGTGGTGTCACACGTGAGCGATTAGAAGGCAGTCAACAAGCCCAGAGGTGAGTGAAATATCGCGAGACAAAGGGTCGATTTGCGGTATTAACGCCTCTCTCTCTCTTTCTTCAGAACAAAAGAAGAAAGATAACGTCCTAACCTTACTTCCGGGTTCCAAGATGGCCGCTGAAATGTCACTTCTGGTATCATCTGATGATGTCACTTCCGGCTCCGACCAATGACGATACTTCCGGTCTCCAGAAGATGACGGCACTTCCATCACTACATCACTTTTGATGATTCGTCTGCCCGTTTCGACGTCATTTCCTGCCAACTCATTTCCGTCTACCATTTTTTCCTTGTATAAAAAGCCATCGTTTGTAAATACTCATTGTCATCTGCTGTAAAAGTATTTGATCCTCCATTTTGATTACTCGTTTTTTATTTTGTTCTGTGGACATTATACGGGAATGGTCCCCAACTCTTTTTCCTTTGTGGAAGTTCTTTTTGTTTATTACATTGGAAACATCATCTTATATAATACCCTACCGTGGCTGTCCGTTCGTCTGTCCAGGATTTTAAATCACCTGTAGCTCGCAAACCGTTTGAACTATTGACCTGAAATTTGGTACACATATACTACGTGATGTCTACTATCCACTTTCGGGGTGACAATTCACTTCCAAGTTTATTCCTCTTTTCATTTAATTGTAGAATAAACTCTCAGCAGCATGCGGCGCACGCGTACAGGCGCTGTTCTCATTCCCTACCACATTCACCATCACTTCCCCTACCTCTTCATATCTTAAATCATTCTTGAGGCAAAATGAAGACTTAAGTGCCAGCTTAAGTGAAAAAGTAAGGAAAACATACTAAGTAATTGCAACACAAACACTCACTTAATCAGTTTTAACTCGAAAAGATGGCGACGGAAGAAGAGAAGAAGCAGGCCGTTAGGGTGGAGAGCTAGAGCTCAGGAAGGAACAAGCGCATCAACCTCTGAACAAACGAATGCTAAAAGAACAGAGAAAGAGAATGAAAACTAGGAATGCTCAAGTCAAGTGTATTCACTGCACATTATCACGTAGTGCGCTGTTACTGGTCTTCTTATATAATGCGCTACCGTGGCTGTCTATTTGTCTGTCCAGGATTTTAAATCACCTGTAGCTCGCAAACCGTTTTACATATTGACCTGAAATTTGGTACACATATACTAAATGACGTCTACTATCCACTATCAGGGTGAGAATTATTACTCTTTGTTGTTTTTTAATTGTAGAATCAACTATTCGGCAGTGGCCAAGAGGGCGGCCGTGAGGTGCATGAGTACAGGCGCCGTTCTCATCCCTACCACTGCCATCACTTCCCCTACTTCTTCATATCTTAAATCGTTCTTGAGACAGATTGAAGACTTAAATGCCATATTAAATGAAAAATTAAGAAAAACGTATTAAGTAATTGCAACACATAAACTGACTTAATCAGTTTTAACGTGAAAAGTTTGCCAACGGAAGAAGAGAAGAACTGGGCCACTAGGTCAATACGTTAAACGGTTTGCGAGCTACAGGTGATTTAAAATCCTGGACAGACAAACGGACAGCCACGGTAGCGCATTATATAAGAAGACCAGTAACACTATGCGATAATGTGCAGTGAATACACTTGACTTGAACATTCCTAGTTTTCATTCTCTTTCTCTGTTCGTTTAGCATTCGTTTGTTCAGAGGTTGATGCGTTCACTCCTTCCTGAGCAGCTCTTCTTTTCTCCACCCTAACGGCCTGCTTCTTCTCTTCTTCCGTCGCCATCTTTTCGCATTAAAACTGATTAAGTCAGTGTCTTTATCCTAGCGGCCCAGGTGGAGAAAAGAAGAGCTGATCAGGAAGCAGCAAGTGCATCAACCTCTGAGCAAACGAATGATAAACGTAAAGAGACAGAGGATGAGGACTATATGTCAAGTGTATTCACTGCATGTTATCATACAGTCTGCCGTCACTGTAATCTATATATATAAAAGCCAAATACCACTGACTCACTCATCACGAAATCGCCCAAAGCATGAGGACTTGGGACTTGAAATTTGGAATGTAGCTTACCCTTGGCCCATTGGTGCTCGCTAAGAAACGGTTTTAAAAATTTCATGGTCCAAGCGCAAAATTTCTTATAGTTTTTTAGGCCCATTCACTCCATTTCTTTCTAAAATAAATATTTTTAAAAGTAAATTAAAAATACTTTCATTTTTCTGAAGAGTGCATTTTTGTTTTGATATTTTTGAGTTTCCACAAAGCGTTTATAATTTGCCTTTCATTTTATCTTTTTAAAATAATTTAGTTAGGTTATTCGAAAGGTACAGTGGAACCTCGGTTTGCGAGCATAATTCGTTCTGGAAACGTGCTTGCAGTCCAAAGCACTCGTATATCAAAGTGAATTTCCCCATAAGAAATACAGTAATGGAAACTCAGATGATTCGTTCCACAACCCAAAACTATTCATATAAAAAAATGATTAATACAAAATATAAAGTAAAAATACATAAAACAAATTAACCTGCACTTTACCTTTAAAAAGAATCATGGCTGGTGTGAGTGAGTTTCTAAACTCATGTGGGATTCCACCCAACGGGACGACACGCGGAAAAGCGTCCCAAAGCAATCGCAGTCTCCCAGCGCTGTAGCAGTTCGCCGTATAACCGTATCCAAAAACATCGCAGACATGCTGTAAGCGCCTGCCGTCGATGGGTGATACAAGGAACATTATAAAGATCCCGCTACAATAAATAACTGTGCTATTGCTGTTTCAAGCTGAATAAAGCTGGTGTTGTTAAAGTACTGAGACTCAGCTTCGTGTTTTGGGGCGCAAGACGGGGACTCGCACTTCACAGCGCACACACACACACACACAGTCACAATGCTGTAGTAAACAGTATACGCTCGTACGGCTGTTGACTATATGAGTGAGGCACGCAGACGGAGAATACGAGACGATTGCCCTCAAGAGGAGAGAGAGAGAGAGGCGCATGAGCGAGCGAGATAAGGAGAAAGAGAGAGACGTGCATGTGAGCGAGAGATATAAGGAGAGAGAGAGAGACGCTCGCGAGAGAGAGAAAAGGAGAGAGACGTGCGCGCGAGCGAGAGATATAAGGAGAGAGAGAGATGCGCGTGGCGAGAGAGAGAGAGAAGGAGAGAGAGAGAGAGAGAGAGAGAGAGAGAGACGCTCGCGCGAGAGAGAAGAACAATCTGCTCAGTTGTGATCACATGACGCTCAGCAGACAAAGTGTATCCATACTACTTGTATTGCAAGACATCACTCGTTTATCAAGTCAAAATTTATTAAAAAATTTAGCTCAAAACACTCCTAAACCAAGTTACTCGCAAACCGAGGTTCCACTGTATATTAAAGCAGAATTTTTTTTTTGGAGGATTTTGATTTTCATACATTTTATTCTTTTTCATACTTTCTTCATGACTTCTTCTATTAAGTTTATACCTCTTTAAATAAACCCGTAAAACTATGACTGAGGAAGACGGGATTTATATTGACGAAGTAATGGTGCGGATGGGCGGTGCCTGTTCTCCTCGCTTGGCCTACCTTGTGCACGTCACTGCCTCTCTGGCCGCTCAGATTCTAATAACTGGCAGGCACCATGACGTGAACCGACAACCCCTACCACACCAAACCTGTTATTTTTGATTTTGAATTTTGTTTTCAGGTTTGGTAGATTGCTTAGGATTTGTCATTTATTTATGATCTTAAAAACCCCTTGAAAATCTATTTTTAATATAATTAATATTATAACATTTACCTTCATCTATTTTTAAATTTAAAAATAAATTTAGCACTTAAAACTTATGCGGTCTGGTTACTAAATAATACCAGGGCTGGTGATGGGATCACTGGGGCTTTACTCCAAACCAAGTTTTGATCATCACTGTTTAAGTCTTCTATACTTAAAACAGCTTATATTTGAGTAAACCATTTCAAGAAATAATTAGTAAACTATTTTATTTCGTTTATGTTCTAAATCTTGACTTATGACCTTTACACGATGTATACTGTATTTTAGAACACATTTTTCCTGTTGTTATCCCGTAGTGAAGCACAGTTATTCAGCTAGTATAAGATATCTTGGAAACATAGAGAGCAATTCTCATCAGAATTCTTTTAATTTTGCAGTTGTTATAAAATAATCAATAATGGTTTAATATGGCTCTTTTCACAGTTGGAGTCGCCACATGGCACCAAACAGTCCAAACAAGCTTACATAAGTACATGGAAACATAATATGATATAAGGAAAGAATACACAAGATGAATAAATACTCATCAAAATTGTTCTAATGTTGTGCTGTGATGCAAAAGCAATCAATTATGGCTTTATATAGCGCCTTTCACGGTGTGTGTGTGTGTCACCACATGGCACCAAACAGTCCAAACAAGCTTACATAAGTACATGGAAACATAATGTAATATAGTAAGGGAACACAGAATAGAAACAATCAATCCATCCATTATCCAACCTGCTATATCCTAACTACAGGGTCACGGGGGTCTGCTGGAGCCAACCCCAACCAACACAGGGCGCAAGGCAGGAAACAAACCCCGACACAGGGCACACACACACACACCAAGCACACACTAAGGACAGTTTAGGATCGCCAAAGCACGTAACCTGCATGTCTATGGACTGTGGGAGGAAACCCACGCAGACACGGGGAGAACATGCAGACTCCGCGCAGGGAGGACCCGGGAAGCGAATCCGGGTCAACTAACTGCAAGGCGAATAGGAACAAAATGGTGCAAAATTAAGCCAATATAGTAACTGCTGATCTAAAACAATCAAGCATGATTTTATATAGCACCTTATACAGTGAGAGTCACCACATGGCACCAAAGAGTTCAAACAAGTTTACATAAGTAGAAGGAAACACAGAAAAGGATCAGACCTCATCAACACTGAGCTAATGTTGTGACTGTTGTTATAAGACAATCCATCATGGTTTTATATAGCACCTTTCACAGTGCATGCCACCGAATACATAAAAACAAGCTTAATTAATTACACCAAAACATAAAATACTAAAATAAAGTAACACATAAAAGGAACAAATCTCTCATCAAAACTGGTCTAATGTTGTGACTGCTGTTGTAAAGCAATCAGTTGTGGTTTTATATAGCGCCTTCCACAGGGTGTGCCACCACATGACACTAGAGCAGGGGTGTCAAACTCCAGTCCTGGAGGGCCGCAGTGACTGCAGGTTTTCATTCTAACCATTTTCTTAATTAGTGACCAGTTTTTGATGCTAATTAACTTCTTTAGCCTTAGCTTGAATTAGCTTGACTCAGACCCCTTAGTTGTTTTTTCCTTAATTAGCAGCCGGACAGTAATGAGACATAAAACAAGCAGGACATGACCAGCTCACCTGCACCCATCAAACAAAATGTGAAAATAAAGATGAAAGTCTCAGTAAGGTTGATCCCTCAGGTTACCAAAACATTTTAGGAGTTCTTAGAAAAAAAACAGAATATCAACAGTTATGGAAATGTCTGCTGTGGCAGAAAGAGATCAGCAACAAGCCATGGAATGAAATAACGGGTTTAATTAACAGCAAGAATCAGCTTCTCATTAAGGAACTGGTTGGAGTTTGAAGCCCCAATTTAGCTGGTCATCTGTTGGCTCGTTTCATGTCTCATTTCTGTTTGGCTGTCATTTAATGAAGAAAAGAATCAATTCAGAAGACTTAATCCTTAAAAACAGGGCTATTAAAATAGAGGGAAAAGAAGTTAATTAGCAGTGAAAACTGAACACTGATTAGGAAAAGGGTTAGAAAGAAAACCTGCACCTTCTGCGGCCCTCCAGGCCTGGAGTTTGACACCCGTGAACTAGAGAATTCAAACAACTTTAAATAAGCAGATGAAGACATCATGCAAAACAGTCAGGTTTTATATCACACTTATTTCAAAGCAACCAGTCACGGTTTTATATAGCACCTCTCACAACGTGTGCCACCTCATCTCACCCAATCGCCCAAATAAGCTTATGTAATTACATGGAAACATAGTGAAAATGAAATGATGTAACACATAAAAGGAACAAATCTCGTCAAAGTTGTTCTAATGTTTTAACTGCTGTTTTAAAGCAATCAGTTGTGGTTTTATATAGCGCCTTTCATAGTGTGTGCCACACCAAATAGCACAATCAGCCTGAATAAATGGAAACACGTCCTGAAATAATAAGGCAACACAGGAAAGGAAAGAAGGAGATCAAAATCATTTAACATGGCACAGTTCACAGCTAGCGCCACCACATGGCACCAAATAGTAAGTACAACCTTAGATATACCTGTATTAGAAGTGAGGACCAAAAAGAGGAAGACAAGGTTTAATTAATCCTGCTGTTATATAACCTCTTGAAAAGTGCAAACAATTATAAGCATAAACGTAGAAGGCATGACGACATTATTATGGGGAATACAGAATGAATAATTTAGCCATTGTGTTATATAGTGTCTTTCACAATGAGCAGTATGACAAAGTGGCAAATTAAGGTACAAAAATAATTATAAATTTAATTAGTGACTCAGACGGAATTTTTTTTCCAACCATCCATCTTCTCATCGCTATCCAGTTCAAGGTCATGGCGAGCCGGAGTCCTGTGCTAATGTTTTGATTATTTTTATAAAAGAATCCATCATGGTTTTACTGTATATAAAACGGCTGTGTTAAAGCAATCCATCAAGGTTTAATATAGCACTGTTCACAATGGCACCAAATAGTCCAAATGGAAACATAATGTAATATAATGAAGTAACATACAAAAGGAAAAAATCTCATCAAAATGGTCCTAATGTTTTGACTTTTATTCTGCAACTAGCAAAATACCCGCGCGTCGCAGCGGAGAAGTAGTGTGTTAAAGAAGTTATGAAAAAGAAAAGGAAACATTTTAAAAATAACGTAACATGATTGTCAATGTAATTGTTTTGTCACTGTTATGAGTGTTGCTATCATCAAGGATTTGATTATCATTATTTCTTTCAATCAGGTTCGTATTTGGAGGATGTGTTGTGTTCAAGTTACATTCTGTGTTTGTCAACCATTGTAAAGATAACAGGTTTCATTCATCGAAGTGTTCACTACCCAAATCGGTACTCATGAATCTAAGATGTTTAACAGGCATTCCCGGTATTAACTTGTGGATTTGCCTGTGAGTATTTAGCAGCAGCGTCTCTACGAACTTGTGGATTTGCCTGCGAGTATTTAGCGGCAGCGTGTCTATGAACTTGTGGATTTCCCTGCGA
>JANRMT010062834.1:61179131-61192226 GCA_026402145.1 Polypterus bichir lapradei
CGTGTCTATGAACTTGTGGATTTGCCTGTGAGTATTTAGCGACAGCGTGTCTATTAACTTGTGGATTTGCCTGTGAGTATTTAGCGGCAGCGTGTCTATGAACTTGTGGATTTCCCTGCGAGTATTTAGCGACAGCGTGTCTATTAACTTGTGGATTTGCCTGCGAGTATTTAGCGGCAGCGTGTCTATGAACTTGTGGATTTCCCTGCGAGTATTTAGCGACAGCGTGTCTATTAACTTGTGGATTTGCCTGCGAGTATTTAGCGGCAGCATGTCTATGAACTTGTGGTTTTGCGTGCGAGTATTTAGCGACAGCGTCTCTATGAACTTGTGAATTTGCGTGCGAGTATTTAGCGACAGCGTCTCTATGAACTTGTGGATTTGCCTGCGAGTATTTAGCGACAGCGTGTCTACGAACTTGTGGATTTTTCTGCGAATATTTAGCGACAGTGTGTCTACGAACTTGTGGATTTGCCTGCGAGTATTTAGCGACAGCGTCTCTACGAACTTGTGGATTTGCGTGCGAGTATTTAGTGGCAGCGTCTCTATGAACTTGTGGATTTGCCTGTGAGTATTTAGCGGCAGCGTGTCTATGAACTTGTGGTTTTGCGTGCGAGTATTTAGCGACAGCGTCTCTATGAACTTGTGAATTTGCGTGCGAGTATTTAGCGACAGCGTCTCTACGAACTTGTGGATTTTTCTGCGAGTATTTGGCGGCAGCATCACAAAGTTGTTTCCGTCTAGCTGCATCAGAAAATGTACCACAACGTCTGACACGCCTCCTTTTTACTGTTTTCTCACAGCTTGTATGGCTGCTGTCATAATCGGTTTGAGTTTCATGGTTTGTTTCAATTACGACAGTATTTGCAGGACTTGTGTTGAAGTGACTTTCGGCATCTGTCAAGCGTTGTAAGCTTACAACCGGTTTCATCGATAACTTCGCATCCAGCTTTTGAGAGTTTAAACACTCATAAACATCAAAGTGTCCACTACTGAAATCGTCACCTGTGAATCTAAGATGTTTAAGAGGCATTGGCGGTTGTCGAAAGGTGTAAAATATTTGGCCATTTTGGTACACTTGAAAGCAACAACCGAACAATTCAGCGGCAGCCATCAACTCACATGCTGAACCATAAGTGAAGGGCTTAAGCATTTCACTCTTCTAGTGCTCCTGTGTAGTATAATTATCTCCTGTACCGTCATCAGTCCACACCTTGAACCTGTCCCAGTCATTCAATACATAAGACACAATGTTCCTCCGGATATCAAGAGTGAGCCTGATATGGCCGTGCAATATGTAACACAAAGAATGGAAAAGGTAGGTGCCATCTCCGGGCACGGAAACCACTCGGTAAGTGACAGTTCTTTGATCGATGGTGATCACCTCGATAGACATGGTAATGGGGGTACGGTTGGAATGATAAAGGAAATGGGTACCTGAACAATGTAAAGTAAGTCTAAAATACCTACACAATAACTATAATCATAATAAATGAACAAAAAAACAGCGGAGAAGCCATGGATTAAATAAAAAGGCTGTAGTTATCAGCAGGGAGACGTGAATCCCGTGGCGAAGCAAGGAAGGGAATGTAGAGACCGGAGCGACAGACGGCATTATATAGGCAGGCAGCCAACAACGTGGGAGGCGTTGGGATGGGGGACCCAACGCCACCTCACACGGTGACCGAGCTGCAGGCTATGGACGTATATATGTATGTAAGTAGGATTCAGTTATGACCGTTATGCGTAGAATTTCAAAATGAAACCTGCTTAACTTTTGTAAGTAACCTGTAAGGAATAAGCCTGCCACATTTCAGCCTTCTACCTACACGGGAAGTCGCTGAATTAGTGATGAGTCAGTGAGTGAGTGAGTCAGTCAGTGAGGGCTTTGCCTTTTATTAGTATAGATAACCAATCGTGTCCTTTATATAGCACCTTTCACAGTGTGTGTCACCATGTGGCACCAAAGATGTCAAACAAGTGGACACAAGTACATAGAAACACACTAATATAATAAAGGAACACACAAAATGAATAAATCACGTGAAAATGGTTCTAATGTTGTGACTGCTGTTCTAAAAAAATCACTCATGGTTTAATATAGCACCTTTCATAGTGAGAGTCGCCACATGTCACCAAATAGTTTAAAAAAGGTGACATAAGCCCATGGAATCATATCTTATATATAAACGTCTACACGTGGAAGTGTGTGTGTCTGTCTGTCTGGCCTGGAAGTGAGAGATGGAGTCGGGGTAAAGGCTCCGCCTTCCGAGGAAAGAGAAAACTCGCTTAGCCGCTAATAACACCAGTGAGGCTAGCACGTCGGCAAAACGAAACCTCAGAAGAAAGACAAAGTCACTTAACTGCTAATAACACAAGCAAAGTGAGCACATCAGCAACACGAAACCTCAGAAGAAAGACCAAGTCGCTTAGACTCTAATATCAACAAAATGGTATCCCTTTTACTTGTCCTTCCGCCGCTAAGGCACAAGCGAGGCGAGCACGTCGGCAAAACAAAACCTTAGAAGAAAGACAAAGTCACTTAACTGCTAATAACAAAAATGAGGCGAGGACATCGGCAAAATGAAACCTCAGAAGAAAGACAAAGTCACTTAACTCTTTCAGGGCTGATGTCGACTTTTGTCGAAATTCAGGGGTAGAGGACAGTAATCGGCTGTAAACTGCAACAAAACCCGCCATTACGTTTTACTTTGATTCTCTTTGCTAGAAGGAAAGTTAAGTAGCTGTTGCTGATTTATCCTTGATTCCCTGCACATACATGCGTAGTGAAGAGCAAACAACCTCTAAAATGGCATCGACATCCGTTGAGAGACTAAAGCAGATGTGCAAATTAAAATACTCCATAAACGTTTTTACGTATTAGCGCTGAACCCGGACTCTGACTTGTCGGAGTTGGAATTTGATGCAAGTGATTAGGAGATGGAGATCAAAAACACAATTGAGGGACCCGCATCGGCTGATCAGTCTCCAGGTGACTGTGGTGTTGAACACGTTCATGCAGCTGATATGCCTACAGCAGCCTTCGCCTGGTAGGACCACCACTTATGATGACAAGAGGTACAAACCATATTGTGTCACACTGCGACTGCCACCGCCACCCACCTGCTGTGCGAAGACTGCCAGCCCACTGTGCATTCCTGTTGGCCATCGAGGTGCACCTGCGCAGCCACTGCCGCCAGAGATGCCGAACATGCGCCAACAGCAGCCCTAGCACGTAGCAACAGACATTTTATGTTGATTTATGTGTGAAACCAGTGCATTGTGTGCTTTTCAGAAAACTGAAAAAATATTCAGCCCTCAAAGAGTTAACTGCTAATAACACAAGCAAAGTGAGCACATCAGCAAAACGAAACCTCAGAAGAAAGACCAAGTCACTTAGACTCTGATATCAACAAAATGGTATCCCTTTTACTTGTCCTTCCGCCGCTAAGGCACAAGCGAGGCGAGCACGTCGGCAAAACGAAACCTCAGAAGAAAGACAAAGTCACTTAACTGCTAGCGTCGGCAAAACGGTATCCCTTTTACTTGTCATCCTGCCGCTAATGTACAAGCAAGGCAAGCACGTCGGCAAAACGAAACCTCAGAAGAAAGGACAAAGTCACTTAGCCACTAATAACACAAGCGAGGCGAGAACATCGGCAACACGAAAACTCAGAAAAAAGACAAAGTCGCTTAGCCGCTAACATCGGCAAAACGGTATCCCTTTTACTTGTCCTTCCACCGCTAATGCACAAGCGAGGCGAGCATGTCGGCAAAATTAATCCTCCTAGGAGGGAGACGCCCAGAGCCGTTCCTTTCAATTACCTGACATCTCTACATTTCATTTTTTTTTTTTTCCTGACAATTTCAACAGTTTCTAGAACTACGTGCTTTTTACAGCACGGGCTTACACAGCTAATCTTATATACAGTAACAGCGCACTACACGATAACGTGCAGTGAATACACTTGACTTGAGTATTCCTAGTCTTCATCCTCTTTCCCTGTACGTTTATCATTCGTTTGCTCAGAGGTTGATGCGCTTGCTGCTTCCTAATCAGCTCTTCTTTTCTTCACCCTAGCGGGCCGCTGCTTCTCTTCTTGCGTCGGCATATTTTCACGTTAAAACTGATTAAGTCCGTGTGTGTGTTGCGGTTACTTAGTACGTTTACTTTCATTTTTCACTTAAGCTGGTACTTAAGTCTTCAATCTGCCTCAAGAATGATTAGCGAAGGTGGTAGGGAATGAGAACGGCGCCCATACGCATGCGCCGCACTGCCGCCCTACTGCGTGCTGCCAAGAGTTGATTCTACAATAAAATGAAATAAAAATAAAAAGAGTAATACAAATCATCACCCCGAAAGCGAATAGTAGAAGTCATATAGTGAATGTGTACCACATTTCAAGTCAATAGGTGAAACGGTTTGCGAGCTACAGGTGATTTAAAATCCTGGACAGACAAACAGACAGCCACGGTAGCGTATTATATAAGAAGATAATCATCTATGAGTGGAAGTGTGTCTGTCTAACTGTCCAGCTTGGATGTGCGACGCTACAGCATGAAGCTCAAAGAAAGTGACTCTGTCACCAAAAGAGAAATCGCCAAGAAAAGAGAGAAACCCGCTTAGACGCTAATAACACAAGCGAGGTGAGCTCATCGGCAAAACGAATCCTCCTAGCAGAGAGACGCCCAGAGTCATTCCTTTCCATTATCTGACATCTCTACATTACAATTTTTTTTTCTGATGATTTCAAGAGTTTCTAGAACCCTGGGATTTTTACAGCACGGCCTTACCAGCTAGTTGTAATATAATAAGGTGTGGAAAAAGCGCTTCACCAGCGCTGACCCGACACAGACCGACACCGCAGGCACATTTAAAAACAAATAAATTTTAATTGTCTTCACCCGTGCATGTCTTCTCCATGTCCCACAGGCACAAAACAGTAACACAAAAGCACAAAGCAAAACACACTTCTCTTCACCACCACTCCTCCCATCAAGCATTGTCCTCTTCCTCCCGACTCTGGCTCCCCGGAGTGGTAGCTGCAGGCTCCTTTTATAGCCCACCCCAAAGTGCTGCAGGTGCTTGATATCCTGCATCCGGCTGCACTTCCAGGTGTGGCTGCATTGCTGCCCAGACGGGCTCAGGAAGCCGTGCAGCTCCCCCTGGCAGTGGCCACGGTGCCCAACAAGATTGAGCTCCGAAGTCTCATCCCTATTGTCCCGACGCAACCCAGGGGGGCAGCAACCAAGAATTTCAGGGAATGTAGTGTGTAGCCCATGCCTATTCCCCCGGACCAAGTGTCGAAGGGGCATCCCGGCCGGCCATGAGCCCCGGCCATCCGCCACAAAGGGGACACACAAAAAGGAACAAAATGGGGCAAAATCAAGCCGATGTAGCAACTGTTGATCTAAAATAATGAAACATGGCCTTATATAGCACCTTTCACAGTGAGAGTCACCCCATGGCACCAAAGAGGTCAAACAAGCTGACCTAAGCACATAGAAACATATTGTAATATAACGAGGAAACGCATAAAGATAAACAGAGCTCGTCAAAAGTGTTCTAATGCTGTGACTGCCAATCCAAAGCAATCAGTTGTGGATTTTTATATAGTGCCTTTCACAGGGTGTGCCACCACATGACACCAAACAGTTCACACTTAAATAAGCAGACATCATGCAAAACAGTGAGGTTTTATATAACACTTCTTTCAAAGCAACCAGTCGTGGTTTTATATAGCACCTTTCACGACGTGTGCCACCACAAGTCGCCCAAATAAGCTTACGTAATTACATGGAAACATAGTGAAAGTTAAATGACGTAACACAAGAAAGGAACAAATCTCGTCAAAATTGTTCTAATGTTGCGACAGTTGTTACAAAGTCATCAGTTGCGGTTTTATATGTTAACGTCAACTTTATTTATATAGCACATTTAAAACTACTTAGGAATGCTGTGGCCAAAGTGCTTTACAATAATAGAATAAAAGAAAACATACAATTACAGTAACATCCATCCATCCATCCATTTTCCAACCCGCTGAATCCTAACTACAGGGTCACGGGGGTCTGCTGGAGCCAATCCCAGCCAACACAGGGCACAAGGCAGGAACCAATCCTGGGCATGGTGCCAACCCACCACAGGACACACACAAACACAGAACATGCAAACTCCATGCAGGGAAGCAAACCCAGGTCTCCTAACTGCGAGGCAGCAGCGCTACCCACTGTGCCACCGTGCCGCTCATAAATCGAAGTAATGTTACATAATCACAATGAGGAAACCATCGGTATTACTGAAGGTCACGGAATGCAAGTGAATAGAAATGAGTCTTTAATCTCGTTTTGAATTGTAGACGACTCCTTTATGTGATGAGGTGAAGAGTTCCACAGGCGAGGAGCAGCAGCTGCAAACACTCTGTCCCCCTTAGTTTTACATTTGGTACGATGGACAACAAGAGACAATTGACCAGAAGATCTAAGCACTCTAGATGGCTGGTGTAAAGCACACAATTCAGATAAATAGGCAGGAGCGAGCGAATGTAAAGATTTAAAAACTAGCAATTTGAAAACTGACATGCAGCCAGTATAAAGAAGCTAATCTTGCCCCAACCAGAAAGCGAGCGGCAGCATTCTGCACCAACTGTAACCTGCTAATCCCAGAATACAGCGAGTTGCAGTAATCAAGGTGAGAGAAGATAAAAACATGAGTAGCTTTCTCAAGATTCCTAGAAGATAAAAAAGGCTTGATCTTACCTAATAGACGAAGCTGGAAAAGGCAACTCTTGACTACAGAATTAACTTGTTTCTCAAAAGAGAGGTTAGTGTCAAAGATAACACCAAGATTGCGGACTTGAGGTTTGCAAAAGATGGAGAAAGAGCCGAGAAGTTCAAGACCGATTTGGGCTTTAGCTGATGGACCCACTATAAGCACCTCCATTTTATTTTGATTCAGATCGAGAAAATTATTAGCCATCCAGGATCTTAGTTCAAAAAGACAGTTGTGCAGTTGATTTATTGCAGAGTTGCAGACGGGAATATAAACTTGAGTATCATCAGCATAGCAGTGAAAAGAAATGTTACATTTCCCAAAAATAGTTCAAATAGGGTGAAGGTATATAGAGAATAAGATAGAACCCAAAATGGATCCCTGAGGAACATCACATTTAAGAGGAGCAGTAGACGAAAAAGAGGAATTTAAAGTCGCTGAAAAGTGTCTACCAGTTAGATATGACCTGAACCAGTTAAGAGCCGCCCCTTTAAGCCCAACAAGATGTTCAAGCCACAACAGCAATATCTCATTGTCAATAGTGCCAAAGGCACTGGACTTGTCAAGGAGGACAAGGACTGCCGTGTCACCTGATTCAGTAATTATATACATGTCATTGAATACTTTAAGGAGGGCCATCTCAACACCATGATAACGCCTAAAGCCAGATTGGTAGATCGCAAATAAATTAATGGAGTTAAGGTGATCGACTAATTGATTATAAATAATTTTTTGCCACACCAAATAGCACAATCAGCCTAAATAAATGGAAACACGTCCTGAAATAATAAGGCAACACAGGAAAGGAAAGAAGGAGATCAATATCATTTAACGTGGCACGGTTCACAGTTAGCGCCACCACATGGCACCACATAGCAAGTACAAGCTTAGATATATCAGAAGTGAGGACCAAAAAGAGGAAGACAGGGTTTAATTAACGTCTTGCATAGTGCACACTGTTATAAGCATAAAGGTAGAAGGCATGACAACATTATGATGGGGAATACAGAATGAATAACTTAGCCTTTGTGTTATATAGCGCCTTTCACAATGAGCAGTATGACAAAGTGAAAAATTAAGATACAAAAATAATTACAAATTTAATTAGTGACTCAGACGGAATTTATCTTCCATCCATCCATCTTCTAATCGCTATCCAGTTCAAGGTCATGGCGAGCCGGAGCCCGTCCTTAAATACAGTGCAGTACACAGTGAGCTGCGTCGCGACACACACGAGGTGAAAGGCTGAATACGAAGAAGATTCACGTATGAACTAAATGACCCCCTGAAAAGCCTGCAAACCTCCAGATTGTCAAGTCAGCATTAAACTCAACAGACTGGAGGTCCACTGGAAGCAAAGACCCGCCAAAGTGCCAACAGCAAACATCCCTCTGCCTCGGTGATGAGTCACTTACTGGGCTTACAGAGGACGTGGAAACAGCGACTTCAGCATCTGTGTGTGTGTGTGTGTGTGTGTGTCGCCGGCCTGAATAATTCAGAATCGACTCACGGCCAGCGTTTTCGACTCCTAGGGCACCTGGAGCTCCGCTGCGGATTTTCTAATCAGCCATCTCCATCTTTTCAGCCTTTGAAATGAGATTTGCTTTGGCAAGTGACATGCGAGGAGCTCTGTGTGCGTGTGTGTGTAAGTGTGTGTGTGTGTGTAGATACACACCACTAGACTGTGGAATAATCTGCCACAGGCTGTTCATTTTGAAATATCTTTCTGGTGTCTGCCCTTAGAAAAGGCACCCAGAGGTGACCTTGCTGGCTTAATCCACTGTGCAAGTGAAAGTGCGCTCCGGTCGTCATTTCTGAGCCGAAGTGGGCGAAAATGGAGAATTGATGTGCATGATCTGTTAAACTAGCAGCTACTTTATTACAGCATGGGAGAAACATAACCCCACCACAACATATTAAAAATGGACATCTCATCTCAAGTCACATGTGATTGGCTTACATACGGGCATATTTGAGAAGAAGCTGAAGTACCCGCTGGCGCTGCCCGGGAATATTTGTAGAGTGGGTTAAGGAAAGACAGCAAAGGTCTATGGGTTATTTAAACGGTCACCCAGTTGTTACTGCTAGCTGTCTCATCCGTCATTCACTCTGCTTTTCTATCAATGTCTCTGCTCTCGTGAGTCGAGAATTTATGTTTTGGTCTTATTGGATTCCATAATTTTGTTAACCATCAATACTGTCATGTCTGACGAGTCCTCTTAGTTCAAGGTGGGCAGTTTGTTGTGGCTCTCTATTATGAAGAAAAGCTGACAACGCAGGAGTTACACAACAACCCTTTGACTCTCCGTTGAGTTGCGCTGCACGTCCACATCTCAATCAAGCCTCACCCAACGCCACCTTGAAAAAGTACACGATACTGCATTTTATATTACAGAAGACAGAAGCAGCAGGCGGTATTATTACAGGGAATACAATAAAAAATGAGTAAAAATAAATAACATCTTTACAGAATAAAGACGCACAAATAACAATCTCAGTTTTTCACAACAAAGCTTTTGAAGCCAATACCTACAGTAGGTAACATGTATGTTTGAACTGTGCAAACTACTTACAGTGACAAAATGTACTGTACACCACAGATCACAAATAGGCGGACTGCGGTCCAGGTCCGGACCCAGACCGGGATCAGACATATCATTGAGTTTTATTTAATTTTGGCGGAGATTACATTTTTACCGGTGACTCTTTTCTGACTGTGTTTCTACCATAGACATAGAATTACTAGACACCACATGACCAGCAGCATCATACATCAGCGTCGCCGCCATATTGTGAGTGGCACTGCTGTGGAGTGAAGTAATGGATAAAGATGCTTCACGCATGTGCTGTTTGGGATTGTACAAACCGCTGTACGCTCCAAACCAGATTACATTTCATAGGTAAGGCTGAACAATTGTTTTGGTTATATTTGGCCATTAAAAAATCCCGTTTTATAATCTTACCTTTAGCTATGCCAGGCTAAGCTAGCAAAGCTATGCATTCATGTGCTCAAGTGAACCTCCAAACAACGTTTCGGGTAAACGTATTTAGTCATTAACTATGTAGATTGTTGTTAGCTGTTAACATTTCTCAAACTTTGAAGGTTTCCTAAAGAAATCTACCTCGGGAAGCAGTGGGAGGTCAGGTAGCCCTTAGACGGGATTTGGAGAAAGCTGTCCTGTGATGTGTGCCATGCTGGTTTGGTAACAGATGCAGTACCGGCATCATATGATCAAAGCTACCACTCGCTCACATTAAAAAACAAAGGAGGTCTGATGATTCCTTCTGAGGGTCCAGTTAAGGTGCTCAAAGTAGCTGAGCGTGTTATCCGACAGTCGACATTAGGACACGCTGTCAGTGTATCTTTGATCAATCAGTTTGTTCGGGCTGAGATTGGTTCAGATGAAGGAGCACATCGAGGAAACACAGTTTGAAATTGACAACCATCAATTTATATTCATGTGTTTAGTTGTGTCTGTCTTCCACAAACTAAGGCTGCATCATATTGCCAGACTGAATACTCTCAAATTACAGAGTGGCAACACACAGAAAAAGGTATGGAAGACAGTTCTGTTTCATGGATTTTAGATCCTACCCTGTATATACAATGCATCTGGAAAGTATTCACAGCGCATCACTTTTTCCACATTTTGTTAAAAACTGGGATGATGTTTACGACCGTCTGCTTTAATGATAAAGTAAACTACGAGGTTAAAGTGGACAATTCGAGATTAAAGCCGAAATTTCCACTTTAATCACAAAATACACGTTTTCACCGTGTCCTTTATTTTTTTCTCAGTGGATCAAATACAGCGCTATACATTATGTTGCTGTTGTGAAGTTGCAAAAAAAAAAAAAAGACTGCACAAAGTCTTTCGGAATGTGACGTCAGAGTCTCTGTTTACTGCCTACATGTGACAGAAAGCCACTTTGAGGATCCTACAGGATCGATGTGCATCGAATGGCTCGATGTGGTGAAGCAAAATGCCGACATACAGATGCATTCGTGTTGCTTTTATATTCAAGCGTTGCATATTCCCGATCGTAATGACGTGATACATTTTAAAAGTTAACAGCAATAGACCACCACACAGAACACATTACATTTATGATATTCCAGCTCTCTGCACATTTTGAATCCTTAGATTTATACTTGATATCACTTTCATGATGAAATGCATTAAAGTATGACTGTGACATTTACAGATAATTTGTTAATTTTGTTTAAATAATGAATACTGTTAATAATTACACAAATGGGGGTGACAAGGTGGCGGAGAGATGGCGCTGCTGTCTCACAGGGAGTCACGTCGCTGGTGTTCCCTGCCTGGAGTTTACGTTTTCCTGCTGGGTTTCCTTCCAAAGATATGCAGATTTGGTGACACTAAAATGACGCCAGTGTGTGCGTCTGCTTCTATTCACCTTGCGATGAGCTGATGCCCCGTCTAGAGATTGTTTCTGCCTCCTGCCCAGTGCTTTCAGGAATGGACACATCCATGGATTGATGGATGTAATCATTAAACATCCTTTTCAGAGATATTGTGGTAAGGTGTCATCGGAACTTAATGGCTGTTCCAGGCAATTCACAACACAGCGAAGCCGAACCTGTTCTCACCGTGATGATATCTCGCACTGCCACCTGGTGGATGCTTCCAGATTTACATAAAGTACGCGCGCAAGTCTAAACAGTCAAACGCTTGCATCACGTGAAGTATAAACGTGTCCTAACACTCCATCTCTCCAACAGGTTGCAGACTGATCCTTCTACAGGAGCCTTTTTTTTCTTTGTTCTCCTTCCATCAGCCACTGAACTGACACAAAGTTTTCGTCCGCAGCTCAATTCACAGAGGAGACACAGAAGGTGCAATTATGTCACCAACAGTACCTTTGTATTTGGTCCATCTGGTAAATTCATGCGTGGGTTTCCTCCGGGTACTCCGGTTTCCTCCCACAGTCCAAAGACATGTAGGTTAGGCGCATCGGCGATTCTAAATTGTCCCCAGTGTGTGCTTGGTGTGTGGGTGTGTGTGTGTGCGTGCCCTGCCCGGGGTTTGTTTCCTGCCTTGTGCCTTGTGTTGGCTGTGATTGGCTCCAGCAGACCCCCGTGACCCTATAGTTAGGATATAGCCGGTTGGAGAATGGATGGATGGATGGATGGTAAATTCATTATTAATTGATAAGCCTCTTGTCACTCTAAAAATCTTATTTACTGGTGAGGTCAAACAGCCAGATGGCTAGCAGGCCATTTTAGGGAGCGTGTCAAGCCATTAAAATTAAGGGCCTTTCAAAGACTAGCGCAGAACACTTCATATCCCGTGATCACAGCCACAGTGGTCTGTCTGTCTCTCCATGAATTGTCTTTCCCAAGATTTCATTCTTTTTTTTTTATTTATTTTCATATGGATTCAAGGTTGTGGGAGCTGTCAGCAAAACAGGGCTTGATAAAGCCCATTGGAGCCTTCTGTGATTTTGGGCTATACAAGAAATAAATTGTTCTTGTTCTTTTTATTTGTGATCTTTCAAAGACACTTTACAAATTAAATCAGAAGTGTTATGAACTTCCAAAGTTCCAAAGCACAGAGTCCCACAAATCTCCAAAATGCCATTTAAGGGGGGTTACAGTCAAACCCACACTAGATATAAGGGTAAACACAACATCTTCATAAAATATAAGGTTTATTTACACAAAAGGCTCTTCAATAAGAATGAAGCTCCGTGCAGTACAAAACACAAAAAAGAGTTGCTGAAAATAATAAGGTAGCCCAATGCAAACAATGTCCCAATACACAAATCCCGAGAGGGGTCAAATGACAAGGCTAAAAGGTCAAATATCTGAAAAATTTTACAAAAGCAAAGCACAAAGATACCACAATAACTCACCAAAAAAATCCCAAGCACATTCAAACAAACCACAAGGTACTGTGGGATAACCTTTGCCTTTATAGAGCTGTGGTTAGTAGCTTGTAGTGATGGGCACATGACTACCTCCAAAACATAAAGAACATATCATAATATACATTCATCCAAAAGATTTTGCATCACAAACATTTTTAGTAATAAAATGCATTGCATTTGCCATTCAAACAGCTGGCTCATCACAAATGTTAACACTGCTTTTACAAATCTTATACTTAATGGCATATAACAGAAACATATACATTGCATTCGTCATTCCAACAGATGGCACATCACCAACATTTGTAGTAATACAATGCATTGCATTTGCCATTTCAATAGATGGTGCATCACAAAGGTTAACACTGCTTTCACAAATTCTATACCAAATGGCATATGACAGAGACATATGCATTGCTTTTATCATT
>JANRMT010062834.1:61205458-61225103 GCA_026402145.1 Polypterus bichir lapradei
GATAGATAGATAGATAGATAGATAGATAGATAGATAGATAGATAGATAGATAGATAGATAGATATGAAAGGTGCTATAATAGATAGACAGTGAAGGAACACAGCCAGGAGATCGGAAACATCTGCAGCTCCAATCAAGGAGGTTCACCTGCTCACATTTAATCGACAGATCACCACACAGATGTGTAGTTTTTAACACCTCTGCTGCACCACATGACCCACTCACGTGCTTTGGTCACCGACTGCATGACTATAGCAGAAATGAAGACCACCCCGCCATTTGAAAAAGTTGTAAGTGAGGTGCCAGGGAAAGTGTATTCAGAGGGAGGGCAATAGAATGGCACCAACAAGTTACATCAGCCAGGGATGAGTCACCCGTAGTATGAGCTGTCATTCCAACAACCAGCAGCAGGGGGCGCTTATAACAAACAGCAAGTCTGCAATGTCACAAACAGAATTCTATCTGTTGTGGCAATGGTGACAGGTCCTTTTAAGGATAGCATAAAAAAGCCATGTAAAGAGCAAAAGGATCCATTCTGGCACTCGGTGAGGAGCTTTATTTACAACGGAAAGGTGCTACATAAAATGACAAGGTCCATTCAGTCCTTGGCACTGTGCTCGCTTTAAAGAAATATGGAAATAATTTTTAAAACACACTATTTAAAACAATTAAAAAAAACACTATTTAAAAGCATAGGTTCACTCCTAGCCGCTGATTCAATGTGTAATCCTGAACAAAATATAAAACCCACCCATCGTTTCCCCAGAGAATTCTGGAAGCAACTCCAGTATCTGGAGAAGTACAACATAATTAAAAACTCCTTCTTCCAACTCCATGATTGAGTTACTTTATCTGCCTGTGTCAATACAGAAATGAGGAAACAAACATCCTTTGATCTGTGAAGTGCTTTAGGACGTGGTGGAAAAGCAAAGTGTAACATCTCAGGCCCAAAAGGTTCAGTCCTGACCACCGACTCCTCATTCAGCCCTTGACAAAATGCATAATACGCTAGTAAACTCCATTCAGATCCACATCCTAAATATTTGTGGACAACCTTGAGAGGGTTTCAACTATGGAAAGGTGCTATACAGTATATATAAAATCACAATGTCACTGGTCTGGTTCTCCTTGTGCAATCTGTCAGCACTCTCAGGAGAAAAATATTAAAACCGTCCTACATTACCAGCAAAGCATCTTAAGAAAAAGTTCACTATGAAACGTTCAAGGCCACAGAGCCAAAGTCCACCCCGGACTCACCATGTGACGCAGAGGAAACCACTCCACCGACTAGACCAGTGATTCTTAACCTTTTTCGAGTCACGGACCCCTTTAAGGATCTGATGAAAGCTATGGACCCCCTTACGTAGAAATTTCACATAAACATAATTTTGCATGCAATGAGTATAATGTACTTTATTTATCAAGATTTGATTGTCTCATACCTACGCTATATGGACAAAAGTATTGGGACCCCGTCCAGATCATTGAATTCAGGTGTTCCAATCACTTCCATGGCCACAGGGGTGTAACATCGAGCCCCTCGGCATGCAGATTGACAAACACTGGTGACAGAATGGGTCGCTCTCAGGAACTCAGTGAATTCAAGCCTGGTGCCGTGATAGGATGCCACCTGTGCAGTAAGTTCATTCATGAAATGTCCTCGCTACAAAATATTTCACGGTCAACTGTGGAAGTAATTGGGAACAGCAGCAACTCAGCCATGAAGTGGTAGGCCACATCAAATCACAGAGCGGGGACAGCGCATGCTGAGCTGTGCAGAAGTCGCCAGCTTTCTGCAGAGTCAATAGCTACGGACATCCAAAAGCTCAAGAACAGTGCAGCGTCGAGAGACAGAGCTTCAAGGAATGGGTCTCCACGGCTGAGCAGCTGCAGCCAAGCCTGACATCACCAAGTGCAATGCAAAGCGTCATATGCAGTGATGTAAAGCCCACCGCCCGACACTGGACTCGAGAGCAGGGCAGACGTGTCCTCTGGAGTGACGAATCACGCAATCTGATGGACGAGTCTGGCCAGGAGAACGGGACTGCACTATGTCAAGTGGAAAGTTTGGTGGAGGGGGGATTATGGTGTGGGGGTTGGGCTTGGCCCCTTAGTTCCACTAAAAGGAACTCTTAATGCTTCAGCATACAAAGCCATTTGGGACAATTTCATGCTCACAGCTTTGTGGGAACAGTTTGGGGATGGCAACATGACTGGGCACACACGAGTGCACAATGCAAGGTCTATAAAGAAATGGAGGAGTCAGTTTGGTGTGGAGGAACTTGACTGGCCTTCACAGAGAGAGCCCTGGCCGTCCTCAACCCAACAGAACACCTTTGGAATGAATTAGAGCGGAGACTGCAATCGAGCCAGGCCTTCTCATCCAACATCAGTGCCAATGCTCTCCTGGACACAAATTCCCATAAACACACTCCTACACCTTGTGGAAAGCCTTCCCAGAAGTGTTGAAGCTGTTAGAGCTGCAAAGGGTGGGCCGACTCCATATCTTCTTATATAATATGCTACCTTGGCTGTTCGTTTGTCTGTCCAGGATTTTAAGTCACCTGTAGCTCGCAAAACCGTTTCACCTATTGACTTGAAATTTGGTACACATATACTACGTGACGTCTACTATCCACTTTCGGCGTGATGAATTTTAACTCTCGGCAGCGCGCATGCGTATGGGTGCCGTTCTCATTACGTACCACCTTCGCTAATCATTCTTGAGGGAGATTGAAGACTTAAGTGCCAGCTTAAGTGAACAATTAAAGAAAATGTACCAAGTAATTGCAACACAAAAACTAACTTAATCAGTTTTAACGCGAAAAGGTGCCGACGAAAGAACAGAAACAGCGGGCCGCTAGGGTGGAGAAAAGAAGAGCTGCTCGGGAAGCAGCAAGCACATCAACCTCCGAGCAAACGAATGATAAACGTACAGAGAAAGAGGATGAAAACTACGAATGCTCAAGTCAAGTGTATTCACTGCATGTTATCGTGCAGAACGCCGTTACTGGTTAAAGCATATTGGATGTTATTAAAGTCCATGTGTTTGTAAAGGCAGCCGTCCCAGTACTATTGGTGTAAGACCCATTTCCTAGTTACATAAGATACATAAATGTTTTACTAAATGATAGTGCATAATCTATGGGAGGTTCCTATAAACCCCATAAATTGAATTTAATTGGTATATTTCTTACTTGTGTTTCTGAGTGGATGAGTAGTAATTTTCTCAAGCTAAATAAAGAAAAAACTGAAATTTAAGTGATTGGCAATAATGGATATAATGAGGTTATCTATATATATAAAACAGTTCCATGACTGACTGACAGACAACGCACAGACCAAACCTAAATTTTGACAGTGCATTCCTATAATGATATGGATAACCGCTAAGAAAGGATACGTTTGTGTGGAAAAGCGTATTCTCTGCGAACGTCACGGCGCGCATGCGTGGAATGAGGAAGGGGACGTTTCTGTTTCTGCCTGACGGTAAAGTGAGCGATAGCCGCGCATTCCTCTAATATCCAATGACCTCCCCTTAGACTTTAAGAGACTGCAATTTCCCCTCAAAGTATGCTTCGCCATGACGATAAATAAGTCTCGGGGCCAAACTTTGAAATACGCTGGCGTAGATTTAAGGGAAGATTCTTTCTCCCACGGTCAGTTTTACGTAGCTTGATCACGCGTAAGTTCGCCCACGAGCCTGGTAATATTAGTGCCGCCTAATAAAGAAACAAAAAATATTGTTTATAAGGAAATCCTATAAAAAGCAATTAAATATTTACACTCCCACGGCGTCATAAGTTCCACGCAAAGAAAGTCACGGGCAATAACTATAACTTCATATATATATTTCCGAAAAAAAAGTATATTAAAACAGAGTCCCGCGCGAACGAAGTCGCGGGTAAAAGCTAGTTAGAAATAAACTTGATGCATTAGGATTAAAAGTCAAGATGGAGGTAAAGAACTTTGGGGTAACTGTTGACTGTGACCTGAATTTTAAATCGCATATTAATCAGATCACTAGAACAGCATTTTTTCACTTAAGAAACATAACAAAAGTTAGACCTCTTATATCATTGAAAGATGCTGAGAAATTAGTTCACGCGTTTGTTTTCAGTCGACTAGATTACTGTAACGCACTCCTCTCAGGACTACCCAAAAAAGACATAAATTGTTTGCAACGAGTGCAGAATGGAGCTGCTAGAATCCTAACTAGGAAAAGAAAATCCGAGCACATCTCTCCAGTTTTGATGTCACTACACTGGTTACCTGTGTCATTCAGAATTGACTTTAAAATACTGCTTATGGTTTACAATGCCTTATATAATCTCACTCCATCTTATATATCAGAGTGTCTTACACCTTATATTCCAAATCGTAACCTCAGATCCTCAAATGAGTCTCTGGTTAGAATTCCAAGAGCTAAACTTAAAAGAAGTGGTGAGGCGGGCGGCCTTCTGCTGTTATGAGCCTAAAATCTGGAATAGCCTGCCAATAGGAATTCACCAGGCTGATATGGTGGATCACTTTAAAAAACTGATAAAAACGTATTACTTTAATATGGCTTTCTGATAACTTCACCTTCATGTAATCCTGATATTCTGTATATTCAATTCATTATAATAACTATTTATGGTGGCTCTTAAATCCGTACTGACCCCAACTCTCTCTTCTGTTTCTTTTCCCGGTTTTCTGTGGTGGCGACCTGCGCCCCCACCACCTAATCAAAGCACCGTGATGTCCTACATTGATGGATTAAAAGCCAGAAGTCTACATGACCGTCATCATCAAGTCCTTCCATGAGAACCCTAAATACAAAGAGGACTGTTTCATTTATGTTAGGTAGAATGCCCAGAGGGGGCTGACCGGTCTCATGGTCTGGACCCCCTGCAGATTTTTTTTTTCTCTCCAGCCGTCTGGAGTTTTTTTTTTTTTTGTTTGTTTGTTTTTTCTGTCCTCCCTGGCCGTCAGACCTTACTCTTATTCTGTGTTAATTAGTGTTGTCTTATTTTAATTCTTACTTTGTCTTTTATTTCTTTTTTTCATAATGTAAAGCACTTTGAGCTCCATTATTTGTATGAAAATGTGCTATAGAATAAGTGTTGTTGTTATTCTTGTTGTAATGCTCCAGATCAGTGGTTTATAAACTCCTTTTTCTTGGGACCCAGTTTTGCCTTTTGTGTGTCTCACTGCCTTCAGTCACTGCGGAGCGTCATCTAGGTGAGCCATACCCCTTATGGAACTGCCGCCGATCATCACACAGCTGGAGGGGGTTTCCCCTTGGAGAAGGTAGGGGATGGGTTCCCCAAAATCAGTGCTGACCATTGTCTGATGGTCCCCCCTTGGAGAATCAATGCTAATCTTCATCCAATGTGTGTGGGTGTGTGTATGTTTTTTTTTGGGGGAGGGGGCAGAATCACAGCCGATCATCATCTGTGGGTCCCCCTTTGCAGAATCACCACTGGTTGTCATTTGGTGAGATAGTTTTCCCCTTGCAAGTGGCGACACATCACAAGGATTTCTGCGAACCATTTGCGACCCTTTCTCAGTCAGTACTATTGTAATTCATGACTCATCGTGACCAATCAGACTTTATTGTTTAAGAAACTTTGCCCTAGACATATGGAAATAATTGTCCTATAGGTATAAAGCACATCGGGTGCGGTCATTATGGAAGGGGGCTGTCAATATCACAGTGTCACAGGGTTAGAGCTACGGTTAGGTTTATCCAAACCCCAAACGAATCCCAACCACAATCTGCTTGTGTGACTCAAGCAGAGACCTATTAGTCAGGTCAGGTCAGGTTGGGGAGCATGTATTGGTACAGCACATTGCCATACCCACCACACAATGAAACAGCTCAGGATCCTGGTTGGCAACACCCCAGGCAGATACGCAGTCCAGTCCCACCCAAGGAAATGACCCTCTATCTGCCACAGCCAGGTGTTACTTGGACGTCCCCTTGGCCTGGTCCAGTCACTCGAGTCCTCAACAATGAGGGTCCTGTGAGCTGGATCACCCTCAGGTAATCGCACCACATGGCCTTAGTGCCGTATCTGACGCTCCCTCACAATGCAGGTCATGTGCCTCATTTGGGACTCCATGAGCAACACAAAGTCAAGCCAGCAGGACCCAAAGATTCTCCACAGAGACACAGTAGTGAAGGAGTCCAGTCTTCATCTCAGGTCACTGAATAGCGTCCATGTCTCACAAACAGGAAGCACCAGGAATCTAAAGACTTGGGCCTTCGTTCTTTTGCATAGATATCAGGAGCACCACACACCCCTTTCCAGCGACCCCATGACCCCCCATTGCTCTCTCGATCTGTCTACTGACTTGTAGGAAGAGTCACCAGAGACATGAATGTCACTGCCGAGGTAAGCAAACCTCTCGACAAGGTCGACACTTTCTCCGCAGACAGACACACTGCTGATGGCCGTGCCCAAGAGGTCACTAAAGGCCTGGCTCTTGGTTTTTATCAGGACACACGCAAGCCCAGACACTCAGACTCCTCGCTCAGTCTCTCAAGTGCCTCCATTGACTCCGTGAAGATCACAGTGTTGTCTGCAAAGTCAAGATCCATGAATCTTTCTTCACCAACAGATGCCCCACAGCCACTGGACCCCACGACCCTACCCAACACCCAGTCCATGAAAGCATTGAACAGAGTAGGAGGAAGAACTGTAGCTCCTGACCTGTGAGTGCTCACACTTAAAATTCTGAGGCAATAAATAATAATAATAATAAGTCTGAAGGGGCAGCACGGTGGCGCAGTGGGTAGCGATGTTGCCCCGCAGTAAGGAGACCAGGATTCGCTTCCCTGGTCCTCCCTGCGTGGAGTTTGCATGCTCTCCCCGTGTCTGCGTGGATTTCCTCCCACAGTCCAAAGACATGCGTGTTAGGTGCATTGGTGATCCTAAATTGTCCCTAGTGTGTACTTGGTGTGTGAGTGTGTGTATGTGTGCCCTTCGGTGGGCTGGCACCTGGGGTTTGTTTCCTGCCATGCACCCTGTGTTGGCCTGGATTGGCTCCAGCAGACCCCTGTGACCCTGTGTTAGGATATATCGGGTGGGATGATGGATGGATAAGTCTGAATTAGAATAAGATGGCCTACTCTGGGGTGTTCATCAGACATGTAACAGTTTACTATCATGAGGCAGAAAGAGAGGCAAAACTATGGTGGGGCAGCAAGGGGACAGAGTTAGCTCCCCTCCGCCTTTCAGAAACTTGATCCACCCAAAATTTTTCTATGCGATCTATCAAGTCCAAGACCCCCCTCCAGGGGACCTTCAATTGATCATTAATAGAGTCACTCTACTCTCCAAAGGGGAACTCCCTGACCCCCCTTCACAACAACCCCTAGCAACTCGCCTCCAGTCCACAAACAACTTTCTGGTTTTAAAAACGGCATATAGCTTGTTCACACAGTTGTTTCCAGGCACTCACCCATAATTGACAATTTCTGAATTTGGGCAGAAGTACAGCACATAATACACAAAAGTAGCTGCAATCAGATATCTGAAATAAAAAATACATGTTTGAATTTAAATGTTTCAAGTTTAAATATTCTCGATTATATATGCAATTTGTCATTTTTCACACTCTGATGGAGGTCCACAGGGGGGCTAGATCTCCAGTAAAGGACTGAAAATAAAAAATAACACCATAGTCATTATCACTGACCTTAAATGGTCTAAAATGATACTCCACAAGCTTAGGTTTGAAATTTGTCGTGTTTAACCTTCAGGGAGCGGCTCTTAGAAGCTGAGGACCACCGGTCATGAATCAAATATCATAAATATTTTTGATCAGTAACATCAAAAATAGCATAAAACTACACCCCACGTGCTATATAAGGAGTAACTTTGACCCCTCATATCCCATGAGGGGGAGAACCTGGGGGGTCACTTGATGTGTCATCACAACCACAAGTCTTTCTGATCATTTTTGCTGGAGACACCCATTGGTTTACTCTTTATCATAAGGGTGAGCTGCACAAAATATGGCGCAAAAGTATTTTTTGGGGTCTAGAGGGCCAAAAATAAAGGGGGAACCCGGAAAAGCTTGACGTCTTGCCAAAGCTGACATCAGGATTCATCAGACGGTATGTCACATGCGGGGGTTTTCCCTTAACGGTGAGTCAGGATGCGTGAAGTGACTTCAAAGTGTTCTTAAGTGCTTTGTATGAACATAATTACATGTATATAGTGCCTTTCTAACTACTCAAAGCACTTTACATAGTTGGGGGAAACCATTTCAGCCATCACCAATGGTTAGCATTCACTTGGGTGATGCCACAGCGGGCATTCCTGCACCAGTACACTCACCACACATTACATATGAAGTGCTGAAGGGGTGAGAGAGATAGGTGGGGTATAACTAGGGTGCCAGAATGATTAGGCTGTGGTGGGCAATTTAGCCATGGCATCGAGGTACACCTTACTCTTTTTCAAAAGATGCTCAGGGGATCTTTTATGACCACAGAGTGTCAGGACCTCCGTTTTACTATACATCTCATCCAAAGGATGCCACCACATTTTTACAGCACAGTGGCCCCGTCACTGCACTAGGGCATCGGGATACATATACAAACCATAGGGTAAGTGCCCCCTGGTGGCCTCACCAACACCTCTTCCAGCAGCAACCCAAGCTTTTCCTAGATGGTCCCCCCGATCAAAGTATTGGCCTGGCCCAAACATGGCTAGTAGTTTCAGGTAGATGACCTGTTCTGAAGTGCAGGTGGTACGGCTAGGTTGTGGTTCTCCAGAAAAGCAATACAAAGAATAAGATTACAATTAACTGCAAATGAATTATATATCCAAGTCAATTCAAGTCAAGTTGCTTTATTGCTATACCATCCATACACCATATTGCAGCGTACAGTGGCGTGAAATAACGGTCCCCAAGACCATGGTGCCAATTATACATAAACAGTGGACAAGGGCAAGGCAGGTGAAGATCTATACTATCATATTAAATGTTAAATAAATAAATAATAGGTAAGTAAATAGATAATAATGATTTGAAATAGATAGTATATAAATAATAATGAATAATAAAAAAACAACAGTAGTAACAAGTGTAACACATGTACTGCACATAAAATGCTACAAGGATCAGAACTGAGGGTAGGGGGCAGCACTGAGTTCAGAGTCCCCACAGCCAAGGGGTAGAAGCTGCTTTCTGAATCCATTTTCTTAACCCACTTATTCAGTGCAGGGTAGCAGGAGCCTAACTCAGCAGTAATTTGGTTCAAGGTAGGAACACCACCTGGACTGGGTGCCAACCCAAGGCAAGGTAAAGACACACACTAAGGTAAAATTAGCAATGCCAAGTCACATAGTCAGCATGTTTGCGGATTGTGGGAGGAAACCAAAGCACCCACATGGACATGGGCAGAGCATGCAAACTCAACACAGAAGACCACCGGGGTTGTAAACTTTGGTCTTTTCTCTCAGGCAGGCTTAACACTGTGCCACCATGAATGAACCAAGACAAAAGTAAACACACAAGAATCCTTGTGCTGGTGAAGGTGTTGAAAATGGAAAGGTGCGACGTAAAACCACAAAGTCTTAAGGTCGCTCTCTTCAAACTCTGATGTGCTTGGCTCAAACATACATTGAAGGTACATCAAACAGCTGTGCAGTACCTGCAAAGTTAATTTGCGATGATTTTCACTATGAAAGGCAATTTATACAGCGTTGTGAAAAAGTAAGTGCCCCCTTGTTGATCTTTGCCTCCTGTTGCACTAAATATTCTCCCTAAATGTGACACTAGATGAGTGAACAGATCACACTTCTGGCATCTGTTGAATGAACAAAGTCCTTCAAGACCAGCTGGCAGTGTGTGAAAAAGTAAGTGCCCCCACCACCCGGGATTGTAATGACGGTATTCAATTATGTCCTCTAATTCCGGATCTAACTCTCCTTTAATTGACCATCACTGGATCAGTTTGCTCATGTCGGCTGTCTGCAGGTCTGGGCTTTGAATCATCTCATCTAAATATTAAATTTTGCTTCTTTTTGACCATTCTGATGTTAACTTGCCTTTGCATCAGCACCTTGCAAACAGATGACTGGACCTTCTCATCTGGTGCACCATTGAACTCCCAGTGTCTCATTAATGGCACTTGGTCAAGTCCTGAGGCAGCAGGGCCACCCACGCCATCCCACTAGCACCACCATGTCTGGTTGGTCCTCCAGCATCCTTAATATGGAGTGCTGGCCATACAATGACACACATAGTCCAGCAAGTTCCACTTTTGCCTTCTTCTGCCCATTCTCCATAAAGACCTGGGGATTGTCAGTTTCTTCTTTAGCATTCCCATTTTCATGGGACAGAGGTGCTTTCCTCCTCGTTTCTCTCTGCCCAGGGTGTCCCACTGACTGTAGTGTCACGTTATCTAAGGGTATAGAGTCCCAACACAACACCCCCCCCCCCCCAACCACAATTATCTCACATGGGGCTCTCAGTGGAGTTTTCTTGATTTTGACAAGCATTGCCAGAACGCTGAAGAGGAAGAACTGGGCTGGGCTCTCCAAGAGGACTAGAAGCCTCACTTTCAGACAGGAGGGTCCCAATTGATCAGAGGCTTGGATGCTAGAGATCAGGGGATCCCTTCTAAAAAGAATGTCCTTGATCGAACACTGCAAGAGTTTTCAACCTTTGTCCTGGCAATTTGGCTCAAAACAAGGGAGGTATGCACTGAGTAGCACAGCTATGTTCAATGAGCCATTTACCTGGGGAGCAATTGCTTCTTCACACAGTGCCAACTAGGGTGGGGTAGGTTTGTCCATTTGATAAAATACATTTACGTGTTATTTGTCTACTCGGCTGCAGTGTTGTTCTATACTGACTGAAGACTTGGGTACATCAGCGTCAAACATTTGTAACAGGAGAGGAAACCCCGAAAGTGACTAATACTTTTATAAGCAGATTCCGTCAGAACCACGTACTCCATTTCACCTTTCATTGCTTATTTTGCAAAAAACATGGCGAATTTTCGGTGTACTTATATTTTTACAACGTGAATCATGAAAGATTGTGTGTGGCCGGGGATTTCCTAACCACTTTAGTAAAAAAAATGTCAACAATATTAAGACACTAATTAACAAAAAGGGTAGTGCGCGGGAATAGGCAAATCCTAAGATGCGTACATTCGGTCAGGGAATTAAAATGTAACGGGACCGGCGGGCGCTCGGGTCGCATGCGCAGTTTTGTAATTAAGTGGCAATTCGAGTGCCTCGTTCCGATCGACTGACTCGCGACCGCGTGCACGTGAACGATCGGCTCAACTGTCGCTGTTTGTCCACTGCGCTGGCATCGCGGTTGGATTGCATGTGTGATTTCTAACCTTAACCCAAGCAAATACTTAGATGTTACTAAGATTTTTTTTTTTTGTTACACGATGGAAACACCGAGAGGACGCAAACACAGCAGCTTCACCCCCGTATACTACAAGCGATATGTGAAACACACACACACAACCCTTCCTTCTGATCACGTTAAACAATGCATACATTAATCTCGGGGTGGTCGTGGGCTTTGCGATGAAATGCATATTAGAAAAATGTACAAACAAAAAAGCTTACCAGGAACCCGAACCCGGATACATATTGGCTCCTGTGCCTGTGTACCTCCGTGTGCCGCCGAATCAATTTCACACTCACTCACCTCGGGGTGGCCGTGATGTAATTCATTCATGGGTTTGAGATCACCATGGCAACCAGGCGATATGGTGACATATCAGCGAGGACCAAGTCGGGCTACCCTTTCTAAAGCGCGCGCGGATGGGAGTGGAGTGGACTGGTGAAAAAATAGCCCCCAGCACCCACCAGCAGCTAAACCCGGACTGATGTTTTTTTTTTTTTTTTTTTCGGGGGTCCACTACTGAAGAAACTACAATTGCACAGGGGTGGAGTCGGGAGTTTAGGTGTAATCCATCTATTATTATTTTTTTCTTTAAATCTGTTTAGGCACAAGAAGAAGTCACCAGCACAAGCTGCTATTAAAGATTTTTTTCCGTTGGTTCCACGAAACGTACGTGAAAAATTGATTTATACGAAGCTGTGTCTAATTATAGAAAGCAGAAGGGCTCGGAGCGCTGAGCAGAGATTTAATGATAAAGAAGAGCCGCGAATCCTCGCGCCCGCTCGCACGGTTATCCATTAATGAAGTCATCAAATCCTCGCCCGGGATCGCCGATCACGCCGAGCTAAATAAATAAATCTGACCTTCCAACCCCACCGTTACCTACCCCTGCCTCGTAGTTGGAAGGTGAATATTGGGATACTGGATTTGAAGAGGGTGGTGGAAATAACTGCACCCTCAAACCAGCCAACAAATCCATACAACGATCTTAATTATTATAAACTGCTCAAAAAAATTAAAGGAACATTTTGAAAACACATCAGCTCTCAATGGGAGAAAAATCCTCCTGAAAATCTCTACCGATATGGACTGATATGGTGATGTGTTAGGAACGAAAGAATGGCACATCATTTGATGGAAATGAAAATGATCAACCGACAGAGTGCTGAATTCAAAGACACCCCGCAAATCAAAGAGAAAAAATGATGTGGCAGGCAGGCGAGTCCATTTGGCTGAAATTTCATTGCAGCAACTCCAAATCGTATGCCGCACTCCCCAACCCCACTTACCCCCGTGCTTGTACAGTGCATCCGGAAAGTATTCACAGCGCATCACTTTTTCCAAATTTTGTTATGTTGCAGCCTTATTCCAAAATGGATTAAATTCATTTTTTTCCTCAGAATTCTACAGACAACACCCCATAATGACAACGTGAAAAAAGTTTACTTGAGGTTTTTGCAAATTTATTAAAAATAAAAAAATTGAGAAAGCACATGTACATAAGTATTCACAGTCTTTGCCATGAAGCTCCAAATTGAGCTCAGGTGCATCCTGTTTCCCCTGATCATCCTTGAGATGTTTCTGCTGCTTCATTGGAGTCCACCTGTGGTAAACTCAGTTGAGTGGACATGATTTGGAAAGGCACACACCTGTCTATAGAAGGTCCAACAGTTGACAGTTCATGTCAGAGCACAAACCAAGCATGAAGTCAAAGGAATTGTCTGCAGACCTCCGAGACAGGATTGTCTCGAGGCACAAATATGGGGAAGGTTACAGAAAAATTTCTGCTGCCTTGAAGGTCCCAATGAGCACAGTGGCCTCCATCATCCGAAAGTGGAAGAAGTTCGAAACCACCAGGACTCTTCCTAGAGCTGGCCGGCCATCTAAACTGAGCAATCGGGGGAGAAGGGCCTTAGTCAGGGAGGTGACCAAGAACCCGATGGTCACTCTGTCAGAGCTCCAGAGGTCCTCTGTGGAGAGAGGAGAACCTTCCAGAAGGACAACCATCTCTGCAGCAATCCACCAATCAGGCCTGTATGGTAGATTGGCCAGACGGAAGCCACTCCTTAGTAAAAGGCACATGGCAGCCCACCTGGAGTTTGCCAAAAGGCACCTGAAGGACTCTCAGACCATGAGAAACAAAATTCTCTGGTCGGATGAGACAAAGATTGAACTCTTTGGTGTGAATGCCAGGCGTCACGTTTGGAGGTAACCAGGCACCGCTCATCACCAGGCCAATACCATCCCTACAGTGAAGCATGGTGGTGGCTCGAATTTATTTATTTTTTTGTCTTTTACATTTTAATTTTATTGAATTTTTTAAAATCGGATAGATAGATAGATAGATAGATAGATAGATAGATAGATAGATAGATAGATAGATAGATAGATAGATACTTTATTAATCCCAAGGGGAAAATTCCCATACTCCAGCAGCAGCATACTGATAATAACAATATTAAATTAAAGAGTGATAACAATGCAGGTATAACAGACAATAACTTTGTATAATGTTAACGTTTACCCCTCCCGGGTGGAATTGAAGAGTCGCATAGTGTGGGGTCTCCTCAGTGTGTCAGAGGAGCAGGACGGTGACAGCAGTCTGTCGCTGAAGCTGCTCCTCTGTCTGGTGATGATCCTGTTCAGTGGATTCTCCATGATTGACAGGAGTCTGCTCAGCGCCCGTCGCTCTGCCACGGATGTCAAACTGTCCAGCTCCGTGCCTACAATAGAGCCTGCCTTCCTCACCAGTTTGTCCAGGCATGAGGCGTCCCTCTTCTTTATGCGTAGAAGAGGGCGCTCACCACAACCATCTGATAGAACATCTGCAGCATCTTATTTACTGTAAATTTGGTGTTTCCAGAGGAAATCGTATCCCTAGAAAGGTTATTGCACAAGGCACTAATGCACTGGTGAGGTCTAACCTGGAGTATTGTGTGCAGTTTTCGTTTCAGACTACAAAATAACATCACAGCACTGGAAAATGTCCAGGAAAGAGCGACTAGGCTGACTCAAGGGCTACAGGAGATGAGTTATGAGGAAAAATTGAAAGAGCTGAGCCTTAAGGAGATTAAGAGCAGACCTGAATGAAGTGTTTAAAATGATGAAGGGAATTAGTCTGGTGCATTGAGATGGTGACTTTAAAATGAGTTCATCAAGAACACGGAGACACAGTTGGAAACTTTTGAAGGGTAAATTCACTCAAACATTAGGATGTTTTTCTTTACACAAAGAACCACAGACACTTGGAATAAGTGACCAAGTAGTGTGGTGGACAGGAGGACATTAGGGACTTTCAAAACTCCGCTCATTGTTATTTTGGAAAAATGAGGCACATAAGACTGGTGAGCTTTTTTAACCTAACTGGCCTGCTCTTGACAAAATTGTTCTATTCTAATGATTAAGGAGCCGTAGTCTCGTAGTGATTTCTTCCGCTGAACTCTTAGTGTGTCAAGTGATTTTGCGTAACTGAAAGAATCCTAATGCACTCTCCTTTAAGACAATGGAAAATGGTCTTATACTACCTTAAAATAGAAGAAAATCAAAAAAGATTTTCTTTATATGGAACACTGTAGAGCTTTTCAGAATTGAGTGAGAATATATTAATGTTATTCTAAAATAAATTAGTGGGGCCGCAATCTCAGCACTGTTTTACTCCTGGTGTTTAAATTTATAAATCTTTGGAAAACGTATGGGAGTAAATCAATTAGAGATTTGTATATAAATAATGTCTTTGCATTCTATGAACAATTACACTCCAAATTTAGTCTCCTATCAACACAATTTCTCTACTCTAAATCAGAAACTTTTCTAAATTAATTCTGCCCAATTTTCCGAACCTCCCACCTATTTTTATTCCAGAAGAGATATTGCTCAGTCTTGGAGACTCAGATGGCATTTCTATAATTATATAAAAATATTTTAAAGTCCCTTCCTTTTAAAGATCCCAGAGTTCAGTGGGAAAGGGATCTCCTGCTCAACATTTCAGAAAAAAAGGAGTAGAAGGCAGTCATGCAAGGAATTCACTCGAGCTCCATATGTGCCAAGCACTGAATTATTCAACTTAAAATCTTTTATCGAGCACATTTGTCTCACTTAAAATTGTCCGAAATGGTTCCAGGTCAAGATCTGACCTGCGAACGCTGTGTGGTATTAACGCTTTATTGGTGCCGGCCTGACACAGACTGAGACCAGAGGCACGTATGAAACAAACAAAAACTTGTATTTTCTTCACCTGTGGGGCACGGCTTCCCCGTGAACCCCACAGACACAACCCAGTCCCAACACAAATAAAACACCCAAATCACCACACTCTTCTCCTCCACTCCTCTCAGGGCAGCTTCGTCCACCTCCTCCCGACTCTGGCGCCCTGAGTAGTGGCTGTAGGCTCCTCTTATAGCCCACCCGGAAGTGCTGCAGGTGCTCGTTGACCTACTTCTGGCTGTACTTCCGGGTGTGGCTGCGCTCCCACCCAGACGGGCTCGTATGCCCAGAGGGGACTGGGTGGTCTCGTGGTCTGGAATCCCTACAGATTTTATTTTTTTTCTCCAGCCGTCTGGAGTTTTTTTTTTTTTGTTTTTTCTGTCCACCCTGGCCATTGGACCTTACTCTTATTCTATGTTAATTAATGTTGACTTATTTTATTTTCTTACTGTGTCTTTTATTTTTCTATTCTTCATTATGTAAAGCACTTTGAGCTACTTTTTGTATGAAAATGTTCTATAGAAATAAATGTTGTTGTTGTTAAGCCGTGCAGCTCTTTGCAGTTCCCCCTGGCGGAGGCCATGGAGTCCAACCAAGAGGAGCTCTGGTGTTCCATGAAAGTGGCTCCAACCCAACCCAAGGGGGCTGCCACCAAGTGTTCCAGGGGACGTAGTCTGCATCTCATGGCTGCTCCCCCGGATCCAGTTTTGAAGGCGCGTCCTGGCCGGGGCCCATGCCCGCCACAGTTGCAATCGAGCTCCAGCCTCACTAGGCCTAATGTTTTGGGCCTGCACCAAATTAACATCATTCTGAACCAAAATCTTTAAATGCCTATCAGGTCACAATCCCTCCTAATCCACTAACAGCTGTGTTTGGTTGGCTCACAGATGAGCTTAAAGTGGAGAAGGACACACAAACTGTAATGGCCTTTACTTCACTATTAGCACGTAGACTTGTCTTGTTCAACTGAAAAAATCCTAACTCACCTCTGTTAAGTCAGTGGGTAACTGATGTTATATACTATTTGAAATTGGAAAAAATCTAATTCTCACTTAGAGGATCTGTAAAAAAAAATTTTTAAACCGGGCAGGACCTAATCAATAATATTTTAGACTAGCAAAATACCCGCGCTTCGCAGCGGAGAAGTAGTGTGTTAAAGAAGTTATGAAAAAGAAAAGGGAACATTTTAAAAATAATGTCACATGATTGTCAATGTAATTGTTTTGTCACTGTTATGAGTGTTGCTGTCATCAAGGATTTGATTATCATTATTTCTTTCAATCAGGTTCGTATTTGGAGGACGTGTTGTGTTCAAGTTACATTCTGTGTTTGTCTAGTCTATCCCTGACCATCTCATCTTCGTTGTCAACCGTTGTAAAGATAACAGGTTTCATTCATCGAAGTGTTCACTACCCAAATCGCTACTCGTGAATCTAAGATGTTTAACAGGCATTCCCGGTATTAAGTTGTGGATTTGCCTGCGGATATTTAGCGGCAGCGTGTCTATGAACTTAACTTAAACTTAAGCTTTACACTTTGCTTTCCTATTGATATGTCTACAAAGGCTTGTTCAGATTCAGAGGGTTGTTCCTCTCTTACTTCATCAATAAACAGCTCGTCTTCCTCTTTATTTGAGACATCACACGCTGCATGCACGGGTTTACCTTTCCCAGTCCTGCAAACTTTAGCGAAGTGGTTCAATTCACCACATTTTTTACACTGTCTTCCTTTAGCTGGACATTGACTTTTTCCACCGTGTGCTTTGTTTCCGCAGTAGCTGCACTTATGAATATGCTTGTATGCGTCACTCGCTTCATATTCTTTTGCTGCCTTCTCAATTGTGTAATGCGTTTTTTGTTCAGCGCTCTTTGCAGCTCTTGCTTGTTGTCTGCATACTGCGTTCACAGTCAGTTCACGTGAGCCACTCAGAGTACATGCATCGAAGGTTCTCAGCTGTGCTTGTGCTATCTCGTGCGATCTTGCGATGTCCACGGCTTTATTTAATGATAGCTCAGACCCGCCACTTAAAAGTTTCTCTCGCACTTTTGCTGAGTTTGTGCCAAACACTATTCTATCCCTGACCATCTCATCCTCATTTGCATAAGCACAGTCCTTCACCAGCAATTTTAACTCCATTACAAAGTGATCAAAAGTCTCATTTATACCCTGCATCTTCTCATTAAACTTCTATCTCGCAAATATCTTATTCGTCTTAGGCATGACAAACGCCTCAGAATGGTCATAATCTCACCACCCAAATCTCTACTCTTGAATCTAAGATGTTTAACAGGCATTCCCGGTATTAACTTTTTGATTTGCCTGTGAATATTTAGCAGCAGCGTGTCTATTGGATTGCTGCTGACGAACGACCTTATATGGGCAGGCACTCAATTACGTATGAGGTGTGGGTATGAGGGACGCAACTCCGCCTCACACGGTGACCGAGCTGCAGGTTATGGATGTATATATGTACGTAAGTAGGTTCCAGTTATGACCGTTACGTGTAGAATTTCGAAATGAAACCTGCTTAACTTTTGTAAGTAAGCTGTAAGGAATGAGCCTGCCAAATTTCAGCCTTCTACCTACACGGGAAGTTGGAGAATTAGTGATGAGTCAGTCATTCAGTCAGTCAGCAAGGGCTTTGCCTTTTATTAGTATAGATTAAGCATTTATATTGAGGAGAAAGACTTCATTCTCTCTTTACTACTCTTAATAGTTTTACACTAGTTGTTGTCGATTTTCATAAAGTGTTTGACTCAGTTGATCGAGCTGCCCTGTGGTACATCCTGAGGGTTCATGGGATCCCCTCGAGGTTGCTGGATATCATGGCCGGCCTGTACACTGGTACTGCAGAGTGGAGGCGGGACCTCTGTGTTTTTCCCAGTTGATTCTGGGGTTCGTCAGCGGTCTGTTCTGCTCCTGCTCTGTTCAATGCTTGCATGGACTGGGTGTTGGGTAAGGTCGTGGGGTCCAGCAGCTGTGGGGCATCTGTTGGTGAAGAAAGATTCACTGATCTTGACTTTGCTGGAGATGCTGTGATCTTCAATGGAGGCGCTCGAGAGACTGAGTGAGGAGTCTGAGTGTCTGGGCTTGTGAGTGTCCTGATAAAAACCAAGGATCCAGGCCTTTAATGACCCCTTAGGCACGGCCATCAGCAGTGTGTCTGTCTGCAGAGAGAGCGTCAACCTCGCAGTGACATTCATGTCTCTGGTGACTCTTCCAATGAAGCCAGTAGACGGATTGGGAGATCATAGGGGGTTATGAGGTCGTTGGAAAGGAGTGTGTGGCGCTCTCGATATCTATGCAAAAGGACGAAGGTCCAAGTCTTTAAATTCCTGGTGCTTCCTGTCTTGCTATATGTTTGCGAGACATGGACGCTATCCAGTGACCTGAGACGAAGACTGGACTCCTTTGGTACTGTGTCTCTCTGGAAAATCCTTGGGTAACGTTGGTTTGACTTTGTGTTGCTCCACATTACCTGCATTGTGAGGGAGCATCAGTTACGGCACTACAGCCATGTGGTGCATTTCCCTGAGGGTGATCCAGCTCGTAGGATCCTCATTGTTGGGGACCCGAGTGGCTGGACCAGGCCAAGGGGTTGTCCACGTAACACCTGACTGCGGCAGACAGAGGGTCATTTCCGAAGGGTGGGACTGGACCGCATGTCTGCTTGGGGTGTTGCCAACCAGGATCCTGAGCTGTTTCATCGTGTGGTGGGTGCGGCAACGTGCTGTACTAGTGCATGCGCCCCAACTTGACTTGACTTGACTTGTGGGCCTTCCTCTCTTTCTCGTGGGTGAGGGTTGATTTGAATTATTATTGAATTATTGAATTATTATATGGAATGTTATACATTTTTAACAAATTCAGTAAAATATATTTTATATATATATATATACTAGCAAAATACCCGCGCTTCGCAGCGGAGAAGTAGTATGTTAAAGAAGCAATGAAAAAGAAAAGGAAACATTTTGAAAATAACGTAACATGATTGTCAATGTAATTGTTTTGTCACTGTTGTGAGTGATGAGTGTTGCTGTCATATATATATATATATATATATATATAT
>JANRMT010062834.1:61234687-61248097 GCA_026402145.1 Polypterus bichir lapradei
TCTATCTATCTATCTATCTATCTATCTATCTATCTATCTATCTATTAGGAAAGGCACTATATAATAGATAGATAGATAGATAGATAGATAGATAGATAGATAGATAGATAGATAGATAGATAGATAGATAGATAGATAGATAGGAAAGGCACTATCTATCTATCTATCTATCTGAAATGTATATTTGCCATATGATTGTGATGCTGTTGTGTTATTACTTTGTGTTTCTGTATGGTATTTTTATGGGTCTTGTTTTATTTGATATGTGTGATTTTGCCTCAGTAATATAGTATGGCCTGTATACTACTGCCATGATTGCACCTGTTGGTTTAGAAAGCTAAAAGTGATTATTAACTTGCAGATCCACTGTTAATGCCTTTTATCTTATCTGTGGAGTTGCTATTTATAGTACAGGCTGTCAAGGTATTTCTGTGGATGTTTGTTTATGCTACTGCACCCCGACTGGGTGCATTTCGGCTATGTAATATTTCCAGCATGCTATTACACGTGGCATTAAATATTTTTTTTTTTCTGGTAAAGAATTATGAGTAAGTGGGGCTGTCTATATACTCTGCAACAGGGGGCCCACACAAAGAGTAGCCTAGGGGCCCATGACCACCTTAATCCACCTTTGGCCCCAGTGGCTGCAGGTTTTCATTATAACTCTTTTCTTAATTAGTGACCTGCTTTTGCTGCTAATGAACTTCTTTTGAATTCATTTTAATTGAGTTGCTTTTACGGCAGCATGGTGGCGCAGTGGGTAGCGCTGCTGTCTTGCAGTTAGAAGACCCAGGTTCGCTTCCCAGGTCCACCATGCGTGTTCTCCCCGTGTCTGCGTGGGTTTCCTCCCAAAGACATGCAGGTTAGGTGCATTGGCGATCCTAATTTGTCCTTGGTGTGTGTGTGTGTGTGCCCTGCGGTGGGCTAGCGCCCTGCCAAGGGTTTGTTTCCTGAGTTGGCTGGGATTGGCTCCAGCAGACCCCCATGACCCTGTGTAAGGATATAGCGGGTTGGATAATGGACGGATGGATGATTTGCTTTTGAAGACTCAGACCCCTCAATTGTTTATTTTTCCTTAATCAGCAGTCACACAATAATTAGATATAAAATGAACAAAAATATGACCAGCTGTGACCATCATACAACATCTGAAAATAAAGAAAGGTGAAGGTCTCAGGAATGTTGATCTGCTCAGGTCCCCAAAACATTTTAACGGAACTCTTAGAAAAGAGAAAATCAACAATTTTGGAAATATATACCATTGCACAATGAGAGCAGCAGCAAGTCATGGAAGTAAAGGACTGGTTTAATTAACAACAAGAATCGGCGCCTGATTAAGCAACTGGTTGGAGTGAAATTGGAGCTTGAGGCCCTGACTTAGCTGGTCTTCTGTTGGCTCACCCGCTTTACATTTCATTTCTGTTTGGGTGCCATTTAAGGAAAGAAATGAAGCAATTTAGAGGAACGATGAAGAAATTAAGGGGAACAAATTTTAAAAAACAAGTCAATTAAAATGAAAGGAAAGGAGTTAATTAGCAGCAAAAGCAGGTCATTAATTAACAAAGGGTTAGAATGAAAACTTGCAGCCACTGGAGCCCTCCAGGACCAGAGTTGGGGACCCCTGCTCTAGATTAAGTGACCCTATACCATCAAAGTCATGCTTCACACATCTTCTCATTGATTGGCACTACATCCATCATGATCTTGTGGACGTCTTTTAGTTCATGATGTGGTCAAACCAGGGATGAGGCCAAAGACCCAACGTAGCATCCGCATCTCCATGACACAGAGTGTTTGCCCATACTTGGTGGAGGCTTGGCCAGCATTTAACCCAATACATGAGCACCGGTTGAATGACTGATTTGTATAGGGTGGTCCAGATCTAATTATGCAGTTTTTATTACGCTATAACTTATTAAATTCACCCGAAAAATCCCGGACCATCGAGAAGTGTGCAAACTGACAACATGAAGAATCGTCTTCTAAAACTGGAATCATCCCCGCATAAATTAAAGTCATCCAGATGATCTGGATCTGCATAATTAGATCTGGACCACCCTGTACATGTTCGACTGGAGGTATTTCGGGATCTTGTGGTCACATAGTACTCCCATGACTTGATGCCATTTCAACAATAACGCATGGACTCACGCTCGGGCATCTGGTAGGGTGTCACCATTCGAGCAGACGAATGAGCCAAGATACTCGAACTCGGAGACCTTCTTAAGTTCTTGTCCATCAACGTTTCACACTCCATGTATTTTATCCTTTATTTCACAGTGTGAAACTGTTAAATAGTGAAATTAACAGGTGCAAAATTTAAAAAGCTGAAGCACTGTTTCAGTAATGCCAAAGCACTGAAATGAAACTTATAGACCAATATAATATTTTTGTACATTGTTAACTGATAACAAATCTATTCTATTCTTGTGGAAAATGATAACTGCGGCACCAAAAACAAGATAATGCCATCAGAAACGAAATTGTATTATTATCAAATCATTTTACTGCATCAAGCATTTTAAAGACAAGTTGCTATTTGTTGACCACCTTGTTTGACTGGCTCTACTAAACTGTTACATGGTGGACAAGATTATATATTCTGTAACATTAAAACACTACCTTAAATTAATTTAACTCAAAATAATTATATGTATTGTGTTGGCATTATGCAGCTGTTTCTTCAATATTACTTTTAATTAATGTGCATCAGATGTAATATAAGTTTGAGTGGTTGGTGTGAAATGACCATGGAGGCTTCAATGAACTTCAATAACTTTTAATAACAAACTGCATTATACTATTTGAAATTGGAAAAAATCTAATTCTCACTTAGAGGATCCGTGCAGGACTTTTTCAAAACCAGGCAGGATCTGATCAATAATATTTTAGATTAAGCTCTTAAAGCACTGAGGAAGCAGATTCTCTTCCCATTTCTTTTTATTCTCCATTTATCTTTATCCGCTTATTAAAGTCATCAATTTTCTTATTTTTACTAGCTTTAAGTTTAACTCCGTTGGCCGTGCTCTCTTTCTCAGGGGTGGGGGTTGATTTTCAATCCTACTTTTTGTAAAAATTTGTATGAATTGATTATAATAAAATCAATACATTTTTTAAAAAATAAATAAATAATGACAAACTGCAGCATTACAACACATGCACTTGACTGTGAACTAGAGACGAGAAAATGACACCGAATCGTCGAAGCTTGTGTCAGTCAATCGGAAGCGTAGTGAGTGGAAACAGTGTGTCGGAGCTTGTGCCAAAACACCTCTGTCACGTGATCCGTGACGTTTGAAGCTTCGAACGTCTTCAGTACTTCAAAGTGCGCTTTATTGGTTTGACAACTTTGGCGCTAAATTAACAGGTAGCAGGAGCGGACTGGCCATGGTCCGCAGACTCTGTCTGGTCATGGGCCGGCAGTTTCATGTAATGCATTTTATGTACTGGTTACTGTTTGACATTAAAATTAATTTTCTAAACTACTAAACATTATCTGTCCGGTACTGCGATTTATATAGTGCTACATAATATACCGTATTACGTCATCAAGTTGTTTTAGTTGTCAGTGCGCAACGCTGCTGCAAAAAAATTGTTCAAAACTGCCTTTTGCTGATTTCTGTTTCGATACATTTCGGTTAGCATATACAGGGTGGTTCTGATCTAATTATGCAGATCCAGATCGTCTGGATGACTTTGATTTATGCGGGGACGATTCCAGTTCGGCGCGAAGACGATTCTTCATGTCGTCAGTTCGCACACTTCTCGATGGTCCGGGATTTTCGGGTGATTTTCTATGTCATAAACTTAATAAGTTATAGCGTAATGAAAACTGCATAATTAGATCTGGATCACCCTATACATTACAAGGTGTTACTCCAGCTGAACCTCTTAACTGATGCTTACAAGAGCACTGGGTTTGCCTACAAGCTACTGCTAATGCTGCCTGTGTCGTAAGTGGAGTGTGAAAGATCATTCTCTGCGTTGAAGACAATCAAAAGCCGCCTGAGAAGCACAATGACGAAAAAACATCCTGAGGCGTTCATGTTGATGTCGGTTGAGAAAAGTATCCTAGCCAAACTTGGCAGTAACAGTATTGTTGACGGTGTGGCTGCTAAAAGCAGCGATCCGCGTAAGCTACTAGCCTAGGGTACCGGCACTTGGACATAACAATGACATTTGACATGTACTCTAATAACGTGTAAGCCGTGTTACTATTTTTTTTTTCATTACATTTTATTTCTAAGCATGTCGTCAAATTTTAAGTTGTGTCTAAATAACAGTGTACAGATTAAGTTTGGCAACAGAGTTCATATCATAGGCTCATATCAAGTAGCGAGCCGTGTACTCATCACAATTTTTAAGAAAATTACAATGAAAAATGGGCCAAATGGGTCGACGTCGTCACCTCACTCGTTGAAGGATGCCCAGGCCGGTTTTGAGACCCAGTCCGCTCCTGACAGGTAGCCTATATGAAATGCATCATTCTCATTCAACAATGCTGGGTTGTGACAACTTGTGAGGAGAGAGAGAGATTTGGAAAGCTTTGGTGACAGATGGCGACTAACAGCGGAAAACGGCGGTCAAAAGTTAAATAGCATAAATGGACAATGACCTTAGCAGAATAAAATGAACACAGACTTTTCTGACCTTTTACTGGAGACATGAGACTGAAACAGGGAGTGCTGCTTCACTTGCGCTCTTGAGAGCTTGCCTGGACTGTCAAGATAAGTAATTTTCAAACATTCCCTTATATTACGGTTTATATTTACTTGTAGTAAATTGGGGATGCTCCCTAGAAAATTAAGGAACGGGAATAGATATATGGTTGACCTGTAAGTGAAGCACTTGATAATTTAATTAGTAAAATTTTCTTTAAATAACTCTTTCTGTGACAACTGTATTGGAATCATATATCCCAGAACCCAAAGAACATGACAGACCTCAGTTAACCACCAGATGTCGCTGTTCATACTGGGGCTGAGGCTTCAAAGCTTCGAATCTTTTCCAGCACAAATAGAAAGAAAGCCACAAAGCTTCACGAGGCTTGATTTTCCCATCACTGCTACCATGTACTACAATGAGGCGTAACAACATGTGCTTCCGTTTTTATACTTGCCCCACCTCCTGTCCATCATTTTAATCGCTTTCCCCAAGTTGCCGTGAAACCCTGTGTTCCTTTTAATTACAATATATGACAGTTGACACACTCTTAAAAATAAAAGTTCCAGAGTGGTTCTTCAGAGCAACACCAAAGAGGAACAATTCTTGTGTCGCAAAAGAACTAGAAGGTTCCAGAAAAAAAGCCACCTTTCATTTATTTAGAACTTTAACAGGCGCCTTAAACTAAAGTCATGAATAGATCTGTGAAATAATGGGATCCAAACTTCAAAAGGATTCTCACTGCATACAAACACAAAGACCAAGTTCTGTTTTTCTTATGCTGTTAGTGTCCTGCTAGGAAGCCTACCAAACATTACAGATTTCATTTTTTTACCTATCTATCTATCTATCTATCTATCTATCTATTGATTATTGGGTTATTGAGTTAGATTGAACGATCCTGTAAACTGGTTCGTCTGTGCCACATTTGGAGAATAGACGAACGTTAATAAACTGACCTTTACTTGTTAAAAATGATTGAGCAGCTGTCGTCTTCTCTTCTCCCTTTCAGGCTTTTCTTTCCTTTTCTTTTCTGTAACCTGAAATTCGGCTTCGACATTTCAGTTCAAGCAAAACATAAACGCATCTAAAGCGGGCGAGCAAGTGCGTGGATTTTACCTCTCAGCGATTCAAGCGCGTGAGGACCAGGATGACTATACCCCCCCCCCCCCCCCCCCCCCGCCCCGCCCCCCCTTATGGTATAGAAGATTCCTGGATTGCTACTTTTTGTCAAAAAAAGATAAATATAAATATTAATCACTTTAAGTCTCTTTAAAATATAATTTCAATAACTGACTGGGAAAAACTTATATAATAACTTTACAGTGTTTTTGAGGGTCCCAGTCAGTCTTCCTAACTGTATCTCCACCCCCTGCAGGTTCGTTTAATTACTCAAAAAAATCACAAGACTGCTAAATTGTGATGTCGCCAAGTAAGACACAGATAGCGTTCTTCTAGTTTCAAAATATTCTTTTATTTTTTTTTTATTCAGTCTTTGACTTTTTTTAGTTATTATTTAATATAGGGAAAGTATTGTAATCGTCCAAAAACTTGATTTCGAGATTTTGATGAATTTCGACGTTTTAGACCTCCCTGAGTCCGAAAATTCCATTTTTTTTTGGAATTATGTCCGTGTGTGTGTGTGTAAAAATGATAAATTGAGTAGCTTTCCCTTAGGTCAACCAAATTTTGCATACAAGTATTAGGTACAACGCATACATTTCTATCAATTTTTGGGCTATTTCCGCTAACCGGAAGTGGTACTTTACCTTTTATTCCTGCAGCTGCAGGGTCCGATTTATTCAACTTTACTTTTATAATGCGTACATTTTTAATATATTATTAATTTGACTTGATTTGTTGTTGATGCTTCTTTAATGTACATAATCTAAAAATATAACGTCTTGCGGTTTACTCCTCAAATATCCATCTCCATATTTGAGTACAGTATCTGCGGTGGGCTGGCGCCCTGTCCGGAGTTTGTTTCCTGCCCTGCGCCCTGTGTTGGCTGGGATTGGCTCCAGCAGACCCCCGTGACCCTGTAGTTAGGATATAGCGGGTTGGATAATGGATGGATGGATGGATGGATATCTGAGTATACGAGAAAGTCTAGGGGAGACTACTCCCAATTTTTTTCTCCTTCTTTCTTTCTTTAATGTAGGTTTAGTCTTTATGCAAAAAAAAGTTTAGTTTTTGTCACATTATATTAGTCTTTCCACCAAAAATGTCCACTTGGACATTGTTTTGCAATTGTAAAAATACAGATTTCTTTATATTTGTCACTATCTATTTATTTATAGAGCACATTTAACTCTTTGAGGGCTGAATATTTTTTCCAACAAACATAGTTTTCTGAAAAGCAATGGCGTCACACAGACATCAACATGAAATGTCTCTTGTTGCATGCTGTGGCTGCCAGGCTGTTTTCGCGTGGCTGGGGCAGCAGCAGCAGTCACGGTCGCTGTGCATTGCAATCTGGTTTCTACCTCTTGTCATTGCTAAGTGGCAGTCCTCCCAGGCGAACAGTGCCATAGGTGTGTCAGCTACTTGAACATGTTCAGCACCACAAATAGCTGGGGACCAATCAGCTGAAGCCGGAATTTCACAATCGTCTTTGATCGCTTGTATCAAAATCAGAGTCTGACAAGTCATAGTCCGGTTCAGAGAGAACAGGCAAAATGTCGTCCCCAGAGTGTTCTGTTTTACACATCCACTTGGATCTCTCGCCAGGTGTCTCAGCCATTTTTGCCGTTGTTTGTGCCTTGCTACTCATGGGAGTGCAGGAAATCTCGGTCAAAACCAACAAAGCTAATGTTCTTTCTAGCAACAAGACTCCAACTAAAACATAATGGTTGGTTTTGTCACAGTCGACAGTTGATTACTATCGTCAACTCCTCATTTTGACAAAAGTCAACATCAGCCCTGAAAGAGTTAAAATAGCATCAATAATGCTGTAGCCAAAGTGCTTTACAATAAATCGTCAAATTGTATATTATTCCTTTCGTACAAGTCATCCTAATACATAAAATGTTATTATCTGACTGTGACAGAACTTGATTTTCATTGGATAATGAGACAATTCAAGGCTTCTTGTATAATTAAAAAAAAAACGCAAGAATCAAATAACACGCATGCCTTCATGTCGTTTGTTACTCTAACCTGTACGTATGTTCATGCAAATGGTGTCACACACGTGCACATGGGAGGCACCTAAAGGGCTCAATGGAAGGTAATTCCACACCAGACCAGTGGGTGGCGAGGTGCACTGATCCTTTCTCCTTTTCCACTGCAGACCCATTATGGGAAATTCCGCCTGACCCCCATGACATCACTTTCAGTCAGGAGCCCCATGACGTCACTTCCGGTACCGGTCATGTTTACCTCACTTCCTCTGCTGCACTTTAAAAACCCATCATCTCAACCTCACCAGTTAGTTCAGTTTTCGACTCAAACCTGTACACATCTGTACTAAAAATTCTTCCATTTGCTGCCAGGAAAAATTATATGGGTGGCTGCCCCAAATCTTTTTGTGGCTCTTGTCTCATTTTCGACAATGGTAATTTAATTCCAGGAACGCTTTTATTTTTATGCTTGAGATTCCTTTTGTTGGGTGGCATGGTGGCGCAGTGGTAGCGCTGCTGCCTCGCAGTTAGGAGACCCGGGTTCTTCCTGCTTGGAGTTTGCATGTTCTCTCCTTGTCTGTGTGGGTTTCCTCCCACAGTCCAAAGACATGCAGGTTAGGTGGATTGGCGATTCTAAATTGTCCCTAGTGTGTGCTTGGTGTGTTTGTGTGTGTCATGCGGTGGGGTTGGCACCCTGACCAGGATTGGTTCCTGCCTTGTGCCCTGTGTTGGCTGGGATTGGCTCCAGCAGACCCCCATGACCCTGTGTTCGGATTCAGCGGGTTGGAAAATGGATGGATGGATTCCTTTTGTGAGCAGTAAGATCACTAAACACAATTGCTCTTATTTTAGATGTATTGTAGATATCACATGATGCTGACTGTATGCCATCAACCCATTTTCAAGCTTCAAAAGTGCATTTTGTTTTTCAGAGAATTCTTATTTTGCTTATTTTTTTTTTGAAAAGTCACAAAAGTTAAAAACATTAATAACATTAATAATTAAAAACAGAGATGAAAGTTCCTTCCATGAATAAAGTGCATTTTTACAAGAATGTTATTTGCATTAAACACTGAGCATCTGCTACAGCAACACTGCTGAGCATTCACTTAGCAGGAAACATGCAAAACGTTGGGAGAGCCCTGAGAAACTGAGAAGATGTCATTTAACAACAACACATGTTAAACGGATCTTGGCAAATGAGAGAGCTTAGTGACACACTTTTGATAAAAATCTATAAATGAAGTATAATCTAAAAGAATGTAAAACAATATCTGAGGTTACACACACTCAGTCCATAAAGACATGCGGGGGACATGCAAACATCATGGAGATCCTGACCAGGTTAGCAATCAAACTTGAGATCATGGTGATTTGTAATACTACTCCTACTAGTAATAATAATAATAATAATAATAATAATAATAATAATAATAATAATAATAATAATAATAATCTTTCTATATAATACGCAACCGTGGCTGTTTGTTTGTCTGTCCAGGATTTTAAATCACCTGTAGCTCGCAAAACGTTTGACCTGCTGACCTGAAATTTGGTACACATACCCTACGTGACGTCTGCTATCCGCTTTCTAGGTGATGATTGACCTCCAAGGTTATTCCTCTTTTTATTTTACTTTACTTTATTATTATTTTATTTTACTTTACATTATTGTAGAATAAACTCTCAGCAGTGGCCAAATATGGGCATATGCATATGGGTGCCGTTCTCATTCCCTACCACAGTGATGGCGAACCTTTTAGAAACCGAGTGCCCAAACTGCAACCTAAAACTCACTTATTTATCACAAAGTGCCAACACGGCAATTTAACCCGAATACTGACAGGTTTAACCTGAAAACAACTCATACATTAACATCTTTTGTCTTAAAAGAAAAACATAATAACAGAGCTTTCAATGATACAAACAACTTTTTATTGAAAGGTAAAAGTCTGCATTCGGTATGGTTTTGAACAATTAATGTGATTTTTGCTGTTGTATGCATGCTGATAATTTGTCTAACCTTGGCTCACACTTTGTAAGTTTGAGAGCAACACATGCAGCACTCAGGTCATCTGTTAGTCTGTTTCTGGTGTCAGATTTGATAGAATTCAGCGGTTCTCAAACTGTGGGCCGCGCAAAGTAACAAAAAAGGGGGCACGAATGTTGCCATATGTGGCGTAAGTTCGGTATTCGTAGGGAAATTTTAAACTTGTAGCGGTGTATTGGCAGCAAAAAATATAGGAATACATTTTATTAGGGTTTCAAAAAAACGTTTGGGGGGGTCGCATTTAAAACTGTTATGAAAACTTGGGTCGCAAGTACTTAAAGGTTGAGAAACGCTGATATAATTCAAAGCATGAAAACAGCTGCTCACAACCATAAGATGTTCCAAACAAAGTAAGGAAAGCAATCCCAAGTGCCCTCATTGACTTAAAATTATTTGGCAGAGAATTCCACACTTTAAGGATTCCATTTTCAGAAGTAACTGTGCTGTCCTTTGTCATCCCTTCTATCTTCTCAAGTGTTTCACGCAGGTCTTTCCCATTAACCCCCGTTTCCATTTCCATTCCCTTTCCCGTGTGCGCGCGCTCGCTCGCTCTCTATCTCTCTCTTTCTTTATCCCCTTTCCATCCACCTCACGTTTCTCTTCTATATTACGGGGTCGTGTATCAGGTGTGGCGATTGGCATCTCCCGGCAACAATTACAGATTCGGACGACTCCTCACCTGTGCGCTTAAGCGAGGACCGCCCGCATCACAAAGCTCCCGGAAACCGCTCCGGCCACTCTACCATAACCCCCTTTAAGCCGCGAGTGCGGCGATTATCTATTAAAACTGGCCTTTTCAATTTTGAGCTGTGGACCAGCTATACCCCATCCCCTCCAACCCCACCACGGGAATCACAGACTCAACAGGCTGCAGTCCGTGCCGCACCCTCACGCCGCATGTGAGCCGCCCGCCTTACCCCAGACAGGAGAGGGTGGAAGCGCTCCCATTGGGCTGCTGGGCAGAGGGGAGGGTGATGTGATAAAAGTCCTCCGGCGCAGGGGGAGCTGGGAGGGGAGCAGCCCGGTCCCGCATCCCTCTGGCTTTATAGTAACGAACTCTGTGCTGGGTTGAAGGCGCGCATGCCCACAGAGAGGGCTCTGAGTGCCCCCTTTGGCACGCGTGCCATAGGTTCGCCACCACTGCCCTACCACCTTCGCTGTCACTTCTCCTAACTCTTCATATCTTAAATTATTCTTGAGGCAGATTGAAGACTTAAGTGTCAGCTTAATGGAACAATTAAAGAAAATGTACTAAGTAACTGCAACACAAACACTGACTTAATCAGTTTTAATGCAAAAAGATGCCGAAAAAAAGAATAGAAGAAGCAGGCCACTAGGGTGGAGAAGAGAAGAGCTGCTCAGGAAGGAGCGAGCGCATCAACCTCTGAGCAAATGAATGGTAAACGTACAGAGAAAGAGGATGAAGACTAGGAATGCTCAAGTGTATTTACTGCACGTTATCACGCAGTGTGCCATTACTGGTAATAATAATAATAATAATAATGACATCAAGCACAAGCTGATAAAGTCTAAGATCACCAAGGACTATTCTCATCGACTGTCCTCAAGACAGAGCTCAGCTCACAGAATAAGATCTCAACCATCAACTGTCTGGGTGTGCTGGTCATCCTATTGTCACACTCATGCGCTTAGCAGGCCACCAACAAGTCCTGAGGTGAGTGAACAATTGCGAGACAAGGGGGTAATATCAAATATTAACGCCTCTCTCCTTCTTCCACCAGTGTTGTCGAAACAAAACTGTAAAATAATTCACTCATCGTCAACAGTTCCGGATTCCCAAAATGGCTCCCATTCCATCTCGTCACTCCCGCCTCCGACTCCCGAAGATGACGTCACTTCTGGTTGCCCTCCGATGACTCACTTCCGACCCTACCTGACGACGTCACTTCCAATGGCATCACTTATGACAACATCACTTCCGGTCGCTTCCTGATGACGTCACTTCCGTCTCCCAGTTATGACGTCAGTTCCACTAATACTTCCTTCCGGTTGCCACTTTCTTTAAATACTTATCTTCAGCTTCTGTTTGACGTCAAATGTTATGATTTTGATCACTTTTCTTTGGTCATTTTTGTGCAAGATCGCCGGACATTAAAAGAGGACAATTCCCCAGCTCCTGTCCAATCAATTTCTTTCATTATACAGCTTTGGCATTGTCTTGTGGTCCTCCTTGGAGGTAAAAAAAAAAAAAAACATGGACCAAAAGACCAGAAAAGCCCCGGCAATGCACAGCAGATGTTGAATGTCTCTACATCCCATGATGCCAAGGAGGCTGAGGGCTTTCAGAGCTTAAAACAGCAGAGGAGGTTGCGATTGTCGGTGTGTGCGACTACTTTGAGCAGACCAGTGCACAGCTACAGTGACTGCTACTCGGACATCACCAAGCACTGAACGAGCGCAAGGCCATTGTGAAGGTAGGCCATGAGATAAATAAAAAAGGGATGGATTGCCCAGGGGCACTAGTGCTAGCAGAGAGTAAACCAAGATGTTACTCAAGTCCAAGATCATGGAGACTGTCACAAGCAGTCTACTAAAGCAGATGGCCTGCTAGTAGTCCGACCAGGACAGAGGGGGTAATAAGAGGGCCACAAGAGAGGCAGAAGTTCAAGAGAAAAACAAAGAAAACAGATAATGTTATTATTCCATGATAGAGAAACAAAAAACAGTTACTGGCTGATGTAAATGGTTGCACAAAAAAAAAAAATTATATATATATATATCCATCCATTATGCAACCCGCTATATCCTAACTACAGGGTCACGGGGGTCTGCTGGAGCCAATCCCAGCCAACACAGGGCACAAGGCAGGAAACAAACCCTGGGCAGGGTGCCAGCCCACCGCAGGATACACATCTACACACCAATCACATCAGGGACAATTTAGGATCACCAATCCAACTAACCTGCATGTCTTTGGACTGTGGGAGGAAACCCACGCAGACACGGGGAGAACATGCAAACTCCACACAGGGAGGACCCGGGAAACGAACCCTGGTCTCCTAACTGCGAGACGGCAGCACTTTTATATATATACAGTACATGCCAAAAGTTTGGACACACCTCCTCATTCAATGTGTTTTCTTTATTTTCATGACTGAAGGCATCAAAACTATGAATGAACACATGTGGAGTTATGTACTTAACAAAAAAAAGTGAAATAACTGCAAACATGTTTTATATTCTAGTTTCTTCAAAATAGCCACCCTTTGCTCTGATTACTGCTTTGCACACTCTTGGCATTCTCTCGATGAGCTTCAACAGGTAGTCACCTGAAATGGTTTTCACTTCACAGGTGGGCCTTATCAGGGTTATTTAGTGGAATTTCTTGCTTTATCAATGGGGTTGGGACCAGCAGTTGTGTTGTGCAGAAGTCAGGTTAGTTGGACGATCATTTATTTTTCAACAGGACAATGACCCCAAACACACCTCCAGGCTGTGTAAGGGCTATTTGACCAAGAAGGAGAGTGATGGAGTGCTGTAAATGGTCATGAAAATAAAGAAAACACATTGAATGAGGAGGTGTGTCCAAACTTTTGGCCTGTACTGTACATATGA
>JANRMT010062834.1:61299008-61311919 GCA_026402145.1 Polypterus bichir lapradei
AGAAGAAGAAGAAGAAGAAGAAGAAGAAGAAGAAGAAGAAGAAGAAGATGAACAATATAAAAAACATTGTGACATCCTGGCTGGGGAGGAAACCCTGGCTGAAACATGACTGAACCTCAGCAGAAATCTCCTTAATGACTAGTGACATGGTGTGTTTAACCAGCTAATATCTAAAAGTATCATATCATAGTTGAGTATATACACCGATCAGCTTCTCTTTCTTTTAGCTGCTCCCGCTAGGGGTTGCCACAGCAGATCATCTTCTTCCATATCTTTCTGTCCTCTGCATCTTGTTCTGTCACACCCGTCACCTTCATGTCCTCTCTCACCACATCCATAAACCTTCTCTTAGGCCTTCCTCTTTTCCTCTTGCCTGGTAGCTCTATCTTTAGCATCTTTCTCCCAATATACCCCTCATCTCTCCTCTGCACATGTCCAAACCAACGCAATCTCGCCTCTCTGACTTTGTCTCCCAACCGTCCAACTTGAGCTGACCCTCTAATGTCCTCATTTCTAATCCTGTCCATCCTCATCACACCCAATGCAAATCTTAGCATCTTTAACTCTGCCACCTCAAGCTCTGTCTCCTGTGCCACCGTCTCCAGCCCATATAACATAGCTGGTCTCACTACCGTCCTGTAGATCTTTCCTTTCACTAATCAGCAACAGCATTAAAACCACTTGCCTAATTGTGTAGATTCCCATTATGTCACCAATACAGTTCTGACCTATCAAGGTATACACTCCCACTGTGCCACGCCTTCTGATAACATCCATCCATCAACCCATCCATTCGTTTTCTTAACCTGCTTTATCCTGAGCAGGGTCACGGGGCAGCAGGAGCCAATCACAGAAAACATGAGGTGCAAGTCAGGAGCAATCCCTGGACAGTGTAAACACACACATCACGTCAGGACCAATTTAGCATCTCCAATCCACCAAACCTGCACATCTTTGGAATATTTTTTGAAAAAAAAAAAAAAAAACTGGAACACCCAAAAAAACCCACAAGGAGAACATGCAGTCTCCACACAGAGAGTACCTGGGAGTTGAACCCCAGTCTCGTTGTTGCAAGACTGCAGTGCCCCAACTGTGCTACGCCTTCTAACAACATTTATCCATCCATCTATTCATTTTCTAAACCTGCTTTATCCTGATCAGGGTCACGGGCCAGCTGGAGCCAATCCCAGCAGGCATCAGGTGCAAGGCAGGAACAATCCATGGACAGGCCATTAAAACAAGGCATCCCCAATTCGCCTAACCTGCACGTCCCTGTGTTGTGTGATTTACTTCTCATATGTGTAAATGTGCCAGTTTTCAGTTTAAAGATTTACAGAGCAATATGCGGAACTTTGTTTTCAACAGACCAGTTTGAGTGTACAGAAACATAAAATGCAGGGTGTTTCTCATCCCGTGTATAACATGGCCGTTTCAGACTTGTATTCTGAAATTTTTGCAATAGTGTCACCTGTTGGGTGGCTTAAAGAATACCATTTCAAGTTTGTAATCATTGAAATTCATCCATCCATTTATTATCCAACCCACAAGGTCATGGGGGTCTGCTGGAGCCAATCCCAGCCAACACAGGGCGCAAGGCAGGAAACAAACCCCAGGCAGGGCGCCAACCCACCGCAGGGCACACACACACACACACCAAGCACACATAGGGACAGTTTTAGGATCACCGATGCACCTAAAACCTGCATGTCTTTGGACTGTGGGAGGAAACCGGAGCACCCGGAGGAAACCCACGCAGACATTTGTTCCAGTTTTGACACCGTCATTATGTATTTATTTTGCAGATCCACTGCACTCTGTCAGTACTTCTGCAGTTACCGTATGTACTTCTTTTTGTTAAGACGTCACACACGCACATGTATACGAGTGCCAATTTAGGACGATTCCAAAGACGTCAGACTGACAGGAGTTCTCAAATGCATTGGAACAGAAATTTATCATTTCTTTTTTTTTATTTCTTTTATTGAATTTATTTAAAGCATGTAACATTCCATACAATCAAGTCAAACTTAGCAAAACTAAATTCTAAATTCAATTCAACTCCCACCCATTAGAAAAAGAAAAAGGCCAACAGCCAGAGTAAAACTTATTAGAACAGTATAGAGGGAAATACGTCTATGTCCATCCATCCATTATCCAACCCGCTATATCCTAACGACAGAGTCACGGGGGTCTGCTGAGCCCATCCCAGCCAACACAGGGCGCGAGGCAGGAAACAAACCCCAGGCAGGGCGCCAGCCCACTGCAGGGCACACACACACACCGACACACACTAGGGACAATTTATAACCTGCATGTCTTTGGACTGTGAGAGGAAACCGGAGCACCCGGAGAAAACCCACACAGACACGGGGAGAACATGCAAACTCCACGCAGGGTCTCCTAACTGCGAGACAGCAGGGCCACCCACTGCGCCACCGTGCCGCCCCTTATTAGAACAGTTTAGAGCAGGGGTTCTCAAACTCGGTCCTCGGAGACCCCTGTGGCTGCAGGTTTTTGTTCTAACCAGCCTCTGTTTTTAATTGGACTCCTGGGCTAATTAAGTGAACTGTTGTTTCCCAGATTCCCTGTTTTGGGAACAATATACAAATTAGAAAAGTAAGTTTGGTAAAAGGAAAGTATTAAAATGTACTAGTTATATGTATTTTTTTCTTTTTAACAGTATTTTCATCTTGATTGTCATTCTACTTTTCTAGGTCTTCTAATTGTTTAATTAATCCGTTATTTACTACTTTGTGGGGCTGACGCTAAAGTAGTTGCAGCCTTTCACTTTTGAGTGTTGTTTTCTTGGGTTTCTGCTCTGCTTGTTTTTAATTGTCATTATTAAGATTCAATGAACTGCAGAGAGAAAGGGCGAAATATAATAAAAAGAGAGTTGAGCATTTAAATCCATAGCAAAAACAAAAATATTTCTAAGTTTCTTATAAATGTAAAAAATCATGCAGCTGTGCTTTTCTGAATGTAGAATAAAAGATAAATAATCCCAGCTAATGAAATGAGATCAGTGCTATCAGGTGTCGTCACTGATTAGGAATCTGGTTGGAACAAAAAACCTGCAGCCCCAGGACTGAGTCTGAGATCCCCTGGCTTAGAAGGAAATAAGTCTATGTGCTTATTCTAAAATATTATTGACTTGCAAAATACCCGCGCTTCGCAGCGGCGAAGTACTGCCTTAAAATTTTTATTAAGAAGAAAATTTAACCTTTTTAAACTGAGGGAAAATATACCAATAATTATTTGTTAAGGATCTCTTTGTATACCACATTGTCAGTTCGGCCCTCCGGTTGTAACATGACCAAGCCGTGCGCTGAGCTTACTCTTGAGCATGTAACGTACAGTTGGCCATGTGAACAGTAATCTTGTTTCAAATCCCACAGCTTGGATTGCTGCTGTCATAATCGGTTTGAGTTTCATGGTTTGTTTCAATTATGACAGTATTTGTAGGACTTGTGTTGAAGTGACATTCGGCATTTGTCAAGCATTGTAAGTATACAACCGGTTTCATCGATAAAATCACATCCAGCTTTTGAGAGTTTAAACATTCATAAACATCAAAGTGTCCACCACTGAAATCGTCACCTGTGAATCTAAGATGTTTAAGAGGCATTGGCGGTTGTCCAAAGGTGTAAAATATTTGGCCATTTCGGTACACTTGAAAGCGACAACCGAACAATTCAGCGTCAGCTGAAGTCCACAAAACACATGTAGACTGGTTGGGCAAACTCCCACGCACCCTCCAGGACCCTGCTAAGGGTGTAGAGCTGGTCCACTGTTACGCGACCAGGACAAAAACCACACTGTTCCTCCTGAATCCGAGGTTCGACTATCCGATGGACCCTCCTCTCCAGGACCCCCGAATAGACTTTTCCAGGGAGACTGAGGAGTGTGATCCCACTGTAGTTGGAACACACCCTCCGGTCCCCTTTTTTAAAGAGAGGGACCACCACCCCGGTCTGCCAATCCAGAGGCACTGTCCCCGATGTCCATGCTGCAGAGACGTGTCAACCAAGACAATCCTACAACATCCAGAGCCTTGAGGAACTCCGGGCATATCTCATTCACCCCCGGGACCCTGCCACCAAGGAGTTTTTTGACCACCTGGGTGACCTCAGTCCCAAAGATGGGGGAGCCCACCTCCGAGTCTTCAGGTTCTGCTTCCTCATTGGAAGGCATTTTAGTGGGATTGAGGAGGTCTTCAAAGTACTCCCCACAACGTCCCAAGTCGAGGTCAGCAGCGCACCATCCCCACCATACACCGTGTTGACACTGCACTCTTCCCCCTCCTGAAACACCGGATGGTGGACCAGAATCTCCTTGAAGCCATCCGAAAGTCGTTCTCCATGGCCTCTCCAAACTCCTCCCACGCCCGAGTTTTTGCCTCAGCAACCACCGAAGCCACATTCCGCTTGGCCTGCCGGTACCTGTTAGCCACCTCTGGAGTCCCACAGGACAATAGGGTCCCGTAAGACTCCTTCTTCAGCTTGTCCACCAACGGGTTCGGGGGTTGCCGCCACGACAGGCACCGACCACCTTACGGCCACATCTCCGGTCAGCCGCCTCAACAATAGAGGCACGGAACATGGCCCATTCGGACTCAATGTCCCCCACCTCCCTCGGGACGTGGCTGAAGTTCTGCCGGAGGTGGGAGTTGAAGCCACTTCTGACAGGGGACTCTGCCAGACGTTCTCAGCAGACCCTTACAACACGTTTGGGCCTACCAGGCCTGACCGGCATCCTCTCCCACCATTGAAGCCAACTCACCACCAGGTGGTGATCAGTTGACAGTTCCGCCCCTCTCTTCACCCGAGTGTCCAGGACATGTGGCCGCAAGTCAAGACAACACGACCACAAAGTCGATCATTGAACTGGGGCCTAGGGTGTCCTGGTGCCAAGTGCACATACAGTATGAACACCCTTATGCTTGAACATAATGTTCATTATGGACAATCCGTGACGAGCACAGAAGTCCAATAACAAAACACCGCTCAGGTTCAGATCGGGGGGGCCATTCCTCCCAATCACGCCCTTCCAGGTCTCACTGTCATTGCCCACGTGAGCATTGAAGTCTCCCAGCAAAACGAGGGAGTCCTCCTCAAGCCGCCACCTTATCATGGTGGAGGGGTTTGCGTGTCCCAATGATCCTAGGAGCTTCATGCCCCTGGTGGGGTCTCCCAAGGCAAACTGGTCCTAGGTGAGGGGCGAGGCAAAGAGTGGTTCAGAAAACCTACCATGAAGAATAAAAACTTTGGATGGCATTTTCCACCACCCGGACGTGGGTAACCGGGACCCCCCTCTGGAGCCAGGCCCGGAGGTGGGGCTCGATGGCAAGCGCCTAGTGGCTGGGTCTGCTCCCATGGGGCTCGGCCAGGCACAGCCCGAAGAGGCAATGTGGGTCCCCCTTCCCATGGGCTCACCACCTGTAGGAGGGGTCAAGGAGGTTGGGTGCAGTGTGACTTGGGTAGTGGCCAGAGGCGGGGATCTTGGCAGTCCGATCCTCGGTGAGGTTGAGAGGTTCTGGCTAGATATAGTCGGGCTCACCTCAATGCACAGCATGGACTCTGGAACCAATCTCCTTGATTGGGGCTGGACTCTCTACCACTCTGGAGTTGCCCCCGGTGAGAGGTGCCGTGCGGGTGTGGGCATACTTATTGCCCCCCGATTTGCTGCCTGTTCATTGGGTTTCACCCCAGTAGATGAGAGGGTAGCCTCCCTCTGCCTTCAGGTGGGGGGACAGGGTCTAACTGTTGTTTGTGCGTTTGCGCCAAACAGCAGTCTGGAGTACCCACCCTTTTTAGAGTCCCTGGAGGGCCTTTCATACTGTATCTATTTCTGTAATACAGCGTTTTTCAAATTGATTCCTTATATAGTGCCTTTCCTGTCTCTGTGTACAATCATATGCAGTAGGCCATCTGATGTACTGAAATACTAAATGCCAGGGGATATGAGGTCAGCTATGAAAAGTCCTAACACCCCTCTGGTGTATGATCTACTATGCTGGGTATAGATGGCCAGTGAAGGAGAAACTCCGAGGTGTCTGGCAGCACTTTTACCATTAAATGGGCATCAAGTAATCCAGCAAGGAAAAAATGCCAGAGCTGCTCTCTCATAACCACATATGTGGTGTTAGGACGTTACATGCAGTTTGAGATTTCTGAGACTCGGCACACTGCACCCTGCGTGGCTTACTATGAGAGCAGCTGCATGGTGTCACGTTTCAAGAGGGACGTTCATTACGCTGCTTTATCGTTTGATCACCTGTACTTTTGACAGCTGCTTTACTCTGACAGTCATCTGCAGTTACAACATCTTCTCTTTCAAGCCCAGTGCCAGTTGAAGCCCACGTGGTCCTGGGTAAAGGTTCACCCCCACCCCACCCCCCCAAAAAAATGCAATCCACCTTTCAAGAAGGATTAGTGCTTGTGCGTCTGTGTATCTGTGTGCCTATCCAGTTGTTATGTCTTTGTCTTTCCAACAGATGCAGCATCAAAAACATTAATACTGCTTTTAGGAGTCCGGTGTCAAATGGCATAAAAACAGAGATGTATGCATTGCATTTCCATTCCAACAGATGGCACATTACAAACATTTGTAGTGCTAAAACTGCATTGCATTTGTGATTCCAACAGATGGAGCATCATTAGCATTAATACTGATTTTAGGAGTCCAGTGCCAAATGGCATGAAACAGAGACATATGCATTGCATTTATAATTCCAACAGATGGTGCATCACAAACATTTGTAATAATAAAATTGCTTTGTATTTGTGATTCCCACAGATGGAGCACCATTAACATTAACAGTGTTTTTACGACTCCTGTGCCAAATGGAATAAAATCAGAGAAATATGCATTGCATTTTACAGTACAGGCCAAAAGTTTGGACACACCTCCTCATTCAATGTGTTTTCTTTATTTTCATGACTGAAGGCATCAAAACTATGAATGAACACATGTGGAGTTATGTACTTAACAAAAAAAAGTGAAATAACTGAAAACGTTTTATATTCTAGTTTCTTCAAAATAGCCACCCTTTGCTCTGATTACTGCTTTGCACACTCTTGGCATTCTCTCGATGAGCTTCAACAGGTAGTCACCTGAAATGGTTTTCACTTCACAGGTGTTCCTTATCAGGGTTATTTAGTGGAATTTCTTGCTTTATCAATGGGGTTGGGACCAGCAGTTGTGTTGTGCAGAAGTCAGGTTAGTTGGACGATCATTTATTTTTCAACAGGACAATGACCCCAAACACACCTCCAGGCTGTGTAAGGGCTATTTGACCAAGAAGGAGAGTGATGGAGTGCTGTAAATGGTCATGAAAATAAAGAAAACACATTGAATGAGGAGGTGTGTCCAAACTTTTGGCCTGTACTGTACATTCTAACAGATGGCGCATCACAAACATTTGTAGTGCTGAAACCGCATTGCATTTGTGATTCTGATAGATGGAGCATCATTAGCATTAACACTGATTTTAGGAGTCCAGTGTGCCAAATGGCATAAAAGAGAGACTTATGGACTGTATTACATTTGTTATTCCAACAGATGGTGCATCACAAATATTTGTAGTAATAAAAATGCATTGCATTTGTGATTCCAACAGATGGAGCACAATTAACATTAACACTGCTTTTATGACTCCTGTGCCAAATGGTATAAAAACAGAGACATATACATTGCATTTTCCATTCCAATAGATGCCGCAAAACAAACATTTGTAGTGCTAAAAGTGCATTACATTTGTGATTCCAACAGATAGAGCACCATTAATATTAACACTGATTTTACCAGTCCAGTGTGCCAAATGGCATAAAATAGAAATAAAATATGTACTGTATTACATTTATGATTCCAGCAGAAGTAGCACCATTAGCGTTAACAGTGCTTTTACTACTCCTGTGCCAAATGAAATAAAAGCAAGGACATATGCATAGTATTTTCTATTCCAACAGATGGCACATCACACACATTTGTAGTGCTGAAACTGCATTGCATTTGTGATTCCAACAAATGGAGCATCATCAGCATTAACACTGATTTTAGGAGTCCAGTGTGCCAAATGGCATAAAACAGAGACTTATGGACTGTATTACATTTGTTATTCCAACAGATGGTGCATCGCAAATATTTGTAGTAATAAAAATGCATTGCATTTGTGATTCCAACAGATGGAGCACAATTAAAATTAACACTGCTTTTACGACTCCTGTGACAAATGGCATAAAAACAGTGACATATACATTGCATTTTCCATTCCAATAGATGGCACAAAACAAACATTTGTAGTTCTAAAACTGCATTGCATTTGTGATTCCAACAGATGGAGCATCATCAGCATTAACACTGATTTTAGGAGTCCAGTGTGCCAAATGGCATAAAACAGAGACTTATGGACTGTATTACATTTGTTATTCCAACAGATAGTGTATCACAAATATTTGTAGTAATAAAAATACATTGCATTTGTGATTCCAACAGATGGAGCACAATTAGCATTAACAATGCTTTTACGACTCCTGTGACAAATGGCATAAAAGCAGGGACATATGCATAGCATTCTCCTTTCCAACAGATGGCCCACCGTTAGCATTAACTCCGCTTTTATGACTCCTGTGCCAAATGGCATACAAACAGACATATACATTGCAATTTCCATTCCAATAGATGGCGCAAAATAAACATTTGTAGTTCTAAAACTGCATTGCATTTGTGATTCCAACAGATGGAGCAGCATTAACATTAACACTGATTTTAGGAGTCCAGTGTGCCAAATGGCATAAAACAGAAACATATGCATAGCATTTTCTATTCCTACAGATGGCGCGTCACAAACAATTAAATATTTAGATTTTTGTTTTTTGCTTACTTCTATTGCATTTTTGACTTCCATTTAATGCATTATGTCTTGGCTACTGTGGGTTACATTTGGGCAACTTCTTTTTACCTTATTTGGCTCTTTTGAGCCTTTGTGCTTTTTTGACCGTTTTTATAATAAGTCTTTTATTTCTAAAGTGTTTTTGTTTGCCCTTTCACCAACAAACCAGAGGTTTACAGTCACCCTGCTTCTGGTGAGACTTAGACAATATTTTATGAACATTACTTATATTTTTGAACTTTTATCCCTTAAGTGCATTTTGGCCTGGTGTAGGAGCTCAGGCTGCCTTTAGGTTCACCATCTCAATGGGCAATCTCTTTGGATTTTCAGCCTGCTTCCCTGGCTATTCTTAGAGGCCTCACAGTGCCTGAGTCATTTTGGGTGAGTGGATCATCACAGGTTCCTCATTTGGAGCAATTTCCAAACAAAGCTAGGTAGCACAATCTTATGTGCAGTGAGCACACTTACAAAAATCTAGAGGCCATGCCAACATCGTTCAGGGCAGCCGTGCAAATCAACCCCTATGGGTGGCTGAAAGACAACCGAGGAACTGGCATCGAGTACCAAAGTGTCCCAGTCCACCATTGCTATGGCCTGGATGGCTGTTGTCCTAGGAAGAAACCTCCATTATAAGAAAAAAGCCAGCGTTCAGGTGCTCAGCAGGACAAATCCCTGGGGTCAAGTTTATGAATCAAGACGTGTTTCGTGCGTGTGCAGCTTTTTATCAAAAAAAGAAAACTTAACGGGAAAACAAGTAAAAATTTACAGCAACTTGGACCCAACATTACAGTATGTGACATTTTAGAGAAACTGGGAAATGATGACACCTCTGGTCAAGCAGGGAAATGCAGCCAAGCCAGCTAAATGATGACTCGCATGTATCATAATTCAAATTGCCGAGCCGCTACTGTAATGTGTGTTGATGTGACAAACACATGACACTGCAAAAGTGACGAATGTGACACACAGAATGCATTTCAGTTCCCTTTGAGGGGGCCAATGATGCCGATTTGCACTGAATAATGTCTTTGGTTTTTCCTCAGTTTGTATCGGCTACCTGTTGTCACTTCTCAGGTCACTGGCTGACAAGTCAGGAATATCTGAGCCAAGAGTCACACCGTCATGTCTGGTCTGCTGGAAGCCATTAACCGACTGGCAAGACGCTATATCCAGTTTTCGTATGGTGTGGGTACACATATATAATACATTGCCAAAAAAAAATAAAGGGGGCACCTAATCATGAGAGTCTAACACCAAGTCAATGAAGCTTCAGAGAAATCAATCTGTCCAGTTAGGAAGAATAAGTGATTATGAATCAACGTCACCTGCTTTGGTGACATCAGGTGACCTGGAGAGGCAACAGCAAGACACCTCTAAAAAGGTACTGGTGGCCACAGACATTTGCACTCTCCTTATTCTCCCTGACTGATTCTTCTCTAGTTCTGTGTTTTGCTAGTGTCCTCGTCACTTCTGGTGGCATGAGGTACCTGCAGCCCATTCAGGTTGTACAGCTAGTCCAGGATGGCACATCCATACACGCTGATGCAAAAATGTTAGTTGTGTCTCCCAAGAGCATGGAGGAGATACCAGGAGATGGGCTGTTACACAAGGAGAGCTGGTTAAGGCTGAAAAAGGGCATCAGCCCAGCAGCAGGACTGGTATCTGCTCCTTTGTGTGAGAAGGAACAGGAGGAGCACAGCCAGAGCTTACAAAATGACTTCCAGCTGGCTACTGGTGTGAATGTGTCTGACCAAACTGTCACAAACAATCTTCATGAGGGTGGCATCAGGGCCCGATGTCCTCTAGTGGGACCTGTGCTCACAGCCCATCACCGTGCAGCTTAATTGGCATTTGCCAGAGGATACCACAGTTGGCAGCTCCACCACTAGTGCCCTGTTCTCCTCTCAGATGAGAGGAGGTCCACACTGAGCATATGTGACAGACGTGAAAGAGTGTGGGGACACCGTGGTGTATGGTACGCAGCCTGCAACATCATCCAGCAGGACCGGTTTGGTGGTGGGTCAGTGATGGTCTTGGGAGGCAAATCCATGGAGGGTCTCACAGACCTCCACATGCCGGGCAACGGTATCCTGACTGCTATTAGGTATCAGAATGAAATCGTCAGAGCCACTGACAGATCTTACACTGGTGCAGTGGGCCCTGAGTGCATCCTGGTGCAGGACAATGCCAGACCGCATGTGGCCAGAGAGTGCAGGCAGTAACTGGAAGACAAAGGCCTTGATACCACAGATGGGCCCACATGATCCACTTAACTAAATCCAAATTTGAACCTTTGGGACGTTACGTATCAGTGCATTCAATGATGCCAAGCAGAGCCACAGACTGTCCTGATCTGGTCTGGGAGGGCATGGAGGCATGTCTATCTATCTATCTATCTATCATATAGTGCCTTTCACATCTATCTATCTATCTATCTATCTATCTATCTATCTATCTATCTATCTTTATATATTGCCCTTCATATCTATCTCTCTATGTATTATATAGTGCCTTTTATCTATCTATATAGTGTCCTTCATATCTATCTATCTATGTATTATATAGGGCCTTTCACCTATCTGTCTATCTGTCTATCATTATATCGTGACTTTCATCTATCTATCTATCTATCTATCATATAGTGCCTTTCACATCTATCTATCTATCTATCTTTATATATTGCCCTTCATATCTATCTCTCTATGTATTATATAGTGCCTTTTATCTATCTATCTATATAGTGTCCTTCATATCTATCTATCTATGTATTATATAGGGCCTTTCACCTATCTATCTATCTATAGTGCCTTTCACATCTATCTATCTATCTGTCTATCATTATATCGTGACTTTCATCTATCTATCTATCATATAGTGCCTTTCACATCTATCTATCTATCTATCAATCATATAGTGCCTTTCACATCTATCAATCTATTTATTATATAGTGCCTATCACATCTATCTATCATATAGTACCTTTCACATCTGTCTATATATCTTTATATAGTGTCCTTCATATCTATCTCTCTATGTATTATATAGTGCCTTTCATCTATCTATCTATCTATCTATAGTGCCCTTCACATCTACAGTATCTATCTATCTATCTATCCATTATATAGTGCCTATCACATCTATCTATCTATCATATAGTGCCTTTCATATCTATCTATCTATCTATTATATAGTGCCTTTCACATCTATCTATCTATCTATTATATAGTGCCTTTGACATCTATCTATCTATCTATCTTTATATAGTGCCCTTCATATCTATCTCTCTATGTATTATATAGTGCCTTTCACATCTATCTATCTATCTATTATATAGTGCCTTTCACATCTATCTATCTATCCATTATATAGTGCCTATCACATCTATCTATCTATCTATCTTTATATAGTGTCCTTCATATCTATCTCTCTATGTATTATATAGTGCCTTTTATCTATCTATCTATCTATATAGTGTCCTTCATATCTATCTATCTATGTATTATATAGTGCCTTTCATCTATCTATCTATCTATAGTGCTCTTCACATCTATCTATCTATTATATAGTGCCTTTCACATCTATCTAGCTATCTTTATATAGTGCCCTTCATATCTATCTCTCTATGTATTATATAGTGTCTTTTATCTATCTATCTGTCTATCATTATATCGTGACTTTCATCTATCTATCTATTATATAGTGCCTTTCACATCTATCTATGTATCTTTATATAGTGCCCTTCATATCTGTTTATCTATGTATTATATAGGGCCTTTCATCTATCTATCTGTCTATTATATAATGTCTTTCACATCTATCTATCTTTATATAGTGCCCTTCATATCTATCTCTCTATGTATTATATAGTGCCTTTCATCTATCTGTCTATCTATAGTGCCCTTCACATCTATCTATCTATCTGTCTATTATATAATGCGTTTCACATCTATCTATCATCAAATAGTGCCTTTCACATCTATCTATCTATCTATCATCATATAGTGCCTTTCACATCTATCTA
>JANRMT010062834.1:61328348-61340700 GCA_026402145.1 Polypterus bichir lapradei
GATAGATAGATAGATAGATAGATAGATAGATAGATAGATAGATAGATATGAAAGGCACTATATAATAGATAGATAGAAAACCTCAAATTAAAATGGTTTGCTATAACGGCGTTGCCCGCTTTATAAATAACAAGCCAGTGTTTCTATTTGTTTTTAAAATTTCAATGACATATGAAATCATTATATCTGCAGGTTAAGCCCCTGTGCTCTTGTTATTACTGTTGTGTGAATACTCAGGAGTTGTTGTTTTACTGTTTGCATGCATGGAGATCACGTTTACTCTTCCGGTCATTTTTAGAAAATTTACTTTATTTTCTTTGCTTATCTTTTTATTGTTTTTTTAACTTCAAGCAACAGGAGCAGTGAGTTGATGTTTCAAAGATTCTAGCACCTATAGCTCATCTGGCGTTTTGATGATAGACACCTGAGATTTGAAGTTTTGTCAAGTGCGGCTATAAGAAGAGTACAAGACACAAATACAAACATTGAAATATCCTCACTGAAGGTGAATATGAAAAAGTAAAGCACTCCATATGTTTGAGGACACACAGAATGCTCATCAGGTTTAAGTGTTAACTGTTTTGGACAGTCCCCAAAGTTTTTCATTTGCCGTTATGGAGGCCTTGAATTCGTAGGCTCAAACTTGTGTCCTCACTGCTGATTCCTTAGCTGCAGTTTTTTCTGGAAGTCGCAGTCGCTGCTAACTGTCTGATGAGAACAGTCAGAAAGCAAAGATGTCCATTTATATTACTTATTTTGTAACAGCACCTTTGTTATTGGCACAGGTGGACTCCAACTCCCAGCATCCCCTAGAATTCTACACCATTTGGCAGCTTCAGATTTGCGAGGGGGTTGCTAATTAGGTGCTACCTTTAAAAAGAAGCAGAAGGACGGTGGAAAGAAATCATCTGTGTCTGTGTGTTTCGATGCTTTACCTCCAATTGGATTACGTTTTTTTTCTGGATTTATGCTCTTGTCCTATACCCGCTTGTTCTTGTGGTTTTGTCTTAGTTGGCTGGACACATTGTCTTCTGCGGAGCTCTCCCAACCACTTCATCAACAACTGCAATCTGGTAGGACCAAACTTTGGTTTTCACGCAGGATGCAGTTCACAGGGTTTGTCACTCCACTCACCATCTTCATCTGCATTTGTTGTACTGGGCTGTGTTTAGACTCATTGGGTTTTGTTAGTATTCATCGCCATTGAGGTAAATTGGGTGGGATTTGCTTGCACGTAAGTTATTAATTGTTTTAACCTTCGTTATTTGTTCAATATATTTCTTCTTATCAAATTAATTGTGCCACTGGATTACATGTCTCTCTTTGTGAGCGTGCCAGTCACGTCAACACTGGGTGTGTTCTTTTGGTCCTTGAGATAATCTGAACATTTTATGGTGGTGCGAAAACCCAGAGATTCCATATACACAGAGCCTTCACAAAGTACCCAGGCTTCTTCACTTTGTTCGCATTTTGTTATGTTGCAGAGTTGTACTAAAATCATTTTAATCGATTTTTTCTCTTAGAACGATATCACTTTAGACATTTTTGCACATCTATTGCAAATAAAAAATGGAAATGTCCCATTGATGTAAGTATTCAGTCTCTTTACTCCATCCTTAGTTGTTGGCATATGTGGCGGACGGCTGGTGCCCTTGCCAGGCCGGGACACCTCTTCCTTCTATGGTCCGGGGGAACAAGCATGGATAGAGTATATACCTCCCCCGAAATGCTAGATAGCAGCCCCCCTGGGTGGCAGCGGTGCCCGCAGGGCTTCATAGAAGATGGAGTTGGATACAATCATTTTGGGATCCGGAGGCACCACCAGGGGGCGCTGCAGCTGTTCCTGAGCCCCATGTGGGCGGTTCTTCTGCTACACTGAGAAATGTAGCCAGAAGTGGGGCAATGAGTACCAGGAGCACTTCTGGGTGACTTATATAAGGGGCCAGCAGAGACTACTGGGTGAGCCAGAGTTGGGAGGATGGAGACAAAGCTTGCTGGGAGGATTGGAGGAGTCAACAGAGGAGAAATTAAGAGAGAGGAGGAATAGTGTGTAGTTGTTGTGCTTAATAGGACTGTGTTGTGCCTGTGGGAAACGGGGAAGGCATTTCCCATAGGTGAAGAAAAGAAAGTATAACATTTGTGTTTTAATATGGGGGCCTCCTGCATCTGTCTGTGTCGGGTTGAGTGGCTGCTATGCTCTCTATCATTGTCTCACAGAGTTTCCAGCAATGACATTTGGAAATTTTCTGCCATTCTTCTCTGCAGATCCACTCAAGCTCTTTCACGGTGGATGGTGTCCTCAGGTCTCTCCAGGGATGTTTGATTGGGTTCAAATCTGTGTTCTGGCTGGGCCAACTTCAGAACTTTCACAGAGTTGTCCTTAAGCCATTTCTGTTTTGTCTTGAACCTTCAGCCAAATTTGTGGTCCAGAGTGCTCTGTAGTAGGTGTTCAGCCCCTGATGTTGCCACCATCATGCTTCTCCATTGGAATGGTATTACTCACATGATGGGTGGTTCTTGGTTACCTCCAGACGTATTGCTTAGAACTGATGCTATACAGTTCAATCTTAGTTTCATCAGACCAGATGATGTTCTTTTTGTAATCTGTGAGTTCTTTACATGCCTTTCTGCAAACTCCAAACAGGCCTGCACATGACACCTGGCCAGTCGGTCATAAATCTCAGATTGCTGGAGTGTTGCAGTGATGGTTGTCCTTCTGGAAGTTTCTCCCATCTCTACACAGCTTCTCTGGAGCTCAACCAGAGTGACCATCAGGGTTTTAGTCACCTCTCTTACCACAACCCTTCTTCACTGATTACTCTGCTCCAGAATAAGTTATGGTTGTTTCAAACATTTTCCTTTTTACAAATGTGGACGTCACTGTCCTTTTGGGAACCTTCAGTGACTCAGGAATGTTTTTGTAGCTTTCCCCGGAAAGAAAATCCTGTCTCTAAGCTCTGCAGGCAGTTCCTACAACCTATTGGCTTGGGTTTTGCTCAAGAGTGGAATCTTCACACGGAGGTGAACTGTTTCATGTAGCCAGACTCTAACTGGACTACCACAATAGGTGCTCTTCTCACCACTACATGCAAATACACCTAACATTGAAGGTCCAGTAAAGGATTCTGCATTATTGTTATCTCTTGATTTAATGAGAAACACAGTCTAAATTGTGGAGTATTGGCTGTAATAATCCCATAAGCCACTGCTTTTTCCCAGAACTTCAGCGGATATTTGATGTGTAGTGGCGTTTCATCCTTCATCTCAGTAGACAGCACATAATTAAAGCTACTTAATGAGAAATCTAGCAAAGCATGAAGGTGCAGGGTGGCACTTAATTTGTTACCATCCTTTTTCATTATAATCCCCGCTCTGCCTGCTTATAGTCTAGTGTTAAGCAGCACTCCCGTGAAGACTTGCCAATAATCAACAAGCTGCTCTAATGAGATTATTCGGAAGTGATAGAAAAGGTGGAGTTCATTGGTTTCACAGCCACTCTTACAACTAAAGGTGCCAAAGGTGTTCTTCAGAGAGATGCCATAGGTGAACTATTTTTGGTCCCCAAAGGAGCCATCCAAATGAACATTCCGGAATTTTTTTTTACTTATTTAGATCAATTAATGGCCTCTAACCATGAATGCATGATAACAGATTTTTGAAAAACCAAGGAGTTTACTGACTTTAAATGGATTCTTGCTGCATATAATAATTGGCTAAGTTCAGTTTTCTTGATCTGTAAGTTTCCAGTTAATTATTTGATAATACTGTAGCGTCGGCGTCAAGCGCCACAATGGCTGCATTCTCTGCTCTTTACATCCTTAAAAGGACTACTTGCCTATCGTCGCACCAGTTGGAAAAAGCGGATGTGACTGTGCGGAATTACATTTTGTTGAAACGCAGGTCCTCTCCATATCCCACTTCTGACACCAATGTAACGACACAATGGATGGATTCTCTGCTCTTCACATGGTTCTCTGAGGTGGCTCACTATCCTTAAAAGGTCTGCGTGTCTTTTGCCGCACTAGTTGGTAAGAGCTGCCATTTTTATAGGCGTGCCTGCTATTGATGATGCAATGCCAGCTCAACTGTTTTTTTGACTCATCCCTAGCTGATGTAACTTGTCCAGCACCGTTGCATAGCCCTCCCTTCAAAGTTGCTGTCCCTGGTGGTCACTTCCAACTCTTTGCATTGGTGCATATTCTCATCGAAACGGTGGGGTGGTCTTCTCTCCTGCTTTTGTCATGCAGCCGGTGACAAAGGCATATCAGCAGGGTTTGGGAGAGCTGTGTTGTCAGATGGCATTGCATGGATGCGTGATGTACTAGCAGGTGGCACAACCGGGATGTTAAGCGTTGTTTTGTCACACAGTGCAACAGTTGGTCAGCTGTAGGCAAGCAGGAAAACCTCCTTGTGTGGAGATGCAGATGTTCCAGTCTGTTTGCTATTTTCCTTTATTGAAATGGCACTGCAAACCTCGTTCCAGGTCTGGATCATAGCTTTGAGACTCTCCCTTCACTGCCAGTTCACAACGCCTATACGATCTGCCTGCAAATTTTCAAAAGTGTCCCTCCTTCTCACAGCTCACTTGGGGTTTATGGAAACTCAATCTGCCACACTTTTCCTCAGCTTCATGAGCCTGAAGCTCTGCTAATGTCCACGCACCCAGGCTAATGGACTGTAGCAGACGGAGAAGCGGCGGTGGAGCAGCAGAGGTGTGGATCTCTCAGCTGTCTCTATCCCTGTTCTTTTGCTCTAAACCTCACTCCAGGTTACGGACCTAAGCCTTGAGACTCTCTGGCACCTCATCCAAAGAGCAAAGCAGGTTTGTTTGAGGTCTCCAAAGCACTCGGAGCTCCGCTATGTTGGTCCTCTCCATATCCCACTTCTGACACCAATGTAACGTCACAATGCATAGATTTGCTGCTCTTTACATGGCTCTCTGAGGTGGCTCACTAACCTTAAAAGGACTGCTTGCCTTTTGTCTGTGTGACTGTGGCCATCTCTTGTGTTTATAGGCCCTCCCTGCTACTGATGATGTAACGCCAGCTCATTCCTGGCTGATGTAACTTGTCCAGTGCCGTTGCAATACATTAAAAAAAAATCTGTTTTCTCCACATATCAGGAACCTTTTTAACAACAACAACATTTATTTCTATAGCACATTTTCTTACAAATAATGTAGCTCAAAGTGCTTTACATGATGAAGAAAGAGAAAAAAGACAAAGTAAGAATTAAAATCAGAGAAAACTAATTAACATAGAATAAAAGTAAGGTCTGATGGCCAGGGAGATCAGAAAAAAACAAAAAAAAAAAAAACTGCAGACGGCTGGAGAAAAAATAAAATCTGCAGGGGTTCCAAGGCCATGAGACCGCCTGACCAGCTCCCTCTGGGCATTCTACCTAACATGATCAGTCCTCATTGTATTCAGGGTTCTCATGGAAGGACTTGATGATGACATTCACATGGACTTCTGGCCTTTAATCCATCAATTTAGGGACATCACAGTGCTTTGATCAGGTGGTGGTGGTGCAGATCGCCACCACAGAAAACCGGGAAAAGAACAGAAGAGAAAGTAGGGGTTAGTACGGATTTTGGAGCCACCATGAATAGTTATGATAATTAATTGAATATACAGAGTATCAGGATTAAATTAAAATGAAGTTATGAAAAGGCCATGTTAAAGTAATGTGTTTTTAGCAGTTTTTTAAAGTGCTCCACTGTATCAGCCTGGTGAATTCCTATTGGCAGGCTATTCCAGATTTTAGGCTCATAACAGCAGAAGGCCGCCTGCCTCACCACTTCTTTTAAGTTTAGCTCTTGGAATTCTAAGCAGACACTCATTTGAAGATCTAAGGTTACGATTTGGAATATAAGGTGTCAGACACCCCGATATATAAGATGGAGCGAGATTATTTAAGGCTTTGTAAACCATAAGCAGTATTTTAAAGTCAATTCTGAATGACACAGGTAACCAGTGTAGTGACATCAGGACTGGTGTGATGTGCTTGGATTTTCTTTTCCTAGTTAAGATTCTAGCAGCTGCATTCTGCACTCGTTGTAATCGATTGATGTCTTTTTTTGGTAGCCCTGAGAGGAGAGAATTACAGTAATCTAGTAGACTGAAAACAAAAGCGTGAACTCATTTCTCAGCATCTTTCAATGTTATAACTTTTGCTATATTTCTTAAGTGAAAAAATGCTGTCCTAATGATCTGATTAACATGCGATTTAAAATTCAGGTCACAGTCACATTTACCCCTAAATTCTTTACCTCCGTCTTGACTTTTAATCCTAATGCATCAAGTTTATTTCTAATAACCTCATTATATCCATTATTGCCAATCACTAAAATTTCCGTTTTTTCTTTATTTAGCTTGAGAAAATTACTACTCATCCATTCAGAAACACAAGTAAGACATTGTGTTAATGAAACAACAGAGTCGGGGTCATCAGGTGCTATTGATAAGTACAGTTGTGTGTCATCAGCATAGATGACACTTAAAGCTTAAAGGAGCATTTTCATTTGCCCACACAACCCACTAAAGTGCAATTTTGGAGCCATTATTTTAAAGACTGTGGGACAGAGAATGTGAAAATGTGAATGGTAAGAAATTGATGCCCTCACCTCTAGAAAAATGCCAGACTTAGCCTAGGTGAGTGATAAGGGGGGCACTGTTGAAATATATGAATGGTGCTTTACACGCTACTGGTCAGAAGTTTTAGAACACCTCAGTTTTTTCATTTTTTATAGAAATGCATGCAGTTTAATTTCTTAATGTTCAAGACATAGAACAAATAAACAATGGCAAATAAAAAAATAAGTCAAGGAATCATTAGGTGTACACAATTGTTTTTTAACAAAAAAAAAAAAATTTAATTCTTCCAAGTAGCCACCGTTTGCTGATATAACAGCCAAACTGTTACAATCCTTTTGATTCAGAATGCCAGTCACTCTGTGCCAGACACCAACTCTCCAGTAAAAGAACCCCAGAGCATCACACTTCCTCCTCCATGTTTGACAGTTGGTGTCACACACCGAGGAACCACCCTGTCACCAACTTGATGATGTACAAACACCCTGAGTGATGAACCAAAGACTTCAAATTTGGGTTCATTGATTCCTAAGATTTTCCTCCAGTCTACAGTATTCCACAGTTGGTATTTCAAGGTCCTGTTTGGTCCATTAAGGAATGGCTTTCTTCCAGCCATTCGTCTCCTTTTCACGGAACACACTGACATTCGCTTCTGTCGACCTGCACTTTTAAAATGATGTGCTGTGAGACTCCTGCGATCACGCAAGTTGGTGACCCTCAGAAACTTGTCTTCTGATTGGCCGGTGACTTTGGCTCTGCCATCTCTGATCTCTTCCTATCAGAGTTTCTTCCAGTTTCCATGTGCCTTTGGATTCTGTAGGACATCAATGGACTCACTGATGCTTTGATTTATTTATTTTTTTTTTTGCAATTTCTTTAAATGAAAGGCCTACACTTGTAAGGGTAATAATGCTCTGTCTCATTTTATTTGTTCATTGCCATTTTCTTGCCATTGTCACTGCCCTATTATTCAAGTCGTACTTCAGAGGGTGCAGTAACACAGTCTGTTTCAACTCTGCATTAAGACACACAGAGAGGTTTTTAAGTAATCAGCAGAAGTTGGGACACCTGCACAAATTGTTTGCTTCATTTCCTTTAATGGCTGCAGAACATCTGTAGGTTGTAATTGATTGGTTGTTCCCTGATGAAGGCCCATTTGAAATATTCTGAAACTTTCAGTTTTTTGCTAACCTTAATTTTAAATCTAAACCTCTGGCAGTTTACCTTTTTCGTCATTTAAGTCATTCATTGCACTTTAAATGATAAAATTTGAAGAAAGACTGGAGTAATTGAGGTGTTCTAAAACTTTTTACTGGTAGTGTAAAGTTTGTTTTATATTGAGAACCAGTGCCGGTGCTAGGTTATTTTGCATCCTAGGCCAAGCTTATTAGTGTGCCCCTTGTTATATGAATAAGTTACTTTTTTAAAAAAAATGAAATTATAGAAAAAGGAAAAAAGTTAGGGCAGCATGGTGATGCAGTGGGTAGCGCTGCCGCCTCGCAGTTAGGAGACCCAGGTTAGCTTCCCGGGTCCTCCCTGCGTGGAGTTTGCATGTTCTCCCCATGTCTGCATGAGTTTACTCCCACAGTCCAAAAACATGCAGGTTAGGTGCATTGGCATTTCTAAATTGTCCCTAGTGTGTGTGTGTGTGCCCTGTGGTGAGCTGGCGCCCTACCCAGGGTAAGTTTCCTGCTCTGTGTTGGCTGGGATTGGCTCCAGCAGACCCCTGTGACCCTGTAGCTAGGATATAGCTGGATGGATGGATATTTATTGCACAAAAATGACACATAAATTACATAATCAAAATGATTTTTTCTTGTCTCCAATTATGCAAATTTTTTCACTGAATTGAGTGTGAACATCCATCCATCCATTATCCAACTTGCTCTATCCTAACTAGAGGGTCACGGGGGTCTGCTGGAGCCGATCAAAGCCAACACAGGGCGCAAGGCAGGTAACAAACCCAGGGCAGGGTGCCAGCCCACCACAGGTCTGAGTGTGAACAATTTAATGAAAATAGATGTTGAAATTGTTGTCAAGTCTACAAGTCTGTTTTGCAGCATTGTTGAGTGCAACTAAGTTTTGATACAAAGACACAAAACCCTAAAAATACGCTGAGAGATGGCTGTGACATCTGAAGTACGAAGTGGGAATGTACCTTTCTCAGTCTGTCTCATTTTTTATTTTATTTTACTTTCTTATTTTGTAATTATCGGTTTATAAATGAATACAAATACAGACCACTTCAGAAAGCAAACAACAGTTGTCTATTGAAAAATGGCACTCAAGGTCAACCGACTGTTCAGTAGCTAATCCGTGCAGGCTGGGTGTTCCCCCCGACCGCCAATGATCTGCACCCTTGGGCAATTTGCCTTATTGGTGGTGCCAGCCCTGGTGAGAGCAGTGCCCACAGATTTAAGTCCTCCTTCATAAAGATCACCCATATAGCTTTGGGGACATTTCACACTTGGCCTGGGATTAATAAAATTGCACATATATTAAAAGTTAAGGGCGGCACGGTGGCACAGTGGTAGCTCTGCTGCCTCGCAGTTAGGAGACCCGGGTTTGCTTCCCAGGTCCTCCCTGCGTGGAGTCTGCATGTTCTCCCCATGTCTGCATGGGTTTCCTCCCAAAGACATGCAGCTTAGGGGCATTGGTGATCCTAAATTGTGCTGTGTGTGTGTGTGCCCTGCGGTGGGCTGGTGCCCTGCCCAGGGTTTGTTTCCAGCCTTGTGCCCTGTGCTGGCTGGGATTGGCTCCAGCAGACCCACAGTGACCCTGTAGTTAGGATATAGGGGGATGGATAATGGATGGATGGATTGGTGGAATTTCTCTGTGGTAGTTTGGATGTGGTGAAAGACTTATTTTGAACTAAAAAACACAAACATACTTGACGCAATAAACCAAATAATACATTTTATTTACTATAATATAAGGACAATAAAAAATTGATAGATACGAGAATATATAAATATTAATGTGTATAGATTGTAAAACAAAGTAGAACAAAATAAAGTGTTGGGGCACCAGATAGCATTTCCCATAGAATTAGAGGAAAAAAACCACAAGTGATTGCAAATGGTGTCATCTTCTCAGACGTGAGGTGTAGACTGCCGGAATGTGGTCATGGGGGTTCTTTTAAAGCAGCCCTGTATGAAGAGGTGGGTTCAAGTTGCAGAACCTGAATTGACATTGCTGCTTTATATGCTCTTGCTATTCAGAGTAACAGGGTGGAATTACCAAGCAAGTGATCCCTGAACTGCAGTGCCCAGGGTTTGTTTCCTGCCTTGCGCCCTATGTTGGCTGGGATTGGCTCCAGCAGACTCCCGTGACCCTGTGTTAGGATGTAGCAGGTTGGATAATGACTGACCGACTGACTGTCTGATCCCTGAAGTTGTCTTCCAGTCACACATGTGAGACACGATATGTATGGACGAAGGACAATAACAAACAACACGAAATGTAAAATGACGCCAGCCTAGTTGAAATTGTCTGTTCTGTAAGGAAAAAACACTTATGAATTCTGATCTTTCAGTTCATGTGGTCAAAGTGGATAAGTTCTTTAGTTATAAAATACCTAGTACCTTATGCGAGATAGCACATGGGAACTGGTATCCTGAGCAGAACAGAACTTGGATCCTTTCAACAACAACAACAACATTTATTTATATAGCACATATTCATACAAACAGTAGCTCAAAGTGCTTTACATAATAAAGAATAGACAAATAAAAAACAAAATAAGAAAACAAAATAAATCAGCATTAATTAACATCGAATAAGAGTAAGGTCCAATGGCCAGGGGGGACAGAAAAAACAAAAAAACTCCAGACGGCTGGAGAAAAAAATAAAATCTGCAGGGATTCCAGACCATTAGACTGCCCAGTCCCCTCTGGGCATTCTACCTAACATAAATGAAACAGTCCTCTTTGGATTTAGGGTTCTCACGGAAAGGCTTGATGATGATGGTCACGTAGAATTCTGCCTTTTAGTCCATCCATCATTGTTGGAGCATCATGAAGCTTTGAGTAGGTGGAGGTGGCGCAGGCCACCACCACAAAGAAACCGGAAAAAGAAACAGAAAAGAGAGTAGGGGTCAGTATGGATTGTAGAGCTACCCTGAATAGTTATTATGAGGAAATTGAACATATAGAGTATCAGGATTAAGTTAAATTAAGTTAAATTGAAGTTATAGAAAGGCCATGTTAAAGTAATATGTTTTCAGCAGTGTTTTAAAGTGCTCTACTGTATTAGCCTGGCGAATTCCTATTGGCAGGCTATTCCAGATTTTAGGTGCATAGCAGCAGAAGGCCGCCTCACCACTTCTTTTAAGTTTTGTTCTTGGAATTCTAAGGAGACACTCATTTGAGGATCTGAGGTTACGATTTGGAATATAAGGTGTCAGACACTCCGATATATAAGAAGGGGCGAGATTATTTAAGGCTTTATAAACCATAAGCAGAATTTTAAAGTCAATCCTGAATGACACAGGTAACCAGTGTAGTGACATCAGAACTGGAGAAATGTGTTCGGATTTTCTTTTCCTAGTTAGGATTCTAGCAGCTGCATTCTGCACTCGTTGCAAACGATTTATGTCTTTCTTGGGTAGTCCTGAGAGAAGTGCGTTACAGTAATCTAGTCGACTGAAAACAAACGCGTGAACTAATTTCTCAGCATCTTTCAGTGATATAAGAGGTCTAACTTTACTTATGTTTCTTAAGTGAAAAAATGCTGTCCTAGTGATCTGATTAATATGCAATTTAAAATTCAGATTACAGTCAACAATTACCCCTAAGCTTTTTACCTCCGTCTTGACTTTTAATCCTAAGGTATCCAGTTTATTTCTAATAGCCTCATTGTATCCATTATTGCCAATCACTAAGATTTCAGTTTTCTCTTTATTTAACTTGAGAAAGTTACTATTCATCCATTCTGAGATACAAGTCAGACATTGTGTTAGTGAATCAATAGAATCGGGGTCATCAGGTGCTACTGATAAATACAGCTGTGTGTCATCAGCATAGCTGTGGTAGCTCACGTTGTGCCCTGAGATAATCTGACCTAACGGAAGCATGTAGATTGAGAATAACGCCAAGTTTAGTTCTTATACATCGCGATGTGAGCATGGAAACGGGCATACGCGACATTTTTGTTCATTTATATATAAGGCCCCAGGTGACTGAGTGCTCATTAGTGATCCCATTTTTCCCAGCCTCCCTACCCCCAGTGTCCAAATCTTAATCCCTAGTATTCTGTGGCAGTCTGCCATGTGGCATTGCTCTGTATTGTTCGTATGCCAGTCCGTGTCGGGTTTTTCTTGGTGCTTATTAAACATGTTCTGCAATTTTTATGATGGGTGATCATAAAGAACAGCGAGTCTGCATAAAATTTTGTTCTCTCATAGGGAAAACAGCTGCTGAAGCTGTAGTGATGCTTGAAACTGCTTTTAAAGAGGAAGCTTGAAGTAAAACACAGGTCTACGAGTGGTTTTCACGTTTCAAACAAGGGGAGATGTCACTTGAAGACCAACCAACATCTGGCCAACCTTCAACAATTAGGAATGACGAAAATCTTGAAAAAGATTGCAACGGAATTTACAAAGATCGTTGTTGGACTATTGAAGAGATTTCTGAATTCACTTGTGTATCTTGGAGTTCTTGTCACCTTCCCTACTTGCCTGAACTTTGTTCCATACGACTTTTTCTTGATTTCGCATATGGCAAAAGAACTCAAAGGAAAGCATTTTTTGTACCGTGGAG
>JANRMT010062834.1:61356827-61368426 GCA_026402145.1 Polypterus bichir lapradei
TCTATCTATCTATTATATAGTGCCTTTCATATCTATCTATCTATCTAGATAGATGTGAAAGGCACTATATAATAGATAGATAGATAGATAGATAGATAGATAGATAGATAGATAGATAGATAGATAGATAGATGTGAAAGGCACTATATAATAGATAGATAGATAGATAGATAAATAGATAGATGTGAAAGGCACTATATAATAGATAGATAGATAGATAGATAGATAGATAGATAGATAGATAGATAGATGTGAAAGGCACTATATAATAGATAGATAGATAGATAGATAGATAGATAGATAGATAGATAGATAGATACTTTATTAATCCCAAGGGGAAATTCACATAATCCAGCAGCAGTATACTGATACAAAAAACAATATTAAATTAAATAGTAATAAAAATGAAAATGAAAAAAATGAAAAAAGAAAAAAAAAAAATGTTAGCATTTACTCCCCCGGGTGGAATTGAAGAGTCGCATAGTGTGGGGGAGGAACGATCTCCTCAGTCTGTCAGTGGAGCAGGACGGTGACAGCAGTCTGTCACTGAAGCTGCTTCTCTGCCTGGAGATGACACTGTTCAGTGGATGCAGTGGATTATTCATGATTGACAGGAGTTTCTTAATGCCCGTCGCTCTGCCACAGATGTTAAACTGTCGAACTTTACTCCTACAATAGAGCCTGCCTTCTTAACAAGTTTGTCCAGGTGTGAGGCGTCCCTCTTCTTTATGCTGCCTCCCCAGCACACCACCGCGTAGAAGAGGGCACTCGCCACAACCGTCTGGTAGAACATCTGCAGCATCTTACTGCAGATGTTGAAGGATGCCAACCTTCTCAGAAAGTATAGTCTGCTCTGACCTTTCTTACACAGAGCATCAGTATTGGCAGTCCAGTCCAGTTTATCATCCAGCTGCACTCCCAGGTATTTATAGGTCTGCACCCTCTGCACAGTCACCTCTGATGATCACAGGTCCATGAGGGGCCTGGTCCTCCTAAAATCCACCACCAGCTCCTTGGTTTTGCTGGTGTTAAGATGTAAGTGGTTTGAGTCGCACCATTTAACAAAGTCTTTGATTAGCTTCCTGTACTCCTCCTCCTGCCCACTCCTGATGCAGCCCACAATAGCAGTCTAAATAAAATAAATAATAAATAATAAATAAATAATAGCTTCTAAACTTTCATTAGGTTTTCGTGGACGAGCATTAATGTAGGTCTGAAAGAAAGGCAGGAATTGTTTAAACCCAAAAACTTCCTTCAGCTTAGCTGAAACTGCAGTGTAATCTTGTTGTAAAGCTGTGCGGAGACTATCCCAATACAAAAATGCTGTTTCTGATAAACGTGTGGGAAGTAGAGCAGCTAACACTGGTTGTAACTCAGAAGCAGCCAAAGGGTGCAGTGCTGCAACAGCCACTTCAAACCGCCGAGCCCAACTTGCAAAAGATTCAGACCCATCACCTTTAAAAACAGGGGGCAATGTAATAGGGAACAAATGGGAACTGTGTGGTCGCTGTGCCTCGGTCATTCTCCAAAAGTCACTTAAAATATCCCCCGAGTTTGCTGAATCCGCTCCTACAGACATCTTAAAGAGCACAAGGTGTCTTAAACAGAGCTTCACAAAGGGGGGGAAAAAAAAAAACTTAAACTTGAAAGTCCATACGTGCCAGGTAACAGAACAGAAAAAAAATTATATTGCCTCTTACCAGTGTTCACAAATAACAGGACTCCATAGGAATGCAATCTGTAAGAGACGTTAGTTGTTAGAAAAACCCATCCTCAGTGCAAATCATCCACCAGAAAGAAACAGAAGAAAGAAAAAAAACAAGAATTGCCACAGCGCTGGTCACCAAATGTAATAAGGTTTCTCTTCTAAGATGGATGGAATCCTTTTTGGGAAGAAAAAGAACTCAATGGAGGCAGATTTCTGTTCCAAATACAAGCTGTATTCTCTGCAGCTGCTAGCACATGGTGAGGCCAAAAAAAAAATCAAATACCAATCTTACTTCCTCTCACATAACCTCCCAGATCTTGAATGATTAACTTTATAAGCACTACTTCCTAACACATTACAACTTAATAGAGAAATGAACATTTAAATCTAAATCTATACTAATAAAAGGCAAAGCCCTCACTGACTGACTGACTGACTGACTGACTGACTGACTCATCACTAATTCTCCAACTTCCCGTGTAGGTAGAAGGCTGAAATATGGCAGGCTCATTCCTTACAGCTTCCTTACAAAAGTTAAGCAGGTTTCATTTCGAAATTCTACACGTAACGGTCATAACGGTCGATAACGGTTGACAACGTCCGCCATGTTGAACTTTCTTATTTATGGCACCATCTTCACGAAATTTGGTAGGCGGCTTCCCTGCGCTAACCGAAACCGATGTATGTACTTATTTAGATGGTATGACGCCACTGTCGGCCGCCATATTGAACCTTCCAACGTCACTAATTTTCCAACTTCCCGTGTAGGTAGAAGGCTGACCCCATCTTCACGAAATTTGGTAGGCGGCTTCCCTGCGCAAACCAAAACCGATGTACATACTTATTTCGGTGGTATGACGCCACTGTCGGCCGCCATATTTAATTTTCCAAACGTCACTAATTCTCCAACTTCCCGTGTAGGTAGAAGGCTGAAATTTGGTACTTATTTCGATGGTATGATGCCACTTTCGGTCACCATATTGAACTTTTCAACAGTCTTTGTTACTTATGGGCCCATCTTCAAGAAATTTAATACGCGGGTTCCCAACACTAACTGAATCCTACTTACGTACATATATACATCCATAGCCTGCAGCTCGGTCACCGTGTGAGGCAGCGTTGGGTCCCTCATCCAAACGCCTCCCACGCTTTCGGCTGCCTGCCTATATAAGGCCGTCCGCCGCTCCAGTCTCTACATTCCCTTCCTTGCTTCGCCACGGGATTCACATCTCCCTGCTGATAACTGCAGCCTTTTTATTTAATCCACGGCTTCTCCTCTGTTTTATTGTTCATTTATTACGATTATAGTTATTGTATAGGTATTTTAGACTTACTTTACATTGCTCAGGTACCCATTTCCTTTATCATTCCAACCATACCCCCATTACCATGTCTATCGAGGTGATCACCATCGATCAAAGAACTGTCACTTACCGAGTGGTTTCCGTGCCCGGAGATGGCACCTACCTTTTCCATTCTCTTTGTTACATATTGCACGGCCATATCAGGCTCACTCTTGATATCCAGAGGAACATTGTGTCTTATGTATTGAATGACTGGGACAGGTTCAAGGTGTGGACTGATGACGGTACAGGAGATAATTATACTACACAGGAGCACTAGAAGAGTGAAATGCTTAAGCCCTTCACCTATGGATCTGCATGTGAGTTGATGGCTGCCGCTGAATTGTTCGGTTGTCGCTTTCAAGTGTACCGAAATGGCCAAATATTTTACACCTTTGGACAACCGCCAATGCCTCTTAAACATCTTAGATTCACCGGTGACGATTTCAGTAGTGGACATTTTGATGTTTATGAATGTTTAAACTCTCAAAAGCTGGATGTGAAGTTATCGATGAAACTGGTTGTATACTTACAGCGCTTGACAGATGCCGAATGTCTCTTCAACACAAGTCCTACAAATGCTGTCGTAATTGAAACAAACCATGAAATTCAAACTGATTATGACAGCAGCAAGCCAAGCTGTGAGATTTGAAACAAGATTACTGTTCACATGGCCGACTGTACGTTGCATGCTTAAGAGTAAGCTCAGAGCACAGCTACAGCTTGGTCATATTACAACTGGAGGGCCTAACTAACAATGTGGTATACAAAGAGATCCTTAACAAATAATTATTGGTATATTTTCCCTCAGTTTAAAAAGATTTAAATTTCTTCTTAATAAAACTTTTAAGGCAGTACTTTGCCGCTGCGAAGCGCGGGTATTTTGCTAGTGTAGGCATATTCCTATTCCCATTCTAATATAATAAACATTTACTTCTCTGATTGAATGCTTAGGTGACAACATAACTTTACATTACTCCCTCCCTCAGGAAAGAAACGTCCACGTTTCAGGCCTTGTAAATCTACAACTTAGAAAATACATGAACTAGTTAACAATGTAATATTTTAACCCATTACAAAGTCTTTAAAACATTTTGGTAGGATAGTAGGACGACAAAGTCGTTGCTGAGTTGGCTCATGTGGAACATCTTCAACAGGAGAAAGCTCTTCCTGATTTGTCCCAGATTCCAGCTGAACAGCAGGATTAGTATTTGTGTCGTGTCCAGATCTTGAATGCTTAACTTTATAAGCACTACTTCCTAACACATTACAACTGAACAGAGAAATGAATAATGAAATCTAAATGTAGGTATATTCCTATTCCCATTCTAATATAATGAACATTTACTTCTCTGATTGAATGCTTAAGTGACAACATAACTTTACATTATTATTATTTATGTCTTTATTTATTCATTTACTTGGGGTGGTTACACTTTTCTGTGCAAACTAAACTGTTGTATAGGAAGCAGAAAAAAATGCTTTTCTGATGAAGGGTGGGCATCAAATCTGTCAGTGTAGCAAAAATAATAAAAAATAAAATATCAACTTCTACAAACAATAGATTCACAATAGATTCAATAAATAAATCCATCCATCCATTATTCAACCCGCTATATCTTAACTACAGGGTCACGGGGGTCTGCTGGAGCCAATCCCAGCCAACACAGGGCACAAGGCAGGAAATAAACCCCGGGCAGGGTGCCAGCCCACCGCAGGGCACACACTAGGGACAATTTTAGAATCGCCAGTGCAACCTGCATGTCTTTGGACTGTGGGAGGAAACCAGAGCACCCGGAAGAAATCCACGCAGACACGGGGGCGAACATGCAAACTGCACGCAGGGAGGACCCGCGAAGCGAACCCGGGTCTCCTAACTGCGAGACAGCAGCGCTACCCACTGCGCCACCGTGCCGCCCCGCCATGAATAAACAAATGAATTCAGTAAATGTTTTGAACTTTCTTTCCAACCGTAAAAAAAAGGTGTGGAGGCCCCTTGGACCACAATGCAACAAAAGGGGCGGGTCTTTATGCAAATGTAGGATAATCACAAGCCTTCCTTGCTTAATTTAAGTAAAATTAACATAATTGAACTGTTTGTTCCCACTTGATGTGTTTGTGTTAATGTAACTAGTTAGACTTGATTGGGACCAGGAGCCGATAGAGAGTTGCCGTACTCACCACACCACACAGATTGGGACCCTCAGTGCAGCGGGTGACACCTCAGCACCACGTAAGGCTTTTTTTTTTTTTTTTTACGGTGTCTGGAATGCCAGTCTTGCCACCAAGCCCCAAGTTTTCCCTGTAAGTTGGAAGACCTGCTTGCAGGGCTGGATGCGGATTTACGTCATGCCCAGGATAGAGCAATTGCAGGTTAAGGGCCTTCCTCAAGGGTCCAACGGAGTGGAGTCACTTCTGGCATTTACGGGATCTGAACTGGCAACCTCACAATTGAAAGTTATTTATTATTTGGTGTTTGGCGCCACTGGAGCAATTTTCAGGTAAAGGGCCTTTTTTTTTTTACAAGGGCCCAATGGAGTAGGACCCCTTCTGGCAGAAGTGGGATTTGATATCAAGAAATAGTTATTTTAAGCTGCATTATGTAAATGAAGAACAATAAAGTAAATAACTCTGTTCATTTTTTCAATGTATTAGCACTCAACTATTGCTAAATATCAGTAAAAAAATAAGTAATATAAACTTTATTTCAATTATTACTTGTGTTTATTTGCAGAATCAAATAGGCATAGATGTTAGATATAAAAACAAACAAGCTGAACGATTCAAGCAAGGTTCGTATGTGGGGGCCGCAGCTTCAGCTTTTATAGTCTTCGTCTTCTTAAGGCGGGTGTGATGCTTGCGATTAGAAGGACAAATAGGTTAGCAAACAGAGCTGTCTTCTCTCTGTGGAAGCGGCGATTTCTTTAAAAATGTTTTCTAACCACCCTAGTGTTACCCTCGATTGTCATTACAGGCTCATCATTCTATTTAAGAACACTTCATCCCAAACATCTTTCGGATATCGCCGTTAGGATCCCGTGGACCCCGTTCAGCCATAACAACAATCGGGACGGAATTCTGCTGCCATCTAGTGGGTAAAGTAACATCTTGCGGCAGCAAATTCTGTAGAGTCCTTCTATACTACGGGGATGTCCGGCTGTCGCTCGGGTTGGAAAAAAGTGAGAGAGTTTCCATTTATTATTTGGCAGTTCATTTATTAGCTGAAGATTGTTCAAAACTCAAACTGATATTGCTAACAAATAACGGATTATGATTATTATCGTGGGTTGCATCAGGAGTGGGCAGGAGGAGGAGTATAGGAACCTAATCAAGGACTTTGTTAAATGGTGCCTACATGGTACCAACAACTGAACATCAGCAAAACCAAGGAGCTGGTGGTGTATTTTAGGAGGGCCAGGCCCCTCGTAGACCCCGTGATCATCAGAGGTAACTGTGCAGAAGGTGCAGACCTATAAATACCTGGAGGATGATAAATTGGACTGGACTGCCAATACTGACGCTCTGTGCAAGAAAGGTCAGAGCTGAATATACTTCCTTAGAATTCTGGCGTCCTTCAACATCTGCAATAAGATGCTGCAGATGTTCTATCAGACGGTTGTGGCGAGCGCCCTCTTCTATGCAGTGGTGTGCTGGGACCCAGCATAAAGAAGAAGGACACCTCACGCCTGGACAAACTGGTGAGGAAGGCAGACTCTATTGTAGGCATGGAGATGGACAGTTTGACATCCGTGGCAGAGCGACGGGCGCTGAGCAGGCTCCTGTCAATCATGGAGAATCCACTGCATCCACTGAACAGGATCATCTCCAGACAGAGGAGCAGCTTCAGCGACAGACTGCTGTCACCGTCCTGCTCCACTGACAGACTGAGAAGACCCCACACTATGCGACTCTTCAATTCCACCCACTTGGGGGTTAAAACGTTAACATTATACAGAGTTATTGTCTGTTATACCTGCATTGTTATCACTCTTTAATTTAATATTGTTTTTTATCAGTATGCTGCTGCTGGAGTATGTGAATTTCCCCTTAGGACCAATAAAGTACAGTATCTATATATCTATCATTATATAGAGCCATTCACATCTATCTATCTATCTATTCATTATCCAGCCCGCTATATCCTAACTACAGGGTCACGGGGGTCTGCTGGAGCCAATCCCCGCCAAAACAGGGCACAAGGCAGGATACACAACCCTGGGCAGGGCGCCAGTCCATCGCAGATCTATCTATCTATCTATCTATCATTATAAAGAGCCTTTCACATCTATCTATCTATCTGGTATGAATCATTTAGAGTGCCTTATGAATCACAAAGTTTTTCGTTTCGCTATTAGGAGCAAGAACATATAAATTCTTTCCCGATCGTACTAGGGAAAAGGCGACGTAGAGCTGGCCATGTGAACAGCACGGTTCTTTGAGGTAAACTCCAGTAACTTTAAGTGGTCGTCTCTGCGCTTTATTTACGGACATCGCAAATGCAAGACGTATTGGAAATTGAAGTCGTTTGAATTTGAAAGGAAGTTCACTGGAAATCAGAGGTATACTTGGAATGATGACGTCCTTCGGCGTTTCCGAGTCCGGTGAGAACGGTAGTGTGGATGATGCGACGATGTTACCACATTTCTCACAACCTCTATCCATCCATCCATCCATTTTCCAACCCGCTGAATCCGAACACAGGGTCACGGGGGTCTGCTGGAGCCAATCCCAGCCAACACTGGGCACAAGGCAGGAACCAATCCCGGGCAGGGTGCCAACCCACCGCAGTTTCTCACAACCTTGATATATAAATTTTTCCGAGTTAAATTAGAATTTACTGTTTAACGGTTTATCTTAATTTTTGGAATCATGTTCACGAATTTCAATTTTTGTTAATCACCGAAACAGTAACTTTTGGATATTTACTCTTCCTCTCACTTGGTCGTTGAGTTGTGATGAATATCGCAGACACGTGTTCTGATACTCGACGGTAACTCATCAATATTCATGAGTGGGGCGGAGCCTTCAACCAAAACACACAATGGCATGTAAACAAAAAGTTGTAACGAACCAATAGTTGAATCTAGCGAAAGTGGTGACGATGTGAACACCGGACGTTGACGAGAAGAGCGAAACTAATGAAGGATGTGACTCGAGGCACGATCGAACCGCCGCAATATGCCGGGTTCAGTTAGGTCGCATATGACGCTTCAGCGTGGCAAAAAATGGTTGCAATCAAGTAGAAAGACGAGAAAGACGTCAGCCACCCCTAAGCCCCGTTCACAATGCAGCAACTATTAATGTTCGTGTCACAGGAAATGTAGCCTTGCGCGGTGGTAAGTGACAGTAACAGCAGGGAGGACGTCGATCATGTGGATTGACTCTAGCTTGTCATTTAAAGCGCACATTACAAAGTTGTCCAAATCCTGTTTCTTCCATCTGCAGATCCAGATCGTCTGGATGACTTTGATTTATGTAGGGACGGTTCCAATTCAGCGCGAAGACGATTCTTCATGTCGTCAGTTCGTACACTTCTCGATGGTCCGGGATTTTTCGGGTGATTTTCTATGTAATAACTTAATAAGTTATAGCGTAATGGAAATTGTATAATTAGATCAGGACCACCCTATACGTAGCAGTACCATTAGTGTTAACATAATTTTGACTCGCCCCATATATATATATATGTGTGTGTGTGTGCCCTGCTATGGACTAATGCTGCCTTGTATGTGACGCCGCTCCTGCTGGCCCCAAAACTGAACTAAAGCAATTAACTCGTTGTATTTATGCTGCCTTTTTAAAGTCACGTTTTAGGTCACGTGATATTTGAATCGTATCGTTTGTAAATGACCTGAATTAAAAGTCAATGTATAGACACACAACGCAGTCCAGTCCAATCGATAGTTTAGTCTTTCAAGCCCACTGATGAAAAGAGAAGCCGGCTTGAAATTTTTTAGATTCACCTCTGTAAGCCATTCCACTATCCATCCATCCATCCATCATCCAACCCGCTATATCCTAATTACAGGGTCACGGGGGTCTGCTGGAGCCAATCCCAACTAACACAGGGTGCAAGGTAGGAAACAAACCTAGGGCAGGGCGCCAGCCCACCGCAGGGCACACACTAGGGACAATTTTAGAATCGCCAGTGCAACCTGCATGTCTTTGGACTGTGGGAGGAAACCAGAGCACCCGAAAGAAACCCACGCAGACACGGGGGCGAACATGCAAACTGCACGCAGGGAGGACCCGCGAAGCGAACCCGGGTCTCCTAACTGCGAGACAGCAGCGCTACCCACTGCGCCACCGTGCCGCCCCGCCATGCCACTATTCCGTATAAAATTCCTCAGGGGAATCGAGCGGTTTTCCAAAGTGAATGTTTTAAACTGTGCTGAATACTGAAGTGTCCAATAGACTGAGCGCGCCTCGGCTATCATAAAGAGACGTAGCACTCCATCTTTCCTTCTTTATGTCTCTTTTCTAATAGTAGTTGAAAAATGGGTTGTAGGAATTTGAAAATTTGAGGAGGTCTCCAGCATGGACGGATGCCGCGAAGTCACAGTGAAGCAGCGCGAGCGTTAAAGTGAAGAAACGTCGCCCTCGTGTGGGCAACAGCGGAACCACAGTTTAGTCAATGACCGGCGCATAATCCAAGGAAGCCTCCTTTAACCGGCAGAGCACGTACAGTATAGTATGAGAAAGTACAGTGCGAATCCTGAAGTACCAGGGTGGGTTCAAGGGTTTTGGCATGTTTGGGTTGGGAGGGGTGAATATGACGTTCAAAGACGTCTTGGTTGCCCTAGCTTGATGCAAACAAACAGACGTAATCAAATGCAGAAGACGTCTGAACAGCTGAGACTACCAGAGGAGTGGAGAAACTATAGGATTCTACCGATTTATAAGGAGAAGACTTACCTTCTGGATTGTGGAATCTATACAGGGATAAAGATGAAAATTTAGGAAAGGGTTATAGAGAGAAGGCAAAGGGACGACACCACCATAGGAGAGGAATTTTGGTTTTTATGCCAGGGTGAGGAACAACTGATGTCATCTTTGCATTGCGACAGCTGATAGAGGAGCATCGAGAAAAACTGAAAGATTTGCCTGTGGTGGTCTTTGATTTGGAGAAGGCTGATGACAGAGTGCGACATCAAGAAGTCTGGAGGTGCAGGAGAGAGGAAAGGAGGACCAGTGAAGTGTGTGAGGATTGTACAAGATATCCATAAGACAGTGAGGACTCGGGTCAGAGTAACAGAGAAGACAGAGGCAGTCTGAACTTAGGGATCTTCTTGAAGTCCTTACCTCTTTGATTTGGTTATGGATATGTTGACAGGCGGGATAAAAGAGCAGCCTACCTGGTGTGGACTTAGCACTGAAGACATGGTGCTGTGAAAAGAAAAAAAAAAAAAAAACACCAGAAAAAAGGAAGTGGAGAGAAAGTCAGAAGAATGGAGGAGGGCTTTGGAAGACAGAAGATCTGAGGTTTAATTCAGAAGTGAGCCTACAGGGAGAGCCACTGAGAAAAGTGAAGGAGTTTAAATATTGAGGATCAGCGGGTAGCCCAAGATGGAGAATTAGATGCAGAGTTGAGTGCAGTGGTGAATGGGACAATCGGGAGAAGATATCAGGAGTATCGTGTGATCCAAGAATTAAGGCGAAGGTTAAAGGTGGGGTTTTTAAGACAGTGGTAGGACCATCAATGATGTGTGGAGCTGAGACGTGGGCAATAAAGGGGGCACAGCAGGAGGAGAAGTTGGATGTGGCAGAAAGAACGATGTGGAAAACTACCTCTACTGAGTCCTGAAGGTGCATGCCTGACAATATTTTATTTATATACTAGGGGGCTTTGCTCGCCCACCCCCGAGTTTAGTTAACCGGATATACAATTTAAAGAGATTGTTATTTTCATGGGAATTGTCACATATGCATCGTTTTCACTTTTACTTTAAAACTTTAGTAAAAACAAAATTTGGAATTAACTTTTCTTCAGGATCATAATAAATTTTGATTCCGTGTTTGGACTTTCATCGTGACAACGCAACGTATAACTGCCTGTGAGTGAATCTCATTTCTTTCTTTCTAATACATAAAATGACTTGTTCGATTGCTGGTCCCTGCTCTTTCTTCTTCACTCAGTCATCTAGAACGTATAAAATTATTATCCTGGTAAAACTGATAAGAGCTGAGAGAGCAGGAAGTGTGTCTGACAAAAGCGTTCACACCAATGAGAGGTCAGATGACCGTGATCTTGTGTGAAAATAGTTGTAAGTTGGGCGTGACTTGAAAGAATCTCATGTTAAAAGTCTCCGTCTCACAGGACTTCATACCGCGCCAACGTTGTTGGAATCTTTTAATTCTCGCTGGCAACACGAATTAGACGACCTACAAGTCTCCGACTTAAAGTTTAAATCCGAACAATATATTCGATCTATTTTCACTTTTACCTTTTCGTCAATATCGCAATGAATTTTGATTCCGTGTTTGGAATTACATCGTGACAACGCAACGTATAACTGCCCGTGAGTGAATCTCGTTTCTTTCTCTCTAC
>JANRMT010062834.1:61430856-61455820 GCA_026402145.1 Polypterus bichir lapradei
AATGTGGGTGGGGACGATTAGATGGTTTACGCCTTATGAAGGCGGAGGGGGTCTGAATACTTTCCGTACCCACTGTATAGTGCCTTTTTCTATCTATTATATTAGACAATATGTGTGGACAGACATCCTGATCAGGATGGTTAGTGGTGCCTTTCCCGGTCGGGAGGCCTTTGTAATTGATGGAGATGGGGAGACTGCTCCTTCAGGACACTAGATCCTAAATGAAAGTGTTACCCTATCTATCTATTATATAGTGCCTTTCACATCATCTATCTATATAAATCATAATTCTTTATTCTGCTTGTTAGAGAGTAGTTTGAGTTGTACCATTTGTATAAAAATGTGCTACAGAACTAAATGTTGTTGTTGGTTTCCTGCACACCTGAGACGCTCAACTGACCACTGCAGCAAACACAGTTCTCCTTTAGCGACGATGGTGGTTGTGTAATCTCAAAGCTGTACTGAGTGGGGGCATCTTCTTGTCAATGACATTCGGCGGCTTGTATGGATTCATTCAAGGGAAAGTTGGCTGTACTGGAAGAAGTGACTGTAGAGGGGCTAATAGGGGGGTGCCGGCTGCTACATAAAACACATTCACAGTTAGAACCTCGACTGACCCCTGCAGTAAAAAGGAAGCCCCCCTTTTGTTACCCTGGCTCAAACATTAGTTTAGTAATCACGGTGTCTCAAATTGTGTCCTGTAGTTGCCGCTCAGCGAGGATAAGCAACCTGCGAGAGCGCTGAGGCTGTTGCCCTGAGCGCATTTCTCAGCCTTGACATTTCAAGAGCGACGAGTCTCCTCTGGCAGTCAGAAACTTGGGGGCTCATTTATAAAGCTTGTGTAAGCACAAAAAGAGACTGAAGTGTGCAAATGCAAATTCCCTTGCAAACGTTGCAAATTTATAAAAGAAAACTAGACAGGGGAAACGTGCATTTATTTATGGCAAGTCTGACCCATGCGTATGCAAATTTTCAGAGAAACTGGGAAATGATCAAGCAGAGAAATGCAGTGAAACCAGCTACCTGACACCTCATGTGTATAATAATTTGTTATCACCGAGCCTTTATTGGAATGGACGTTGATGTGACAAACATATCGCGCCTCAAATGTGATGAATGGGAGGCACAGACTGCGTTTTAACTCCCTTTGAAGAGGGCAAAATGCTGCACATTTGCACAGATGAACTGTTTTTGTCAGTTTATACTGGCTACCAGTTGTCACTTCTGAGGTCACTAGTCAACATGTCAGGAAGATCTCAGCCAAAGCTTCACTCCGTCAGACCCACTATACTGAAAGCCATTGACCAACTGGCAAGCTGCTACATCCAGTTTTCATATGGTGTGGGTGTACCGCATGCAGTTCAGGAGAGGTCATCCACTCGAAATTAAGCCTGTTCAGGCTCTGCCAGTGCTTGGATGGGAAACCATTCAGGAAAATCTAGGGTTGCTGCTGAAAGAGGTGTTGGTGAGGCCAGCAGGGGGCGCTTATCCTGTGATCCCAATGCAGATCTCTGAGGCTAGGGATCTGCACTGGCAATTGGAAGGTTAGCGGTTCAAATCCCATAAAATGCCAAAAGGGACTCTGCTCTGTTGGGCCCTTAACCTGCAATTGTAGAGTAGTGAGAAAAGCGCTATATAAATGCATCCATCCATCCATTTTCCAACCCGCTGAATCCGAACACAGGGTCACGGGGGTCTGCTGGAGCCAATCCCAGCCAACACAGGGCACAAGGCAGGAACCAATCCCGGGCAGGGTGCCAACCCACCGCAGGACACACACAAACACACCCACACACCAAGCACACACTAGGGCCAATTTAGATTCGCCAATCCACCTAACCTGCATGTCTTTGGACTGTTAAAGGAAACCGGAGCACCCGAAGGAAATCCATGCAGACACGGGGAGAACACGCAAACTCCACGCAGGGAGAACCCGGGTCTCCTAACTGCGAGGCAGCAGCGCTACCACTGCGCCACCGTGCCGCCCTATATAAATGCAAAGAATTATTATTATTATTTTATTATTATCTCAATGTCACCAGTGCAGTGACGGGGGCATTGTGCGGTAAAAATGGTGCCATCCTTCAAATGAGATGTAAAACCGAGGTCCTGACTCTCTGTGGCCATATAAGATCCCTGGGCAGTCTTCGTAAAAAGTAGGGTATATAATGATGTCCTGGGTAAATTGCCTACCACTGCCTAGTCATTCCGGCCCCCTAATCATCCCCTGTCTCTAACTGGGTATACCACTCACCACTTCACTACCTAATAGCTCATGTGTGGTGAGCGTACTGATGTAAAAATGGCTGCCGTCACATCATCCAGGTGGGTGCTACACATTAGTGGTGGCTTAAGTGGCTCCCCATAATTCAATTTGTGTTTTATGTTACATTCGAAGGAATATTACGGACAAAATTCAATAAATAAATAAGCAATAAGAAGTATATGCCGTGACTCACTTATTTATTTAATGTCACATTTCATGCTCTTTATCTTTATTTATTGTCGCACGTCATAGTACTTTTGTTTACTTGCACATTTACTAATTTAATTTTGACTGAAATATTCCTCCATAATGCATAAGTTACCATGGTTTTGGGATAACGGTTATGTCCTTCTGGGTGGATGAATGTAAAGTGGACCCGGTCTTTTGTATTTTGTGCAACATACAGTAGAAAGACCCGGGAAACAAACACTCGTGTTTCATACAATTCAACTGTGACATTTGGAATTTTTTTTTCCTCCAAAATGTCTAGCATTCTAGTTTTAGAACTCCCTCCTTTCATCCCTAATAAGCAGGTTGCAATTCCCCATCCCACCCTCAAAACTTAGCAGAGTGACACTTCCATTTCATAAAAGCAGACCATCTTAAATTAGCAATCTCATTCCCAGAACCACAAAGGAGATCTCACCTGTTTTATTGTTGAAATCCCTGGATCTCCGAACCCGGTCCCTCTGTCGGGTTTGTGCTTGGGGGACGTCTTTGTGGGAGGTGTCATGTACCTCATCCTCATCATCTTCCTGTAGGCTCAGAAAACAAAACATACTTAATCATATATTGTGACTAAAAGGGGGACCAGACAGGAGCTTCTTTAGCATTTGGTCCTCTTCAGAAGACACTGGGAGTGAAACGTGCCACTAGGGGGCAGTAGATCATGAGACGACTTCTGTGGGATTTGGAGTCTGTCTACCCCTGAATACCAGATGTTACTGGGAGAATATTAGAATCAGTAATTAGATCATGAAGGTCTTGGAGGTAATATGACTGATTAGGCCATTAATTGTAGACTTAAGGAACAAAGGTGAAGAGGAACTAGGAGTCTGGTGGCTTTAGGAATTTATAAGGCAGGTCGTGACTCATGCGATGGAATTAAACCCCAAGGCACAGCATAAAAGGTCTGGTTGGTGTTGTCCACAGATGAGATGGGAAGCTAAGTGAAGATGAAAATGTGGGACATTATACAGGCATTTGATTGGATGTTGAAGGAAAAATACAAAGAACTATGGAGACTAACTCTGTGACCGTGTTTCAAGCTGTGTCCTCATTCCTCCCTAAGGTAGCACGGAGATCAGTAATGAATATGCAACTCACTTTTTAAGGGTTGCTCCAGTAAGTCTGAGGCCCAGTCATGCGCTGGATTCTTGCTTGTTATGGAAGGCGCTGTATAACAAAATCTTCTTATCGAAGGTCTGACTGATAGATCATTGGGTAGTGTTACCACTCCATTGAGGGCCTGAATATACTCTGTGTGCCACTGCATGGAGTTGAGTTATGTGGATACTTAGTGCTTCTCCAGTACATTCCAATGGCATCCACTTTGGTTGCTTTTCAAGCGTAAACTTGAGTAAGTTTAGTGAAGGTGTGTGCATGGAGATAAGGAGAAGAACAGAAAGGTGGTCAAGAACTTAGTGATATCATGCTGGTACAAACCCTGGAACTGAATATGACCAAGAGAAAGTAGATGGGGATGAACTTTCAAGGGGGCAAGAAGCCTCTAAGATCAGACACTATAATGGACAGGAAGGAGAAGTGGAAGTGGTACAGACTAATGAATACCTGGGGGGTCCATCTGGACAGTAGGGTGGAACAGGCGGCCAACAAAGACCTGCAATACAATGAGAAGGCTCTGCTAGTCTTTAAACGCGTTTTGGGGGTGTTCTACTGGTCCATAATTGCCAGGGTAGTGTCCTACTGAAATACAGCAGAACTGATCCAGAACTGACCAACCACTGCCTAAAAGCAATGATAGAAAAGAGGATGATGGGAAAATTCAAGGCCATTATGACTAATGCTGCCCATTTTCTCCTTGATGTGCTACTTTGAAATTACCTTTGACAAGGTACTACTGGGGTTTTATAGCCATCAGACTTTCTCCTTCCACCACGTGTATCATTAGCATGATCACTTATAACAGACACACTGACTTAGGGACAATGCTTCTTTCATTCATTCGATCAATTAATATTTCATTGTGCGCATACACTCTTCTTCTTTTGGCTGCTCCAGTTACGGGTTGCCACAGTGGATCATCTTGTCCCATATCTTCCTGTCCTCGTCATCTTTCTCTGTCACACCCATCTTCTCACATGTCTTCTCACACCACATCCATAAACCTCCTCTCCTCTTAATTGGCAGCTCTATCCTTACCACCCTTTTCCCAATATACTCAGCATCTCCCCTCTGCACATGTCCAAACCAACACAATCTCACCTCTCTGACTTTGTCTCCCAACTGTCCAACCTGAGCTGACCCTCTGTCCATATTTCTAATCCTATCCATCCTCGTCACACCCAATACAAATCTGAACATCTTCAACTCTGCCACCTCCAGCTCTGACTCCTGTCTTCTGGTCAGTACCACCGTCTCTAACCCATATAACATAGCTGGTCTCACTACCATCCTGTAGACCTTCCCTTTCACTCTTGCTGATACCCGTCTGTCACAAATCACTCCTAACACTCTTCTCCACCCTGCCTGCACTCTCTTCTTCACTTCTCTTCCAAACTCCCCATAACTCTGTGCTGTTGATCCCAAGTATTTAAACTCATCCACCTTCACCAACTCTACTCCCTCCATCCTCACCATTCCACTGACCTCCCTCTCATTCACACACATGTATTCTGTCTTGGTGGTCCTACTGACCTTCATTCCCCTCCTCTCATATCTCCACCTATCCAGGGTCTCCTCGACCTTCTCCCTACTATAACTACAGATCACAATGTCATCAGCAAACATCATAGTCCACAGGGACTCCTGTCCAATCTTGTCTGTCAACCTGTCCATCATCACTGCAAATAAGAAAGGGCTCAGAGCCGATCCCTGATGTGATCCCACCTCCGTCACTCCTACCGCAGACCTCACCACGGTCACACTTCCCTCGTACATATCCTGTACAACTCTTATGTACTTCTCTGCCACTCCCGACTTCCTCATACAATACCACAGCTCCTCTTTTAGCCCCTGTCATATGCTATTTCCATTTTCATAGCCTTGTCACCTCTCGTTTGGATTACTGCAATTCCCTTTTCTTTGGTCTTTTTCGCAAATCTCTCTCTATAAGCTTCAACTGATCCAGAATTCAGCTGCCCGCATCATTACTAGAACCCCTCTATTCACCATATCACTACAGTCTTGCAGCAGCTTCACTGGCTTCCGATTAAGTTCTGTATTGAGTTCAAAATTCTCCTGTTAACATTCAAGGCTTTCCACAACCTTGCCCCCCCGTATCTGTCCGTCCTCCTCCATGTTGCCATTGCCTCTCGCACCCTTAGATCCTCTTCCTCCATCCACTTGACTGTCCCCTTTGTCTGTCTTACCACCATGGGGAGCAGGGCATTCAGTTGCTCTGCTCCCCGGCTTTGAAACTCATTACCATCTGAGCTCAGAAATATTGATTCATTCTTACTTTTCAAATCTAAACTTAAAACTCATCTGTTTAAGACTGCTTTTTCTCTTTGATTATAATTGCCTTGTCTGATTTTCATTTTTGCATGTTTAGTTTTGTTTAGGTGGCATGGTGGCACAGTGGGTAGCGCTGGTGCCTCGCAGTAAGGAGACTTGGGTTCACTTCCCGGGTCCTCCATGTGTGGAGTTTGCATGTTCTCCCCGTGTCTGCTCAGGTTTCCTCCCACAGTCCAAAGACATGCAGGTTAGGTGCATTGGCGATCCTAAATTGTCCCTAGTGTGTGCTTGGTGTGTGGGTGTGTGGCCTGCAGTGGGTTGGCACCCTGCCCGGGGTTTGTTTCCTGCCTTGTGCCCTGTGTTGGCTGAGATTGGCTCCAGCAGACCCCTGTGACCCTGTGTTCAGATTCAGCAGGTTGGAAAATGGATGGATGGATAGTTTTGTTTAGGTGGCATGGTGGCGCAGTGGGTAGCGCTGGTGCCTCGCAGTAAGGAGACTTGGGTTCACTTCCCGGGTCCTCCATGTGTGGAGTTTGCATGTTCTCCCCGTGTCTGCGTGGGTTTCCTCCCACAGTCCAAAGACATGCAGGTTAGGTGCATTGGCAATCCTAAATTGTCCCTAGTGTGTGCTTGGTGTGTGGGTGTGTGTGTGGCCTCAGTGGGCTGGCGCCCTACCCGGGGTTTGTTTCCTGCCTTGCGCCCTGTGTTGGCTGGGATTGGCTCCAGCAGACCCTCGTGACCCTGTAGTTAGGATATACCAGGTTGGAAAATGGATGGATAGTTTTGTTTAAATGTGTGTTTTATCTATTGTTTATTGTCCTTGAGTGTTTAGAAAGGCACCGATGAATAAATAAAATGTATTATTATTATTATTTATTATTATTATGAAGTAATGTACCTGGTTTGCAACGATGCAAGTAGGTGGTACACGCCAAATTAACATCCACATGATTGGTAAGACCCTGGGTTTCCCAGCAGGACATCGTCAGAACACATTCCCTCCACTTGCTTATCTTCTTCACACAGTGCATCCAGGTGCCATACGACTCTTATGCACTCAACCACAAACATAATGCAACAGAAAATGGGAATAATCTAACCAGGTAACCCTCTTCCATTGTTCCAAGATCCAGTTCTGATGCTTGTGTGCCCATAATAAGTGCTTTTGCTGGTGTTGCAAAACTTAAGGTTTCCAAATACGTAAGTGCCAAAAGTTCCAAAAAACACTTACATTATATTAAGGCTCAATGGGAATATGTGTGTGTGTGTGTCATTTGCTGGACACCTTCAAAAAATTCTCAGCTAAACACAAAAATGGCCTTGTAGAATCTTAATAAAATATTAAGATTTATTCTTCACAAAACAGTATTCCAATAGCAATATTGGAGCACAAAGGCAACATGAAATTGCCTAGAACAAGAAAAGCAATCCTAGGCAAATAAGTCTGAAAAACAGAAATTCAAAAAATGGTCAAAAGTGAGTGAAAAGGTCAAAATATCCAAGAATTCCCAAGCACGGAAAAGAAAAAAAGAAAATCACAAAAAGTTCCAAAGTGCAAGAACTCACCAAACTCGAAGAGTGCATTCATAACGAACTACCAGGCCCTAAAGGAGACCCTCTAGATTTATAGGATCGTCAGGTGGTCCCCCTCTTGTTGGGGCCATCCACAAAACACATGGAACATCACCAAAGCATTGTACACAAAGCACATAATATATGAAAGCAACATTAAAAAAAAAAAAACTGTTGAGTTGTTAACAGAAATGACATGATGGCTGTGACCTTAAAAGTTAAAAAAGCTTCAAGCAAACTGAGAATTGTGGCAGGAGGCTGGGGGCCAGAGCCAGCCGGGAGGCAGTTTATAAGTCATCCGGGCCACGAGGGGGAAACCGCCTGGGATAATGAGGGGACCACAGGGACGGAGCCAGGAGGCTCAAACCCAATGGGGCCTTTGGCCACCACCAGGGGGCGCCCCGAGCATCGTGGAGCCTGGGAAATCTACACTTCTGCCACACCTGGGTAGGTGGAGGAAGAACCTTCCAGGGACGCCCAGAGTGCTTCCGGGTGCTTGTGCGGCACTTCTGCCACTCCATGAAGTGCCACTGGAAGGTCATCAACAAGCACCTGGAGCACATCCGGGTGAATATAAAAGGGGCCGCCTTCCTACAGTCAGGGAGCTGGAGTTGGGCGAAGCTCCAGCAGGTGGAAGAGAGGCGGCCCACGGACATTGAGAGGCCTGTGGAAGGGTGTTGTGGTGCTGGAAGCAAGGTGTGTGTGCGGGACTTGGGTTTTGGGACCTTTGTTTATTAAATGTGTGTGTTTTAAGAACTGCCAGTGTCCATTTGGTTGTGTCTGGGCTGATTATCTCACAGTATTTATAGAAATAAATTAATGAAAAAGGCTTCCTATCCCATACATACAGTGAATAAACCTGAATGCAGGATTTCCATTAAAAAGAACATCACAACTGCAATAAAATGATTTCATACTTCTCTGATTCTATAATTTATTGGCACAGCACCACAAAGATTCACTATCAATCAAGGTCAGATGCTGCTAACAATTTTAGCTTGAGACTTCAGCAGAGATTCTAAACCTCCATCGGGTACTTCTTTGAAACCTGAAATGCAACAGACACTCTGAAATTAATAACAAAAGATAACAGATCAATCGTTTCCATTTATTCATTACTTGAATTGGACTCTTTTGTCTACGAAAGCTGTTTAAACCCCACACAGGCCTATCTGGGCTCCAATATATTATAAAGTGCTCCTAAAAACATGTACTGTATCTCATGTATCCCACTAACACATGCAACACAATTCTATAATCACTGTTATTTGTGAATGCGACTGTTACAAAAATATTTAACATATAATAAAACACAAAGATTTATGTGTGCATGTGTGTGTGTATGGCACCTGTCCCTTACAGCAATATGATTGGTCAGTTGACGTGCAAGAAAGAGGAAGCATGAGTGTTAGACATGTGAGGAGGAGAAAGAGCATAGGAGGCACACTGAGAGTCACCTTCAAAGACGGAAAGTATAAAACCTGACAGGAGGACAGAAAGGCGCCTCGAAAATAATGAGAGAGCTTGGGAAGCAGGAATTACAGGAACGCGGTCAAGAGATGGAGAACCAGGGAAGAGACACATGGAAATAAACAGGAAACGCACTGAAGGTCCACCTACAGCAAGAGGTAGCAAATCTTATATAATTATACTATCACCTGTCTTCGACAGGTAGCATGGCTAGTTTAATAAATAAAATGGGATATCCAGCTCTTTGCTGAAGTCATCAGAAAATGAAAAATGTTTCAACTTTAAAAATAGTTAATTTACTCTTCTAGAATGTTGAATATTACATATATTTTCTTTTTCATTCTTTTGTAATGTGCCTTATGTTCGTACTGCTGTTAGTTCTTTGCTCCATCGATCGATAGATAGATAGATAGATAGATAGATAGATAGATAGATAGATAGATAGATAGATAGATAGATAGATAGATAGATAGATAGATAGATAGATAGAAAAAGCATTGTATAATAGATAAAATATTTTATCATTTAGATCTGGCTTGCCAGTGCTGGTCCAAGGGGATCTCTATTGCTCCAATTAGGTTATTATTTAAAAAAAACAAAACACTCTATTTGGTTAATAATACTGCATACATTCTCACTTTACATAATATGTTTCTATTGTTCTGTACATCGGACTGTCGCTCTATAATAAGTACTGTCTTTAGAACATTAGGATAACTTTAGATAAGCAGGGACCATTCAGGCCAACAAAGCTCGGCACTCCTTTCCACCAAACTCCTCCAAAACGACTAGTGTCGAGTTTTGAAGGTCCTTAAGGTCCTACTGTCTATCATCCTACTTGGTCACTTATTCCACATGTCTGTGGTTTTCTGTGTGAAGAAAATCTTCCTAATGTTTATGTGAAATTTAACGTTAACTTTCCACCTGTGTCCCCGTGTTCTTGATGAACTCATTTTAAAGTCACTGTCTCAATCCACAGGACTAAATTCCCTTCATAATTTTAAACGGTCCAGTCATGTCTCTTTTTAATGTACTTTTCCTTAAACTGTAAAGGCTCAGCCCTTTTAATCTTTCTTCATAACCCACCCCATTGTAGTCCTGAAATCAGCTTAGTCGCTCTTCTCTGGATTTTTTCGAGCACTGCTATGTCCCTTTTGTAGTCTGGAGATCAAAACTGCACACAGGACTCCAGACGAAGCCTCACCATTGTGTTATAAAGCTACAGCAGAACCTCAGCATGCGCATAAGGCACTGAATTAAACACTTTAGTACGGCACTTCAAGGGACCGCCTCCACTCTCTCGACTCGAAATTCGCTCGTTCTCAATACTACTGACAGTCGGGAGCGCGCGTGCCACTGCCGGAAACGCGCAGCTGCATTATGCCGCTCTTCGCCGTCTCAGCATGTGCTCTGCCAGCCCCAACCCCAACCCCCATCTCCAAATTAAAAGCAAGTCGCGTTAGTACTCACCTGACGGTTGGCACCAAGCGGTTCGTTAGCGGCCCACTCTCGTTTCTTTAACAAGTCCATTTTCAAGCTGGCTACTTCTGCTTTAAGTGCCATCAAGTGATACAGCGAGAGAGCGAACAGCGAGGCACACATCAGCGCGGCTACCCCCGTCACGGCGACCGCGGAGAGCAGGTAGCGCTGAGCTCTTTGGCCGCCAGTGTCAGATTCGGGGAGCTCTGCCGTTGATTTCATTTTCGTCATCAGAAGAGAGGGACTCATTGCAACCTCGACGCCCAATACCCGCCTGCTCAGGGCATTATTCCGCCCTCTTGTTGTTCTTCAACTTGAAAAAGATATGCGCTGAATTTTGGCAAATCAGCTGTGCAAACCATTTCCTGTCATATGGATCGCGGCTTTGCTTTTTGAATTAAGTTTGCAAATAATGAGCCACTTTTTTTCTCACTTGTTTATAGCGCGTCACTTGGCTTTATAATGATCAGAATATCATAATGATTATCCCCTTGCAGGCGGTTTCTTCATCTTTAGCAATTGTTATAAAGGAATGGTCCGTGTAAAAAAAAAAAAAAAAAAAAACTGGGCGTCTGCCCCAAACAGATAATCACCTGCAATACAGCAGACCGGTGGTGCTTCTATGTACACGGGTCCAGATGAGCTGCCAACTGCAGGAAATCAACTTTAAACCACTGAAGAGTGGCACCAAAAATGAAAAAGTGACCCCCACTAACACTTATTTGTTATTCGCAACTATAGGAGGCTTTGAAGACTTCACCATCATGCACTGAATGGGATACCATTGCACCCTCACTTGTCCCCAGTCAAATCAGTCATTAATTACTTACTGTGTGGACTTTACACCACAATGTTGCTGATTCAGTTACTCCCTCTTACTAGTTGTATTAACCCGGGAAAATGAAACCTACTTCTGTATTTTATACACTCACCAAGCATATTATAGAACACATGCTTATCCATGCCATTATCTAATGAGCATGGCATAAAATTATGGAGATGAAATCTAAGTAATCAATGTGGACCTCATCATATTCAGCATCATCTATTGGAATGTATTCTGTGAAGTATGCAGTAGTAAAATGCATTGCATTTATCATTCCAACAGATGGCACATCACAAACATTAGCACTGCTTTCACAAGTTCCATATAAAATGGTATATAACAGAGAAACCACAAGTGGACAGACACACAGACACATGTACTTTAATTAAGGTGGATATACACTCCCCAGCCACTTTATTAGGTACACCTGTTCAACTGCTTGTTAAGGCAAATATCTAATCAGCCAATCACATGGCAGCAACTCAATGCATTTCCACCTGTAGACATTGTCAAGACGGCCTGCTGAAGTTCAAACCCCGTATCAGTATCGGGAAGAAAGGTGACTGAAGTGATGTGAATGTGGCATGGTTGCTGGTGCCAGACAGACTCCTCAGAGTTTTTCAGAAACTGCTGATTTGCTAGGATTTTCACATACAACCATTACTAGGGTTTACAGAGAATGGGCCGAGAAAAAGGGAAAAAATTCAGTGAGTGGCAGTTGTCTGACTTGTTGATGTCAGTGGATAATGGCTAGACTGGTTCAAACCAATAGAAAGTTACATAGTAACTCAAATAAGCACACATTACAACTGAGTTATGCAGAAGAGCATCTCTGAACACACAACACATCAAAACTTGAAGCAGGTGGGCTACAGCAGCAGGAGACCACACCAGGTGCCATTCCTGTCAGCTAAGAACAGGCAACTGAGGTTACAATTCACACGGGCTCACCAAAACTGAACAACGGAAGACTGAAAAAACGTTGCTGGTCGGATGAGTCTTGATTTCTGCTGTGACATTCAGATGGTAGGGTTAGAATTTGGCATCAACAACATGAAAGCCTGGATTCATCCTCACTTGTATCAATGGTTCATGCTGATGGTGGTGGTGTAATGGTAAGGGGGATATTTTCTTGGCCCTTTGGGCCCCTTAGTACCAATGGAGCATTGTTTAAATACCACAGCCTATCTGAGTACCATTGTTGACCATCCCTTTTATGACCACAGTGTGCCCATCTTCTGATGGCTCCTTCCAGCAGGATAACGCACCATGTCACAAAGCTCAGATCATCTTAAACTGGTTTCTTGAACATAACAATACGTTTGCTAGACACAAATGGTCTCCACAGTCAAGAGATCTCAATTTAACAGAGCACCTTTGTGATGTGGTGGAACGGGAGGTTTGCATCATGGAAGTGCAGCCAACAAATCTGCAGCAACTGTGTGATGCCGTTATGTCAATATGGACCTTGATGAATGTTTCTAGCAACTTGTTGAATCTATGCCACGAAGAATTATGGCAGTTCTAAAAGCAAAAGTGGGTACAACTTGGTACTAGTAATGTGTTCGTAATAAAGTGGCAGCTGAGTGTATATGTGTGTATATATTGTGGTCTATGGCCAGCTTGTCAACCCGGCCAATACCCCCAGGCCGCCAGATGGAGCTCTCCCTGCAGCATGGAGGTGCCCTGCACCAGCAGGGAATCATGGATTATGGAGTTTTCCCCTACAAACCTGCTGGATACCCCAGGGGCCAACAGAGGACGCTGCAGGGAGGCCCAGAGAGTCAAATGTGCCCTATAACCTGGAAGTGCGTTATAGGCAAAGCGACAGCGGAAGTGACGTGCTTCCGCGGTGAAGAAGAAGACTTTTTATCTGACCAGGAAGTGATAAGGAATCAATGGACTGGGGATTGGGAACACTTCCGGGTCAGGGAATATAAAAGGACTCTGGGAACTCCAGACGACGAGCTGAGCTGGGTGGAAGGGTGGCAAAGCATCTGGGAGTGGAGGATTGGTTTATTATTGTGTATTTGATAGTATTTAATGAGTATTGTGGAGAGTATGGTGCTTTGTGCACTGTTGATTACTAAAAAGTCGTATTGTTGGACTTTTATCTGGTGTCTGCCGTCTTGGCCAAGGGTTCAAGGGAGCAATAAAGTCGAGGGTCGGATGAATTCAACCCAGTATCAACAAATTCTTCAGGATAATGTTCAAGCATCAGTCACAAAGTTGAAGCTACGCAGAGGTTGGATATTCCAACAAGACAATGACCCAAAACACAATTCGAAATCTACAAAGGCATTCATGCAGGGGGAGAAGTACAATGTTCTGGAATGGCCGTCACAGTCCCCTAACTTGAATATCATTGAAAATCAATGGGATGATTTGAAGCAGGCTGTCCATGCTCAGCAGCCATCACATTGAACTGAACTGGAGAGATTTTGTATGTAAGAATGGTCAGAAATACCTCCATCCAGAATCCAGACACTCATATATGGCTATAGGAGGACAACATCTAGAGGCTCAAAGGAGCAAAAGAAAGCTCAACTAAGTATTGATGTCATATCTCTGTTGCGGTGCCCACATTTATGCACTTGTCTAATTTTTTTTATGATGCATATTGCATATTTTCTGTTATTCCAATAAACTTAATGCCACTGCTGAAATACTACTGTGTCCATAAGGCAAGTCATATATTAACTCTTTCAGGGCTGATGTTGGCAATGGTAATCAACTGTAAACTGTGACAAAACCAACCATTACGTTTTAGTTGGACTCTTGTTGCTAGAAGGAAAGTTCATTGGTTTGACCGAGATTCCCTGCACTCTCGTGACTAGCAAGGCACACACAACGGCAAAAATGGCACTGACATCTGGTGAGAGATCAAAGCGAATGTGTAAAGCAAAATACTCCGTGGACAACGTTATTGCCTATTATCTCTGAACTGGACTATGACTTGTCGGACTCAAGTTTTTGATACAAGCGATCAAAGATGAACGCGAGGTTCCAGCTTCAGCTGATCGGTCTCCGGCTAGTCGTGGTACTGACAATGTTCACCAGGGAGGACTGCCACTTAATGATAAAAGGCAGAAACCAGATTGTAATGCACTGCGACTGCGTCCCAGCCACACAAAGACAACCTGGCAGCAAGAAAGCCGCACATTCTTGGCAAACTGACAGCCACAGCTTGCAGCAACAGATGTTTAATGTTGACTTCTGAGTGAAACCATTGCTTTTTGGAAAAAAGTATTCAGCCCTCAAAGAGTTAAAAGGAAGTTGCTACTTTGAAAGATCAGCCAATGATAAACAAAAATCCAAAGAATGAAGAGGGTCTTCCAAACTTTTTCATATGACTGTATATATACACACACATATATATGGCACAGTATGATACAGGATCTGCCAAATAATACAAAGAGTACATAAGACGTGTTTCGCTCTAATTGGGGCTCAATGGGTGGATGCACCTTTGCTTCCCCTTACAGAAATCGAACCTCGGACGGTATATAAACATTATGGGAGACACCGTATATTGCTAATATAGGGGATTCAAAATTGGAATTCTTGAAAGGAAAAGACTGCCCCACATCCAAATCCTGTTACTTTAAAAAAAGAAAGGACGGTGCCTGACATTTGTCACTGCCGGTTGTAATTCATCAAAAGTGCTTTTGTAATGCCATATCTAGCAAGAGAACGCCCTAATATTGTATGCAGAGTTGAAATTTCCTAATTTTTCTTTTTTGTCTAAGAATGAGAAATATGTTTTGAGACTTTTTCAGAATTAATGCAAGTTAAGGTGGTCCTACTTTACTTATCACAGAGTGGCGCTGTGTTGCGTGTTGACTAGCACATGCAGAGGGGACTGGGCGGTCTCTTGGTCTGGAATCCCTGCAGATTTTATTTTTTTTCTCCAGCCGTCTGGAGTTTTTTTTTTTGTTTTTTCTGTCTACCCTGGCCATCGGACCTTACTTATTCTATGTTAATTAATGTTGACTTATTTTTATTTTTTATTGTGTCTTCTATTTTTCTATTCTTCATTTTGTAAAGCACTTTGAGCTACATTTTTTTTTTGTATGAAAATGTGCTATATAAATAAATGTTGTTGTTGTTGCAAATAAGAATCTCACCGCATTCTGTACATGTGATAATAAGGATCCTATACAACCTTCAGTATTTGAGTGCAAAGAATATTAAATGTACAGATCACAGAAATGTAATAACCAACTACTGATTTGATTTAATTGCTGCCTACAACACCACACAGCTCTTTACCAGTCAGCCAAACTCTTATATAAAAGCAGGTCATGCTAAAGCAACTGTGACTTCTGTTTACATAGTCTACACATGGGGCTGTGGGCTCCAAAAATATGAAATGTGTCAAACGTTATTACGGTAAGTAAAGTATCAAAGAGTGCAGGGACTTTCTGGATCACTGAGCTCTAAACGATAAACAAACCCTTTAAGAGACGCTTAGTGATACTTTGGCTTTCCCTTTCTGCTTACGCTCATCTTGCCAGGTTTCACTTTTGGGACACTGTAGGGATGCACTGGAAACTATCTGCCGGGAAGAGTCAAATCCAGTTCTAAAGAAGAAGTTGTCACAGAGGCTGTTAGAGAGCCATGCTCTCTGTTCTGAAGAGCTACTGCCAAGTTTGTTGTGCTGGCATGAATTCAGATTCCTCCAGATCCTCCAACCCGTTTTGAGTTTGAAATAAAAGTTTCATGTTACAAGCATACAGGAGGAGTCCATTCTGAAGTCTTGTGAGCACCCCAGGACCCACCAAGTGTAGTGACAAGATAAAGTGCCCTGAAAAAGTATTCAGCCCCAACCTAACCCTTTTTTCATTGACAAATTGGTCTGTGAATTTGTATTTGCAATCAAGCACTCTTACACAGAGCTGCCCAAAAAACAAAGAAAATTATGAACCTTTAAGCCTTTGAACCCTGTCCTCCCCACCCTTTCCCATCCGTAACTCTGGGCTCCCCAACAATTTTCAATGAATTTTGAAACGTGATATTTTGAACTTGCAAAGTAAAACTTTACTACAAAGTGACATTTTACACTGTTAGAACATCATATTCTGAGTGTCAGTACACTGTAAGATAAAGAAACACTCTTTTAATCACAAGTACCGTCAATGTAGCTATATTTTGATGACCTGTCACCAGAACTGAACCTTTAAATGAGCCAATGAGCCAGAGCCAATGTACAGAATCACTTCGTACGATTTGCACCAGTACACAGTTTTACTACGCTCTGGCTTCATTCTGCAGCCGTGCTTCGCTTGCGATGTGACATTGATTTCACTTTCAAAATCACCAGTATCTTAGTCTCTAGCTAAAATATCCTCGGGTCAGATTCTAACAGCAACTGTTTGACTTGATCAACTGTAAATCGTTGCCTTTTACTGTTTTGTCTCAGATACTTGTTATACTACAACTGGGTTTTGGAGCAGCCAACTGCTCAGTTTAACACTTCTTGCCACCCACTGCAGTACTACCTACTGCTTTTTTTTACTTTGCTTGACTAATTTTTATGTTTCGACATAATAAAGCAATCAAAACCACTCTGAATTTACTGATAAAATGTTCTCAGTTTCGCCTTATAAACCCACATATAAAAAGCTATCAGTCTGGCAAAACCAAGCGGCATCAGTGGGCGCATGAGACGTAGATGATAATATAGCACTGGCTGACAGGTAATAACGGTAGATTGGCAGGCCGGTAAACTGGCTTTTCGGGTATATACACCTTTCTGGTAGGCTGGTTTTTGGGCCTGCCGGGGTTTAAAGTGTTAAAAAAATTTAATTCCTAAAAACTGAAAATAAGTATTCATTCTCCTGTGCATACTTTATTCAATTCTTCAACTGCACAAGTCTCTATTAATTCTACACGAGAGACTAAGATTTGAGAATTCCTACTTGTAAAATAACTCACCTGTGAGAGGTTAGGTGGGAGTGGTGGAGGGCAGCAATTTTGAGGTCTCACCACAGATGTCTGATGGGGTTAAGTTCAGGACTATAACTGGGCCACTCAAGCACATCCATTGTCCTCATGTTAAGGCACCACATTATTGCTGGGATTCCTTGTCCTGCTAACAGACAAACCTCCTCTCCAGATGAAGCTTTCTGGCTGAGAAGGGAATAGTAAATGAGCTGAATAAATATTTAACCCAAGTATTTATAAAGGAAGAAACAAGAGGTAAGCCTCATGCAGAAGTAAAAAGAAATCTGAGTTCATAGATTTAAAAATGAAGTCACATGTGTATAATAAACTCTTAATACATTGAAGAATAATAAAATCCCTTGAACAAGATTAATAGAACACTCTAGACAAGAACAGGCCATTCAGCTTAACAAAGCTCTCCAGTTCTATCCACATATTTCTTCCAAAAAAACATCAAGTCGAGTTTTGAAAGTCGCTAAAGTCTTACTGTCTACCACAGTACTTGGTCGCTTATTCCAAGTGTCCCTTATTCTTTGTGTAAAGAAAAACTTCCTAATGTCTGTGCGAAATTTACCCTTCACAAGTTTCCAACTGTGTCCCCATGTTCTTGATGAACTCATTTTAAAATAACACTCTCGATCCACTGGACTAATTCCCTTCATAATTTTAAACACTCCAATCAGGTCACCTCTTAATCTTCTTTTGCTTAAACTGTATAGGCTCAGCTCTTTTAATCTTTCCTCATAATTCAACCCCTGCAGCCCTGAATCAGCCTAGTTGCTATTCTCTGGACCTTTTCTTGTGCTGTTATGTCCTTTTTGTAGCCTGGAGACCCAAACTGCACACAGGACTCCAGATGAGGCCTCACCAGTGTGTTATAAAGCTTGAACTGATCCTCCTGTGACTTGTACTCCACACATCAAGGCGCTATATAACCTAACAGTCTGTTAGCCTTCTTAATGGCTTCTGAACACTGTTGGAAAGTCGATAGCTTAGAGCCCGCTATGCCTCCTAACTCCTTCTCATAAGGTGGACTCTCGATTTTCCGACCGTCCATTGTGTACTCAAACCTAACATTTTTACTTCCCATGTGTAATTCTTTACATTTACTGACATTAAATTTCATCTGCCACAAATCTGCCCAAGCCTGTATGCTATCCAAGTCATTCTGTGATGATATAACAGATTCCAAATTATCTGCTAATCCACCTATCTTGGTATCATCTGCAAACTTAACCAGCTTGCTACTTATAGTCCTAAATCATGGGATTTTACTCATTGTATTGAAACGAACGAAAGATGTCATCTATAATGCCCTCCATAATGTTTAGCACAGAGACACATTTTGTAAGAGTTTGAATTTGAATCCTAGTCCAATGTGCACCTAGCATTTGTCTGAGTCTCATATCCATCTGAGCTTATGAATAAAAGCGGATCCTGTTATTTTATTATTTATTACTATGATAAATGCATTTTTTGTTATTTTAAATAACCCTTAAGAGAAAATGTTATATTTTTGGTATAATCATTGTTCTCTTGTTTATGCGCTAAGTTGATGGCAAACTTAGGAAACATATGGTTCAGAATATTAAAATGAACGTTGTTTTGTCTTGGTAGTGTAATATATTATTCTACTTTCCCCTTTTGTATTATTAATATGTAGCCTTTTTAAGAATGCCTCAAATCGCACATACTTTCCACTGTTTATAAGGTATTATAGTATATAACTTCTCCTCACCTTCCCTCCTATATCTATAACCTCAGGCAATTAGGTGTTGTAAAAGACAAGCAGGAGTTAAGTTACATATTAAATAATGCTTATTGATAATAGTCATAAATAATAACAATATGCAAAGTACATTTGAATATTGGCAACCATACAACCTGATAAATGGTGATGTGTAGTTTCAGGTGGCACATAGACTTGTTAGTTACTTAAAAATGACTCTAGTTAAGGCTTCATTTGTGGTCAGCTTTCTTCAGAACAGGCCGCATGCCTGTTTCAATATGGCTGCTAAGCTGTGCTCTTCATTGTGTTGTTCTTGTCAGTTCATGGTGTGAGATGCTTCTTCATCAGATGTTAGTAAGAGAGAGAGAGTGAGGTTAAGCAAGCAAATTTATAGATTCTCTGTCCAACCCCTAGAGCCAATAGGATGTCATGGTACTTAAAGGCTTCTGATACAAGCCAGTTCCAAACAGCCATACTTCAGAACAATGGGAAAATAGAACATCTTAACACCTGCCATTCCCAAAAACCATATGTTAAGGTAAAGCTTGGCAGTTAGGCAGCTTGGCTTTCCTATGGGGGTTGAAAGACTTTAGCAGAGAAACACTTGCCAAACTCGTTTTAGGCACATCCACCAAATCCTGTCGTTATCAATAATGTCATTATCGATAATGTAACACTAATATTACATTGCTTTGCCTAAGTTACAAATAAAGACATACAAAATATTTATCAAGTTATATGCAAAATCTCACATCACAACAAACGTGCATCCTGGTGTACTTTTAACCCTCCTGAATAGTCAATTATTTAAGGAATCGACGTTTGTCATGTTCCGTTAGCAACTAGGTGTAACCAATCATGTTAAAAGTTTTCTAATTATGTAGTGAATTCCTTTTTGAGTAGTGACCTAATCAATGAATTGTATAAATAGAGCACAGAGGACACTTTAATCTTTGCAAAAACACTGACATGATAAGTTTTTGCCTCTGTGACATTTAGATAAAGAATAGTGATTAACGCTTTCTCCTGCCTGTTTTTTACTGCTTAAATGGGGCATTCCAGTGGGGGTGGGGGTGTCTGTATTCATAATTTTCTTCCACAATTTTTCCTTGATTTCCCCTTCTGCTCCACAGTTTAAAATCACAAATCAAACAATTCAGACCCAATCAAAGCGCACAATGCAGACTTTCACTTTAGGGTATTTGTGTACATTTTGGTTACACCATGTTGAAATGACAAAACATTTTCTATATGGTACCCCCTTGGCGTCTCAGGTGTTTGTGATTCCTCAGATGGGTTTCACTGCTTCATAAGATACCTCTGCTTGCTGCTACCCTTTGGAGTCTGTAGTTGCTGTTGCTCAACACGAGGACAAGAGCTGTGCCAATGAAAGTCAGAGAAGCCATCATGAGGCTGAAAAACAAGAATAAAACCATTGGAGATATTACTAAAACCGGAGGATGACTGAAATCAACTGTCTAGAATATCATGAAGAAGAAAGAACACACTGGTGATCTTAAGTATTAAACAAAGGGGCTGCTAGGCCCAGGAAGACCTCCACTGCTGATGACAGAAGAATCCTCACTATGGTCAAGAAAAAGCAACAAACCCCTGCCTGACAGATCAGGGGGCTGATGTGTGTGTGTGTGTGTGTGTGTAGGTGAAGACTATCAGCAGCAGACGTTATTAACAGAAATACAGATGCCACACTGCAAGATGAGCACCATTAGTTAACCACAAAAACAGAATGATCAGATTACAGTTTGTGAAAAAGAGTTTAAAAGAGCCTGCAGAATTCTGGGAAAAGGTCTTGTGGACAGACAAGACAAAGATGAACCTGCTGTGTCAGATTGATACCGAGAGCAAAGTGTGGAGATGACAAGGAACTGCCCAAGATCCAAAGCAGACCACATCACCTGCTAAACACGGTGCTGGGGGAGTTATGGTTTGGGCAGGTATGGCTACCACAGGTCCTGGCACACTTCTCTTCATTGGTGATGGAACTGTTGACGCCCTTCACACAATGAATTCCGAGGTGTAGAGAAACATCTGATCTGCTCAAGTTCAAGTAAATTTCTCCAAACTTATTGGACCGCGCTTCATCCTACAACAAGATAATGATCTAAACATGCCGTTAAGACAACACAGGAGTTTGTCAAATCTAAACAACGGAAACTTCCTGTAATGGTCAAGCCAGTCTCCTGATTTAAATCAAAATTAGCAGGCCTTCCATACACTGACAAGAAAACTAAATGAAACAAAGTGCCCCGAAACAAGCAGCAGCTGAAGATGGCAACATGAGAGGCTTGGCAGAGCATCACCAGAGAAGATCCTAAGCACATGATGATGTCTATGAGTGGCAGACTTCAAAAAGTCACTGCATGAAAAGGATAAGTGAACAAGTCATGACTATGATGGCTTTAATAGACCTGCCGTTGGTGTGTCTAAACATTATGGTGTCCTGAAATGGGAGGACTGTGTAGTAAAAGTGTTGTGTGACCAAAATGTCTGCAAATCCCTAGTCTGCAATGTGCACTTTAATCACAATGTATGAATTGTTTTATTTGTAATTTTAAACTGTGGAGTGGATGGAGAAATCAAGGAAACATGTGTCTTTGTCCCAAACATCATGGAGGGCACTGTATAAACCCTTATTAGACATATCTAAGCTGTCACATCAGAAAGAAGAACTACCCACGGATTGGAAAGTTGGAAATTTTAGTGATTGGCACAAATGGATATAATGAGGTTATTAGAAATAAATCTGATACATTAGGATTAAAAGTCAAGACAGAGGTAAAGAATTTAGGGGTAACTATTGACTCTGACCTGAATTTTAAATCACATATTAATCAGATTACTAGGACAGCATTTTTTCACTTAAGAAATATAACAAAAGTTAGACCTCCAATAACATTGCAAGAAATTGAGAAATTAGTTCACACTTTTGTTTTCAGTCAGCTAGATTACTGTAACGCACTCCTCTAAGGACCACCCAAAATAGATATCAATCGATTGCAATGAGTGCAGAATGGAGCTGTTAGAATCTTAACTAGGAAAAGAAAATCTCGAGCACATCACACCAGTCTTAGTGTCACTACACTGGTTACCTGTGCCATTTAGAATTGACTTTAAAATACTGCTTATGGTTTACAAAGCTTTAATAATAATAATCTGCTCCATCTTATATTTCAGAATGTCTGTCACCTTACACTCCAAATCGTAACTTAGATCTTCAAATGAGGGTCTGCTTATTATTCTAAGAGCTAAACGTAAAACAAGTGGTGAGGCGGCCTTCTGCTATTATGCACCTAAAATCTGGAATAGCCTGCCGATAGGAATTCACCAGGCTAATGTGGTGGAGCACTTTAAAAAACTGCTAAAAACACATTACTTTAACATAGCTTTCTCAGAGCTTAATTTTAGTTTAATCCTGACACTCTGTACCTGGAACCTGCAGGTGCATTATTTATCGTATATACTTGCGTATAAGTCAGGTCTTGAAACCCGAAAAATCGATCATAAAATCAGACCCCGATTTATATACTCATTCAAAAATATGACACTTTTTTTTTTACATCTTCTTGCTTCCTCCAATCTCGCACCGGTTTCTCAGACACAATGAATTTTGTTTCAGCAGCGCAGTTACCAATTTCTTTTCCCACGTCAACAACTTTTAATTAAAAACAGCTTCATATTTTCTTCTGATTGAACGCTCTATCGTAGATAAGGGATGCTCTTACGACAAAGGTGTATGAGGGTGTGAGATATAAAAAACACACAACAGTGCAAACGTCGTTTTGGAATAGTTTGGGTATTACCATGTGATCACGTCGGCACAATACATAGAAAAGACAAGATAGCGTGCTCCGTGGTTACTCTCTAAGGTGGGCATTAGCAAATTGTAATCTCTTGGACAAATAGTGTGAGTTTTCAGCATTCGACTTATATGACCGACATTATAAAAACTGGAAATTATAAATATACTAGCAAAATACCCGCGCTTCGCAGCGGAGAAGTAGTGTGTTAAAGAAGTAATGAAAAATTAAAGGAAACATTTTGAAAATAACATAACATGATTGTCAATGTAATTGTTTTGTCACTGTTATGAGTGTTGCTGTCATATATATATATATATATATATATATATACATATATACACACACATACATACATACACACACATCATATATACAGTATATATATCTATATATATATCTATATCTATATTTCTCTCTCTATATATACACATACATACTGTACATACATACATACATACATACACACACACACTATATATATATATCTATCTATCTGTATATATATATATATATTTATATACATATATATACTAGCAGAATACCCGCGCTTCGCAGCGGAGAAGTAGTGTGTTAAAGAAGGTATGAAAAAGAAAAGGAAAAATTTTAAAAATAACGTAACATGATTGTTAATGTAATTGTTTTGTCATTGATATGAGTGTTGTTCTCATATCAATATATATAATATATCTATCTATCTATATATCTATATCTATATCTATATCTATATATATATATATATAGTAAAATACATATCTATATACATATCTACATATACACATATATATATATATATGCATACCTATCTACATCATACTGTATATACACACACATATACATACATACATACACAGACACACACATATATATAATTTGTGTGTGTGTATGTATGTATGTATGTATGTGTGTGTGTGTGTATACACATACATACAAACATGCACACAGGTATATATAAATATATGTGTATATATATATGTATGTGTCTATATGTGTGTGTATAGCTTTGATCACTGAGTGCAATGGAAAAATAATAAAATGTAGTCTATAAGTTATTAAACAGTAAAATATTAACGTTTTAAGAAGTAAAGGTACATTGAGCACTACTGGAGTGGTTGCGGGTAAACTACATTTTAAAGACGGTATAACAGAACAGGTAAGTAGTACTAACAGCAGCTAAAATGTATATGGATCATCTCTCGGTAGTAGATCCCTTTTGAAAGGCGCTACACGACGGCTGTGGTATAGAAATTACATTTTCTATGTGAAAGTCCAAATTTCTGCCTCTGGTAATGTGCCTTACCAGCAATTAAAGAAAATTAGTTTTGTGTCCTCTGCAGTGTTAAGAGAGAAAGGCTTTGGTTTGGGATAAAAGGAAAAAAGGTGTAAAGAAAGGAAAGTTGCCTTTTTCTTTTATATAGTATAGAGAGATGTGTTCGGTGACGATATGAGCGCCTTTTGGGGACAGTCGCGGTGGGTCTTGTGCAGACTGGTGAGACGTCCCAGCTATTAATCGGCTGTGATGGCACTGTCAGTCCTTCACTCCTGTGCGTGTCTTCATAATCCGAGCTGACGACCTCATAATCGTATACGTGCAAAATAAAGTGTGAAGTGCCTTAATATTATTTTGCCGCGGTGTAGAAAAGGGGTCCCGTGTTTGCACTTGTCTGGGCTATAGCTCAGGGGGAGGATGAAAAAAATTAAAAGTGCTCAGTCAGCGTCTCAAAGGCTGGCACAGCTATGCGCGCGCGCCGGCTGCTCGACTTTTGCTGGGCAGGAGACGCCAGTTTTTGCAGACACGTTCACATGATCAAAAGTCTCCGCGCTCTTTGGAGGTCATTCATATACAAAATACCCGGGCCTCGCAGCGGAGAAGTAGTGGGTTAAAGAAGTAATGAAAAAGAAATGGAAACATTTTAACAATAACGTAACATGATTGTCATGAGTGTTGCTGTCATATATATGCCTGCCTAAATAAGTCACCCTCGCTTCGCTCTTACTTTTTTACCGTTCATTTAATCATGGCTAGTGGCGGAAAAATTATAAAATGGAAGGAGGATTACACTGAGTATGGCTTTACCAAAACAATTATTGATGGCGAATCGATTATTCATAAAGCTTGAATTGGTGATCTGTTTTTGTGTGTTAACCTCATATTTTTTCATACTTCTTCTCAAACCAAGGTGGTGCGAGGCTAAAATGAATTGGGATGCGCTGATCAATGT
>JANRMT010062834.1:61470820-61492977 GCA_026402145.1 Polypterus bichir lapradei
ATGATACATTTTATTTATATAGCGCCTTTCCCATGCTCAAGGCACTTACAGAAAATAAGAGAAAACAGCAGGGTATACAGCGTATAGCATTGTACAAACCACATAAATAAATAAATAAAGAATATTAAGACAGTAAATTCAGAGAAAGTCTAACAGACAGCAGAATTGATGGTCTCACACACACACACAGGTTACATAAGCATTTTGACAGAGAGGTAAACTGAGAGAAGGGGAATGAAGTCAAGTAGAGCTAAAAGCCTTCCTGAACAAATGAGTTTTGAGTTGTTTTTTTAAAAGAATTCATGGAGTCAGCTGACCTGATTAATTTCGGTAGGTCATTCCAGAGTCTGGGCACTCGCTATACAGCTGAAGGCCCTGCTGTCACCCATGGAGTGTAGATTAGTGTGGGGCACAACAAGATTGCCAGAATTAGAGGACCTTAGTGGGCGGGCAGGCACATAGTGATGGAGAAGGTCACTGATGTAGTTTGGTGCGAGGTTATTTAAGGCTTTGTAGGTTATAAGTAGGATTTTATATTCGATTCTGTAAGGCACAGGGAGCCAGTGAAGACAGAGCAGGATGGGTGTGATGTGCTCGCTGCTGCTGGTTCGAGTAAGGACTCTTGCTGGTTGTTTTTCATTCGCAGCCCGGTGGTGGCGGCGACCTGACCCGCGATGTATATATTTCGGGCGCTGCAAAATACCGGCGTCTTTTAGGATGTTCCAATCAGACCATTTGCTCTGGACAAACTGTTTAATAAGAAGGAGTTTGTCATGAGAGTGTGATACTTTTTAGCATGATTTTTAGCATGATACTTGGCAATACTTATCTGAAAAGCAGTGGAGAAGCAGCACAGCATAGCGGAACCAGTAGAGCAGGCGGGTATGGAAGCGTAGATTAGGTGAATGGCGATAGCAAAGCAGCAAAAGCATAGCAGGAGGAGGTAGCAGGATTTGGAGGTTCCAATACACAGCCACAAACAGTAACGCTGGTTAATTGCATGCGTGATCGCCCCGGAGCCATAGGCCAGGTTAGTATGAGCATCAGATCAGATCCCAGTCGTAGAGTACTGTAAAATGAATCGGGAGCAGATCAGCATAGCGAATATAATCACGGAGACAGATCATCCCGAGGTCATATATGCCAGGTACAAAGAAATGTTCGTAGGTCTCGTCCCGCGATCCACAGACTCAGCTGTTCCCAATCAAAGTAGAGTCCATAAAATCTGTAAATACTAAGCCAAATCCACGCAATTCAAGTCTGCTGTATCCACGAACTATACGTACAATAAAAGAAATAAAACAAGCGTGAGAAAGTGTAGAATTAAAGCGAATTTTGCGAAAAGTGTTGTTAACAGGGAGGAGCGGCAGCAACTTGCGTGCACCAGCGTCCCCTCACCTGTTTGACACTAATGTGTTTTTTCTGTTGATCAGTGTCAAAAAATCCTTATGAAATCCAATTCAATGCTGTAGAGCAACAAATGTGAAAATGCCCAAGGGGTGAATATATTTTAGCAGGCATTGAAGTCGGCAGAAGAACATGTTGCTACTGAAGAGCAAATCATAATGGAGAACAGAAGAATAAGACATCAGAAACTATTGGTGAAGGATCAGTTGAATCCATTTTTCCTGATGAATTAAACATAAGCAAGCTCTATGCTTGCTAGGTTCTCTGAATGATAACTCCTGAAATGAAGCATCTGTACCTTCAAAGCTTCAAGAAAAACACTAAGTGATTGAATTTGAAATGGGAGACATTTAAGAAGTGTTGGGCATCCTGAGAAGGGCTGCCAACTTTTCTTTCTCTGGAAATGAGGACATTGGGGTCGGAAAATGAGGACTTCTGAGGACGCCTTTCCCTATGATGCCATAGTACGCCTTTATACTGTCTTATGGTTTTTTAAAAATGATATAAACCTTTAGTAGCAGTTTATCAATAATTATCACATGATGGCCACAATCACCATCACTGGCAAACTAATAACCCATTAAACATTTTGAATATGTCAAGCCTCTTAAATTAACAGACTTTATTCCTTCCATTCTTATTTGGAAAGCTTAACCGTTGTTAACCTGTAAAAAAAAAATGATACACATGGTAAACTCACTTCTAGTAAAATAAAAATAATTTTACTCTTTTCAATTTAGTTTATTTGCATTCATCTACATTCCTTTATATTTTTCCACTGAAGCTATATTTCTCAGTAAATCTGGGTTCTTGGATAAATTTGAATAGAAATCTTTACATAATATGTTACTGAAACTGAATCTTGGGAGCGTTAGCCCCTTCACTGAGTCTGTTATGCCCTTTTGAAAACAAGGATATTTGTCATTCAAGTAGCTTGTGAACTTGCACTTTCTTTTTGGCATAATGGGTATCTCTGAATTTATGTAAATAAAAGAATTATGGAAATATTATTAAATTACTGTAGTGACTTATTACTTCTGATAACTCAAAAGATATTGCATCTATATGACAGAATAAATGTGTGTGTTTTTTATTTTTATAAATTAACTGAAATTTTAATAGTTGACTCATTCATTTACAATTATAAATCCATTTAGGAACAACGGGTGGTAATAATAATATTTTCCACTAAAATATTACGATGCAGCACTTACTTGCACTTAAATACGATGGACTGTATCTGGATGTATGAAATTTCTTGTTTAACCAAGCTGCTGAAAGAAGAATCGAAAATAAGATCTCACATAGAAAACATGAAATTGCAATTTCGATTTTGAATAAATTCACTTAGCTACGGTGAATTACGATTACACATAATTAAGGAATAGGAACAGCATAGGAACAACAGGTGGTAATAATATTTTCCACTAAAATATTACGAAGCAGTACTTACTCGCACTTAAATACGACAGACTGTATCTGGATATATGAAATTTCTTGTTTAACCAAGCTGCTGAAAGAAGAATCGAAAATAAGATCTCACAGAGAAAACGTGAAATTGTAATTTCGATTTTGAATAAATTCACTCAGTTATGGTGAATTAGGATTACACATAATTAAGGAAAGGAACAACATTTATAATGAACTGTCTACTCGCCAAGAAGATAAAGCTGAATTCAAAAGATGAAGTGAAACAACCAAGTTGGACAGATATTAATTATTGTCGTCAATATCTGCGTTGTTTACTACCGAAATGGAAGTGAAGAATCTGGGGAAAAGTGTGTGCAGTACTTCTGCAAATGCTGATTACTGTATGGCTTTCAATTTTTACCAATGATTTATGGAGATTTTCAAATTTTAGGGGCCAAAATTCTGGACATTTTCAAAATTTTAGAAATTCCTCTCGGACAGTCCATAGACTGTAAAAATGTTCAGGAAAATGAGTTGGTTCGTCACGTGGTGGGTGCGGCAACGCGCTGTATCAGTGCATACTCCCAACCTCTCTATCGTTCTCATAGCTGATGATAAAACTTGGATACATCATTACGGTTCTAAGGCTAAGGATCTGTGCTGGTATGTCAAAGGTTGCCGGTTTAAATCCCCTTACTGCCAAAAGGGATCCTACTTCACTGGGCTCTTGAGCAAGGCCCTTAAAGCACAGGACCAGTGTACAATGGTCGACACTGCAGTCTGACCTTCAATTGTCATGCAAAAAGATAATTTCCCCTCTGGGATTAATAAAGTACATCAAATAAAAAAAAATGAACCTCAAAGTCCAAAATATAATGAAAACAAAGGAAGGATGGGCATTGCCCAACACCAAAAGAAATTTCAGGTTTAAGCCTGTGCCACCATGTCATGCAGTATACACCATTTATAATGATGTTTAGGGTGCTGTAAATATTCTTTACATGCCTCTGTGGTAAATCACACTATAGCACCAGTGTTTACCCTGTACAGTATAAGTGTGTGAGTGTGTAACTGTTCTTAAGATTGTTTTTGTTTGGATTAAATGGCTACATAAAGAGGGTTTACCTCGAGCATTGAAAGATGGTGTAATTGAGAGAACTCCAGTAGAGAGAAACGGTAAGGCAGCTGCATGTCTGCAGCATTAAGCGAGGGCGAGCAGTGGACCCCTACACCATTTGATCCAGGTGGGTGTTGAGGAGGCATCCTGGAAAATGGTACCAAGCTGCAAGAAAGAGAAAGCATTTTATGAAGCTGCTCCAGTATGAAAAAAGGGGCTGTGAGAGAGATAAGAAGAAGTGACTACTTACCAGAGGGTTATCGGAGTTGGAGTGTTGTGATCAAGCGAGGGCACAGATTTGAAAGCTTCTTACCAGGTTATGCTGCATGGAGAAGACTACTGAAGGCGTTCTCCAGGATTGGTGGAGAGGATACCAAGGGGGGGTATAAGAAGGACTCAGTGGGCGTCTTCTTGTGCAGAAGGTCCTCGCTGCGGCATGTGGAACAAGGTGTGCCTAAATTGGGCAGAGTTAAACTTTTAACTGCGCCTGTAATCATTAAGATATCACGTGTTTAGGACCTGATGGGCTCTACGCAAGACAGGAAAGATGCGACCTGCATGGAAATAATGAAAATTGAATGTTTATGTAACGTGAATTATTTGGCAGTTGCAAATATTGGTGTCCGATAACTCTCCTACAACGAATAATCTTGAACAATACTGTAACCAGTAGCTGTATTAGTCAGACTATTAATTGTAGCCTGACAACTGATATTACCAGTGTGTGGAACGGGGCGTGGCACCTGTGCATTATGGGCGGGGTTAAAGGTTTATAGCCATGATTAGCTATGCCGCAGTCTGCAGTGAGGGGTAATTTGTCTTTGTCTGCAAGTGCTAGTGGAGTGGGAACCCCAGTACTACAGAGCAGCCTGAGAAAGAAAAGGAAGGGGATGCACTTACTCTTGGACCACGAAGAAGTGGGGACCAATGTGGTGAGCTGGACATGTGTTTTATTTAAATTCATTTATCTTTCCTTTCCTTCATTCCCTGGAGCAACTTGAAAGAAGCTAAAGGGACAAAGGACCAGAGGACTGGACCTGTTGGCGTGTTATTGTTTTTGATTCCAAAAGTCCTTGATGGTCCATTCAAAGTAACCTGTACAAGAGAGAAGGGAACAGAACTAGAGTCACAGAGCTTCTGAATGTTTTCTTTTTATTTCATCATATTTGCTCATACAACATGAACCGTGATTTTGTTTTTTTTGATGGACTTGCTAGAGTGAAATCTCTCTTCACTTCAGCTTTGAAATGTATAATATCACCTTGTGTTTTCATTCAAGAACTGTCAAGTTTTGTAGCATCTTGTCTGTGTCTTTCTCTCACCCAACACAACCCATCTTTGGTACGACAACACAATGCCTCCCCATGGTTGAACTGCTGCAAGTAGTGTAAATCTGTAAAATTCATCAGCGAATATGTAAAGTTTGTCTGTGACCTCGTTCGCCAAATATTTTCCTGGAAATTCGACTTGCGGTTGGCTCATGCAACCATTTTATTCAAGCTCCCCATGATGGTTTTCAAAGCCAAAGTGACATCACAGGTCTGTAGCAGCCATGTGCAGAACTATCACGCGTACCAACTGTAAGATTATTGCCAATCAGCTTCGGGCATGTGTGACATCACCACTGGATTTCCAGCCTGCAGACATTAACAGAAGATAATAAATAAAAGCAGTATTTTCATTTGAAGAGTACATCAGCTGACCAGAAGGAGTACTGCAGCTGGATATAGAACACTAATATAACCATGTTACTCCTTGCAGTGCAGCACTGCATGACAAATTTGCATGTACAATTAGCCATGTGCCCAGCTACAAACTCAAAATGAGTCTTAAAGAAGCCCTGAATGAGACACCATTAAATAAGAATAAATCAAAGATTTATTACAGTATAAGAGGCGTTCCTTTCTTCTTCATGGAGGAAAAAAAAAGTGAGAAGCATCTCCACAGATACCAGGGAAACAAAAATGATATTTTGACTGCGCCCGGAGTCAGTTCCCCGCTGTCACTTTGTATCATGGCCAATGTGTGCCCTGAGACTAGTATTCTGCCAGCACAATGATTTACAGTGCATCCGGAAAGTATTCACAGCGCATCACTTTTTCCACATTTTGTTATGTTACAGCCTTATTCCAAAATGGATTAAATTCATTTATTTCCTCAGAATTCTACACACAACACCCCATAATGACAACATGAAGAAAGTTTACTTGAAGTTTTTGCAAGTTTATTAAAAATAAAAAAAACTGAGAAATCACATGTACATAAGTATTCACAGCCTTTGCTCAATACTTTGTCGATGCACCTTTGGCAGCAATTAGAGCCTCAAGTCTTTTTGAATATGATGCCACAAGCTTGGCACACCTATCCTTGGCCAGTTTCGCCCATTCCCCCTTGCAGCATCTCTCAAGCTCCATCAGGTTGGAAGGGAAGCGTCGGTGCACAGCCATTTTAAGATCTCTCCAGAGATGTTCAATCGGATTCAAGTCTGGGCTCTGGCTGGGCCACTCAAGGACATTCACAGAGTTGTCCTGAAGCCAATCCTTTGATATCTTAGCTGTGTGCTTAGGGTCGTTGTCCTACTGAAAGATGAACCGTCGCCCCAGTCTGAGGTCAAGAGCGCTCTGGAGCAGGTTTTCATCCAGGATGTCTCTGTACATTGCTGCAGTCATCTTTCCCTTTATCCTGACTAGTCTCCCAGTTCCTGCCGCTGAAAGACATCCCCACAGCATGATGTTGCCACCACCATGCTTCACTGTAGGGATGGTATTGGCCTATTGATGAGCAGTGCCTGGTTTTTTCCAAACGTGACGCCTGGCATTCACACCAAAGAGTTCAATCTTTGTCTCATCAGACCAGAGAATTTTGTTTCTCATGGTCTGAGAGTCCTTCAGGTGCCTTTTGGCAAACTCCAGGCGGGCTGCCATGTGCCTTTTACTAAGGAGTGGCTTCCGTCTGGCCACTCAGGCCTGATTGGTGGATTGCTGCAGAGATGGTTGTCCTTCTGGAAGGCTCTCCTCTCTCCACAGAGGACCTCTGGAGCTCTGACAGAGTGACCATCGGGTTCTTGGTCCCTGACTAAGGACTTTCTCCCCCGATCGCTCAGTTTAGATGGCCGGCCAGCTCTAGGAAGAGTCCTGGTGGTTTCGAACTTCGTCCATTTATGGATGATGGAGGCCACTGTGCTCATTGGGACCTTCAAAGCAGCAGAAATTTTTCTGTAACCTTCCCCAGATTTGTGCCTCGAGACAATCCTGTCTCGGAGGTCTACAGACAATTCCTTTGACTTCATGCTTGGTTTGTGCTCTGACATGAACTGTCAACTGTGGGACTTTCTATAGACAGGTGTGTGCTTTCCAAATCATGTCCAATCAACTGAATTTACCATAGGTGAACTCCAATTAAGCTGCAGAAACATCTCAAGGATGATCAGGGGAAACAGGATGCACCTGAGCTCAATTTGGAGCTTCATGGCAAAGGCTGTGAATACTTATGTACATGTACTTTCTAAATATTTTTATTTTTAATAAATTTGCAAAAACCTCAAGTAAACTTTTTTCACATTGTCATTATGGGGTGTTGTGTGGAGAATTCTGAGGAAAAAATGAATTTAATCCATTTTGGAATAAGGCTGTAACAACAAAATGTGGAAAAAGTAATGCGCTGTGAGTACTTTCTGGATGCACTGTATTATTATATTTACTTATTGGTAGTTTGTATCTGTTTATTGACTTTTGTCTCTGGTATTCATTCCCTCTTTGTCTTTTGTTACTTGAGGCACAGTGGGTAGCACAGCTCAGATCACATTATTGGTCATAATAATCAGCCCAGCACCATTGGCAGACATTTCCTCAGCCCTCAGGGACCCTTAAAAAACACCACTGCACCGTTATAATCCAATCAAAACTAGTGACTTCAGTGCGTTTTGTGGAGTTCTGCAAAGTTATGGAACATTTCCATGGTTTTGCCAGACTCATGGTGAAGCGAACTCCGTAAGGTTCACACATCAACGGTTTCAAGGTTTTTGTGGGCATGGGGCATTACGACCTCAAAATGTCCACATAACCAGTCAGTCTTACACCCCAATTTCCTTTACCATTTATGTCAGTCAATCAAGACAAAGTGGTGAGGAAAGTCAATACGCAAACTGTTGCAAAACTGTGGACTCAAAAAAGAAATGCCACAATGTATAAGGCCGTATCACAGGACATACAGTCATATGAAAAAGTTTGGGAACCCCTCTTAATTCTTTGGATTTTTGTTTATCATTGCCTGAGCTTTCAAAGTAACAACTTCTTTTTAATATATGACATGTCTTATGGAAACAATTGTATTTCAGGAGTGACATTAAGTTTATTGCATTAACAGAAAATATGCAATATGCATCATAACAAAATGGGTCCTCCTTCCCATGGGCTCACCACCTATGGGAGGGGCCAAGGAGGTTGGGTGCAGTGTGAGTAGGGTGGTGGCCGAAGGCGGGGACCTTGGCGGTCTGATCCTCGGCTACAGAAACTGGCTCTTGGGACGTGGAATGTCACCTCTCTGAAGGGGAAGGAGCCTGAGCTAGTGCGCGAGGTCGAGAGGTTCCGGCTAGATATAGTCGGACTCACCTCGACGCACACCTTGGACTCTGGAACCAATCTCCTTGAGAGGGGCTGGACTCTCTACCATTCTGGAGTTGCCCCCGGTGAGAGGCACCGAGCAGGTGTGGGCATACTTATTGCCCCCCCGACTTGGAGCCTGTGCATTGGGGTTTACCCCGGTGGACGAGAGGGTGGCCTCCCTCCGCCTTCGGGTGGGGGGAAGGGTCCTGACTGTTGTTTGTACGTATGCGCCGAACAGCAGTTTGGAGTATCCACCCTTTTTGGAGTCTCTGGAGGGGGTGCTAGAGGGCATACCTTCTGGGGATTCCCTCGTTTTGCTGGGAGACTTCAATGCTCACGTGGGCAATGACAGTGAAACCTGGAAGGGCGTGATTGGGAGGAATGGCCCCCCCGATCTGAACCCGAGCGTTGTTTTGTTATCGGACTTCTGTGCTCGTCACGGATTGTCCATAACGAACACCATGTTCAAGCATAAGGGTGTTCATATGTGCACTTGGCACCAGGACACCCTAGGCCTCAGTTCAATGATTGACTTTGAGGTCGTGTCGTCGGACTTGCGGACATATGTCTTGGACACTCGGGTGAAGAGAGGGGCAGAGCTGTCAACTGATCACCACCTGGTGGTGAGTTGGCTTCGATGGTGGGGGAAGATGCCGGTCAGACCTGGTAGGCCCAAACGTGTTGTAAGGGTCTGCTGGGAACGACTGGCAGAGTCCCCTGTCAGAAGTGGCTTCAACTCCCACCTCCGGCAGAACTTCAGCCACGTCCCGAGGGAGGTGGGGGATATTGAGTCAGAATGGGCCATGTTCCGTGCCTCTATTGTTGAGGCGGCTGAACGGAACTTTGGCCGCAAGGTGGTCGGTGCCTGTCGTGGTGGCAATCCACGAACCCGTTGGTGGACATCGGCGGTGAGGGATGCCGTCAAGCTGAAGAAGGAGTCCTATAGGACCTTTTTGTCCTGTGGGTCTCTGGAAGCAGCTGATAGGTACCGGCAGGCCAAGCGGAATGCGGCTTCGGTTGTTGCTGAGGCAAAAACTCGGGCATGGGAGGAGTTTGGAGAGGCCATGGGGAACGGCTTTCGGACGGCTTCGAGTAGATTCTGGTCCACCGTCCTGCGTCTCAGGAGGGGGAAGCAGTGCAGTGTCAACACCGTATATGGTGGGGATGGTGTGCTGCTGACCTCGACTTGGGACGTTGTGAGGAGTACTTCGAAGACCTCCTCAATCCCACTAACATGCCTTCCAATGAGGAAGCAGAGCCTGGGGACTCTGAGGTGGGCTTTCCCATCTCTGGGACTGAAGTCACCGAGGTGGTCAAAAAACTCCTTGGTGGCAGGGCCCCGGAGGTGGATGAGATACGCCCGGAGTTCCTTAAGGCTCTGGATGTTGTAGGACTGTCTTGGTTGACACGTCTCTGCAACATCGCATGGACATCGGGGACAGTGCCTCTGGATTGGCAGACCGAGGTGGTGGTCCCCCTCTTTAAAAAGGGGGACCGGAGGGTGTGTTCCAACTACAGAGGGATCACACTCCTAAGCCTCCCTGGAAAAGTCTATTCGGGGGTTCTGGAGAGGAGGGTCCGTCAAATAGTCGAACCTCGGATTCAGGAGGAACAGTGTGGTTTTCATCCTGGTCGCGCAACAGTGGACCAGCTCTACACCCTTAGCAGAATCCTGGTGGGTGCATGGAAGTTTGCCAAACCAGTCTACATGTGTTTTGTGGACTTGGAAAAGGCGTTCGACCGTGTCCCTCGGGGAACCCTGTGGGGGGTGCTCCGGGAGTATGGGGTACTGGACCCCCTGATAAGGGCTGTTTGGTCCCTGTACAACCGGTGTCAGAGCTTGGTCCGCATTGCTGGCAGCAAGTCGAGCCCGTTTCCAGTGAGAGTTGGACTCCGCCAGGGCTGCCCTTTGTCACTGATTCTGTTCATAACTTTTATGGACAGAATTTCTAGGCGCAGCCAGGGTGTTGAAGGGGTCCACAAAACGCACTGAAGTCACTAGGGGACTCAGGATTGGGTCACTGCTTTTTGCAGATGATGTTGATATGTTTGCTTCATCAGGCCGTGATCTTCAGCTCTCTCTGGAGCGGTTCGCAGCTGAGTGTGAAGCGGCTGGGATGAGAATCAGCACCTCCAAATCCGAGACCATGGTCCTCAGCCGGAAAAGGGTGGAGTGCCCTCTCAGGGTTGGGGGAGAGATCCTGCCCCAAGTGGAGGAGTTCAAGTATCTTGGGGTCTTGTTCACGAGTCAGGGAAGAATGGACCGTGAGATTGACAGGCGGATCGGTGCGGCATCCACAGTGATGCGGGCTCTGCATCGGTCTGTCGTGGTGAAAAAGGAGCTGAGCCGTAAGGCAAAGCTCTCAATTTACCAGTCAATCTACGTTCCTACCCTCACCTATGGTCATGAGCTATGGGTAGTGACCGAAAGAACGAGATCGCGAATACAAGCGGCTGAAATGAGTTTCCTCCGCAGGGTGTCTGGGCTTTCCCTTAAAGATAGGGTGAGAAGCTCAGTCATCCGGGAGGGGCTCAAAGTAGAGCCGCTGCTCCTCCGCATCGAGAGGAGTCAGATGAGGTGGCTCGGGCATCTGATCAGGATGTATCCTAGCTGGCCTGGGAATGCCTTGGGATTCTCCCGAAGAGCTGGAAGAAGTGGCCGGGGAGAGGGAAGTCTGGGCCTCTCTGCTTAAGCTGCTACCCCCGCGACCCAACCCCGGATAAGCGGAAGAGGATGGATGGATCATAACAAAATTAGACAGGTGCATAAATTTGGGCACCCCAGCAGAAATATGACATCAAAACTTAGTTGAGCCTCGTTTTGCAAATCTAACAGCCTCTAGGCGCCTCCTATAGCCTTTGATGAGTGTCTGGATTCTAGATGGAGGTATGTTATCCATTCTGACAGTAGGTAGCAGGTGTTTTTCTTGGAATGCGGTGTTCTTCTTCCTCCATGCAAAGTGCTTTTTTTCTGACCAAATAACCCAATTTTTGTCTCATCAGTCAAAAGCACTTTGTTCCAAAATGAATCTGGCTTACAACAAGCAATTCTGTTTGTGGCGTGAGTGCAGAAAGGGCTTCTTTCTCATCACCCTGCCATACAGATGTTCTTTGTTCAAATTGCGCCGAGTTGTAGAACTATGTACAGATACACCATCTGCAGCGAGATGTTCTTGCAGGTCTTTGGAGGTGATCTGTGGGTTGTCTGTAACCATTCTCAAAATCCTGCTCATATGCCGCTCCTGTATTTTTCTTGGCCCGTCAGACCTGCTGGGTTTAACAGCAACTCTGCCTGTGGCCTTCCATTTCCCGATTCCATTCCTTACAGTTTAAACTGACAGTTTAAACCTCTTAGATAGCTTTTTGTAGCCTTCCTCTAAACCATGAGACTCAACAATCTTTGTTTTCAGATCTTTTGAGAGTTGCTTTGAGGATCCCATGCTGTCTGTCACTCTTCAGAGGAGAGTCAAAGGAAAGCACAACTTGCAATGGACCACCTTAAATGCCTTTTACCACTCATGATTGGACACTCCTGTCTATGAAGTTCAAGGTTTAATGAGCTAATCCAACCAATTTGGTGTTGCAAGTGTGACAGTAGGAGGCGCTATTGCTCCCTTGAACCCTCAGGTACCATGCCAAACACTAGGTAAAAGTCCAATAATTATTATTTTTATTATAATAATTATGTGCACCAAGCACCCTCCACTCCACACTACTCATTAAATAATCAATCCTCCAACTCCCAGACACTTAGCCACCCTTCCTCTCAGCTCAGCTCACTTGTCTGGGTTTCCCATCGTTCTTTTATATCTCCTGACCCGGATGCGAATCCACCATACAGTCCATGAGATTCCCTATCCCTTCCGGGTCAGATACAAAGTCCTTTTCTTCACTCCGGAAGCACGTCATTCTTTTACTGCTCATGTGACCAGGACGTACTTCTGGGTTATAGGGTACATAGCACTCCCCAAGCCTCCCTACAGCGACTCCTGGTGGTCCCCATGGTGTCCAGCAGGGCTGTTTATAAAATCTCCAAGGTCCATGATGCTCTGCTGGAACCCAGGGCATCTTCGCGTTGCAGGGAGGGCTCCCTCTGGCGGCCTAGGGGTATTGGCCGGGATAAATGGCTGGCCATGGACCACAGTACTTCCGCCCAGCGAAAAACCAGGGTTCGAAGCAGCCAGCCCCGCGAGGGACATCTTATTCCAAGAGGTTGTATTGGTCGGGCCTCGGCAACGTTCAGCATATTCCCGGGAGAACCTAGGGGGAATATTAAATAAATAAGATTTCCTTTCCCCTGTCCCCCCCGAGGACAATCTCGCCATACATGGCCCGGCCTGCGGCATTCATAGCACAGCCGCACTCCCCTTGTTCTTATCCCTCAGTTGTGATGAAAACATTTTGGAATCTCTGGCTCCGCCCCTTTTCCTGCTGAGTAGGAGTCCCCAGCCGCCTCTTCTACTTCAGCACCCCTTTTTACCTTATCAGGAGACCCCTTTGTCTCAATTGGGATCTCCTTTTTACTCTTGGGCTTGTCTACAGTTTGAGTCTCTCTATAGGAGAGAGAGAGCCCTTTCATTGTCTGCATGCCCTTTTATTTATTTGTAATCGGAGGCGGCGTCTTCAGCACCGCATTGCTCCGAGAGACAGCACTTTCAGCTGCTCCGGTTCGATCGGCGCTTCCCCAACCCACATTCCTTTGTCGGGCTCGCGGTGAATTGGCACCCGCCAACACTGCGTCCCTATATGCTGTACGGTACTGGTCCCACTCACCTGTACCACCTCATCAATCATGACGGGAGACTCCCAACCAAAATGCTCTAGGTATTCCTGTACCCTTTTCAGCGGCGCTTCGACCGTCGCTCCTAGCTCCTCCAACCCATTTCTTCACGTCCGCCAATACCTGGAAGAAACTATGTACGGATCGAGCAGCTTCTCGAGATCCCGTAGTCCCACAATTTCATTTAATTCGGCCGAAGTCAGGCTACCACCATCATTTACCTTACCTTTCAGCTGGGAGCCAAGCAGCACACCCACTTCTGGCACGTGCTCGGCTGGGTTGCACAAAGGCTCTTGGGAATTGGAGTCTCGCATTTTAGAAGGCCGGGGTGGCGCCACTGTCTGACTGCGATCCGCCTTTTCTAATTTAGCGGCGGACCGTTCAGTCATGTCCCGTCCCTCATTACTTTCATTTATGGCTAGCGCTGCTTCGCTTGCCTCCCCCTTCCCCTTCAGGGAGCTCGATCCCATCGGGGAAACGACGACCTCACCTATGGACTGCTGTTGACCTTCTCCTTCCCATAATCCTTCTGGGGAGATCACGTGCCTATTTTTGGTGAATGGAAGGTGATCCTCATGGTCATATGATCGATTGTAGTGCTTTAGGTGTTCCCAGCCTGCTCCGGGAAGGTCCATGTGACTATTCTCATCGAATAAGATCCCCAGTTTTCGACTCCTAGATGGACTAGACTCCTCGTCATCACGGCCATCTTGCCTAGGTGAGAAGTATATCTCCGACTCATCGTCAGAAACGAGAAGACAGGCCTCTGAAAAATAATTACAGTAAAGTCACGGGGCTTCGGGCGTTTTTCCGGCACCTACCTCTGAACCTTGACTACCTGTTTTAAGTTCATATAGGTAGTCCTTCGTGTCCAATGTCCGGCACCCATCCCGTTGCCGTAATGCTCGGGCCTTCTCGGCTTCAATCATTGCCCGGTCTTCTTCGCTTCTTGTCAGGTAGGTCCACATACTCACGTCATCATCTAGGGTCTGTTTCTTTGGGTAATTCCTATTCTTCTTCCCAGACTTCTTCCCCATCACGTACCGATGTTGAATTAGGCTTTCTATTGCAGCACTCTCTGTAGAGTGTGGCGTTTCTACCTCCGGATGCTTTGACATTACCTTCTTAGGGTTTTCTGCCCACAAAATTTTTATAAAACAGGTACTCTGCCAAATCAACGGCCAGAGATTCCTGCCAGCTACGCCAGTGTGACAGTAGGAGGCGCTATTGCTCCCTTGAACCCTCAGGTACCATGCCAAACACCAGGTGAAAGTCCAATAATTATTATTTTTATTATAATAATTATGTGCACCAAGCACCCTCCACTCCACACTACTCATTAAATAATCAATACTCCAACTCCCAGACACTTAGCCACCCTTCCTCCCAGCTCAGCTCACTTGTCTGGGTTTCCCATCGTCCTTTTATATCTCCTGACCCAGAAGTGAATCCACCATACAGTCCATGAGATTCGCTATCCCTTCCGCGTCAGATACAAAGTCCTTTTCTTCACCCCGGAAGCACATCATTCCTACTGCTCATGTGACCAGGACGTACTTCTGGGTTATAGGGTACGTAGCACTCCCCAAGCCTCCCTACAGCGACTCCTGGTGGTCTCCATGGTATCCAGCAGGGCTGTTTATAAAAACTCCAAGGTCCATGATGCTCTGCTGGAACCCGGGGCATCTCCACGTTGCAGGGAGGGCTCCCTCTGGCGGCCTGGGGGTATTGGCCGGGAAAAATGGCCGGCCATGGACCACACAAGTAATCAGCATTGAGCAGTGACAGGCATTCAAATTAGCAAAATGACAAGGGGACCCACATTTTTGCACTGCCAGTTTTTCACATTTGATTTAATTTCATACAACTAAATACTGCTTCACTAAAAATCTTTGTTCAGAAAACATCCCTGTACTCAGATGTTCCTAGGAAATGAAAGACATACCACGGTTATCTTTTTTGTTTAAAGTAGAGTCAATTATTATTCAGGCTGAGAGGGGTTTCTAAAGTTTTTCATATGACTGTATGGGAAACAGTATAATAATGGACTATAGCAGTTATACTTTTGTGTAATTTAGTTGTAAAAAATGCACTTACCTGCACTGTAGGTGAAAAGGCTTCAGGAGCAAGGGCCTGCCGTGGTGGTATGGAGGCACTTTAATGGCAATTCAATGCGACTGAGAAGACTCGCCACTAGTTTTAACCTGCAAGCACCGAAACGCCTACACTACCGGCCAGAAGTTTTAGAACACCTCAGATTTTTTAGGTTTTATGAAAATGCAATCAATTTAATGTCATAATGTTTCATGAAATCGAGGCATAGAACAAATAAATAATATTTAGAAAAAATAATAACTCAAGAAATCATTAAGTGTCCAAAGGTTTATGCAAATTTTGGTTTCTTAAAGTAGCCACCTTTTGCTGATATAATAGCCAAACTGCGGTAAGTAACCCTTTTAATTCAGAAAGCCAGTCACTTTGTGCCAGTCACCAACTCTGCCTCCAGCAAAAGATCACACCTCCTCCCTGCATGTTGGACAGTTGGTGTCGCACACTGAGGAACCATCACCGACTCAACAGTGTACAAGCACCCTGCATCAGTGATGAATCATAGAATTCAAATTTGCATTCATTAGTCCATACAACTTTCTTCCGGTCAGCAGTAGTTCACAGTTGGTATTTCAAGGCCCTATTTTGTCCTTTAAGGAATGGCTTTCTTCCTGCCACTTGCCCTGTCAAACCTGCAGCACAAAGTCCCCTCTTCACAGTGGAAACTGATACTCACTTTTGTTGACCTGCACTGTTAAGCTGTTGTGCTGTGAGGTGCCTGTGACCACAATAGCTGGTGACCCTCAAGAAAACTTTTGATTGGCTGGTGACTTTGGCTGTGCTAGATCCCTTCCTATCAGAGTTTTATCCAGTTTCCAGTTGCCTCTGGATTGTGGAGGACACCACTGGACTCACTGATACTTTTGTTTAGAGAAATTGCAAAGAAAATGAAAGGCCTACACTTCTGAGGGTCTTATTTCATCTGTTAATTGCTGTTTTCTTGCCATTATCACTTAATATTGTCGTACTAAGTCGTAATTCAGAGGGTGTAGTAACACAGTCTGCTTTAAGACACACAGAGGGTTTTTTTAAGTAATCCGTAGTAGTTGGGACACCTGTACAAATTGTTTGCTTCAACATGCAAGGCTTCATTTACTTTAGTTGTAGGGCTCTATGATTTCTGTGATGCAGAAAATACGGACAGAATCACGGAATTAACGCATAAAAACAGACTTTAGATTTAAAAACTGAAGGGGTGACTGTTACAAAACTTTTCAATTGTTTAATTTATTGCATAATCTGTTGTTCTATCATTCAGATGCTATTTTCTAGTTTATTGTTTTTCAAGCAAACGCGATTCTTTGTAGAAATTCAGTCATGCCTCTATCTGTTTTAAGTACAGTGGAACCTCTGTCCACGAACGTCTCAGTACACGTACAACTCGGTTTACGACCAAAAAGTTCGCCAAACTTTTGCCTCGGTTCACGACCACACACTCGGTATACGAACAAGCCAGTTTCCCTTTTGGTTTGTACATGTTCAGTCTCTCCCTGTGCATTTCCTGTGCAGCGAGCAAGAGAGAGAGCGAGAGAGCACGACACACACACACACACACACACACACACACACACACACACACACACACACACACAGGCAGCGTGAGAGAGAGACAGACGCACACACACAGGCAGCGAGAGAGAGCGCAAGAGAGACATGCACACACACAGGCAGCGTGAGAGAGATGCGCACACACACAAGCAGCCCGAGAGAGAGTGTGACATACACACACACACTCTTTGTAAATGACGCCCTCGGGCTGTAAAATGACCAAGCTGTCTGCTGAGCTTACTCTTGAGCATGCAACGTACAGTCGACCATAAGAGAAGCAATCTTGTGTCAAGTCAATGACGACCTTTTTTTTAGAGTTTGGCCCTGTGACTTATTTATTGTCATAACAAAGCAGTTATTATTATATAAAAAAAATAACACAAAACAGGCTCAAAAGCATAAAATGAGCAGCGAAAATCACACGAGATGCTTTCACTACAGCTTACGACAACGAACTGAACGACAAAGCGTATGGGTGGCCCAAGCGCTGGGGAAACGTACGCACACACACACACGAACAAAGTGCTGGGTGTTCAGATCCCGGGGCAAAATTTGCTCAAATGTTTTGTTTAGATTCCAAGTTGTTCAAGTGCTGGGGTGTTCAGATTCCGGGGACAATACTGTATTCTGAAAGTTTCTTTTTGTTTTCAGTTTTTGCTAACCTAAACTTTAAATGTAACCCTCTTGCAGTTAACTGTATACATTTTCACCATTTCATTGCCTTATTAAATTTGAAGAAAACTGGGGTGTTCTAAAACTTTTCACCAGTGGTGTATATAGAGAAGCCAACGGGTAAACCGAACGTTGTGAACATTTCTACATGAAGTGACACCACGTACCTTTATGACATCAGCAATCACAGACAAGGAAACTTTTATCTGAATCATTTATTGCATGTGACAATACAGAAAATAGAAAATGTAATTACGAGTTTAAAAAAAAAAAAAAAGATGATTTAAAAGAGAGAAACAGACAATAAAACAAAACAAAAAAAAAAAAATCACAAAACTGACTTGGGTGTAGTGAGTGGGCGCACAAAGACTTCCAAGTGGCCATCGTAAACACTAAAAACCAATACAAGTCTGCTCTCTTTCTTACAAGCACACCGAAATTCATTTCAGAAAATCATTTACTATAATTTACACACTCAGAAAACACGCTATTGAACCTTCTAAACATTTGCACATGTGAATGCAATTCTTTAATAAAAGCCTGCAGCTGTTTTAGACTCAAAACACAAACACCTTTGAATCAAGTATTTTGTGAAACAATGAGATGCCGCAGGTTTCAATGCCCGCCCCCCCCTTGCCAATTCAAATTTACTTTTATTTCCTATGTCACAGCAAAAATACAGAAATTTAAAATAAAAAAGAAAGAAATACATTGCTGATCATCCTGTAAAAAGGCATTTAATGAGAAATAATCCGCATGTTGCTGACTTATAAGATGCGGTACAACAAGTGCCAGTTCATCAGTGTCTAAACACCACATGATTTAGGCATCAAAGAGTAAACAATCGTTACAAACATGCCGGTTATAAGGAAAATAAAGTGCCTTTATGTTCTGATAGAGGAGACAAGGACATCAGACATCCCAGAACACAGTAAAAATGGGACCACCACCCAATCACCACCCCATCATCACTCTAAAGCGGTTTACAATTCATTACATTTAAACACAGGAAAAGAGCAAGCAATCGTAATTAATACTGCCATCGTCTGAAAAGTGGCCATGCTTCAGTTTGAAAGGGACTGCCATTGGCTTTTGTATCCCTCAAAAATGTTAAGAGCAAAAAAAAAATCAGCATCTCCAACACATAATAAATGCCAGTTAAGAACCAGTTCTGCATTGTTTCCAATTGATGTATTTGTGATTGCACCACAAAAGTAGATCTTATTAATTAATGTGTCATTTATTCAGTTGTTTCATTACCAAAAAATCCTATAAATACAGACCTTGTCATAAACAATGCACTGCAGTTATCTAAAAAAGACCAAAAATCCAAAATTAATTCATAAATACTACCTTATGGTAAATGATGAACCTATACCATCAAATTGTTTATTGAATTATATTATTACTTAAATACACATCTCATGCTAAATAATGCACTGGAACTGGGAAGTGCTTCACTGAATTATATCATTGCCAAACAGTCTGAATGAATCCACAAATAGGGATCTCACAATAAATAATGGACTACTAACTGTGAAAGAGTCTGTTAATTTATATCATTATTAAACAATCCAACATGAATCCATAAATACAGATCTCACGGTTAATAATGCATTGGAACTGGGAAGTGCTTCAATGAATTGTACAATTGCCCAACAATCTGCATGAATCCACAAATAGGGATCTCACAATAAATAATGCACTATTAACTGTGAAAGAGTCTGTTAATTTATATCATTATTAAACAATACAACATGAATCCCTAAATACAGATCTCACAGTTAATAATGCACTGGAACTGGGAAGTGCTTCACTGAAGTACATCATTGCCCAACAGTCTGCATGAATTCATAAAGAGGATAAAATATTATTACTGGGAAGGAGTTCATTCACTTATGCCATCACTATAATTGAATCCATAAACACAGACCTTATGATAAATAACGAACTAGAACTGGGAAGTAATTTACTGAATTATAACATCACCAAACATTTGGCATGAATCCATAAATGTGGCTCTCATAATAAATAATGCACTATTAACTGTGAAAGAATTTTTATAACATTGTTAAGAGTCCAACATGAATCCATAAATAACAGAGCTCATACTAAATAATAAACTGAAACTGGGATGCGTTTTACTGAAGTATATCATTACCAAACATTCTGCATGAATCCTTAAATATGGATCGCACAATAAAATATTATAACTGGGAAGGAGTTCATTAATTTATCTCATCACTACAATTGAATCCATAAGCACAGATCTTATGGTAAATAATGAATTTCAACTCGGAAGTAATTAACTGAATTTAAACATCACCAAACATTCGGCATGAATCCATAAATGTGGCTCTCATAATAAATAATGCACTATTAACTGTGAAAGAGTTTGTTAATTTATAACATTATTAAAAATCCAACATGAATCCATAAATACAGAGCTCATACTAAATAATAAACTGGAACTGGGACGCGTTTTACTAAAGTATATCATTACCAGACATTCTGCATGAATCCTTAAATATGGATCGCTCGATAAAATATTATAACTGGGAAGGAATTCATTAATTTATGTAATCACGAGAAATTCAACATGAATCTATAAATGTAGATCTCATGGTTAACAATGCACTGGAACTGGGAAGTGATTCACTGAATTATATCATCACCAAAAAATCTGCATGACTCCAAAAATATGGATCTCACGATAAAATAATATAACTGGAAAGGAATTCATTAGTTAATATCATTACTAAAAATCCTACATGAATCGGTAAGTATGGATCTCGTAATGCACTATAACTGGGAAGGAGTTCATTGCTTTATATAATTACTAAAAATCTTACTACACTACTACAATTAATGAACTATTACCATGAAGTAATTCAATAAATTATATCATTACCAAAAATCATGAATGAATCCATAAAATGCATATTTCTCAGTAAGTAACGCACTACAGCTGGGAAAGAGTTGACTGAACGATGTTATTAATATAAAAAAAGAAAAACAAACTCAAACGTGAATCCATAACTAATAATCTCAAATAATACACTGTAAACTAGGAAGGAGTTAATAGAATTATTTCATTATTAAAAATCTTTCACAAATCCTTAAATATTCCCTAAATTTTACCACTACCAAAAATCCTAAATGAATCCATATATATAGATTTTGCAGTAAATAATGCACCATGAATGGGTGGGTTTTTATTGTACCATACAATTAGTTAACAAAAAATCCATAAATATGAAACTCATCGTAAATAATGCACTGCAACTGGGAAGAATTTTAGAGAATGATATCATTACTAAAAATCTTACAAGAATCTGTAAATATGGACCTTATGGTAAGTAATGAATCGCGGTCATGAAGTAATTCCCTAAACAAACCTATAAATGTTGATAATCAGGTAAATAATGCACCATGACTGGGAAAGAGTCGATTGGCCTATCATATCATTCATAAAAAGCCAACATGAATCCATAAATGGAGGTCTCATGGTAAATAAACACTAGAAGTAGTAAGCAGTTAATTGATTTAAATCATTACTAGAAATCCTACAGTACATGACTCTGTAAATAAAGATATGAAGGTAAATAATGAACCGTTACCATGAAGAAGTTCATTAAATGGTATCATTACTTAAAATCCAACATGAATACAGATTTCATGGATGTAATTCACTGAATTACATCATCACCAAAAACATTCTTAACACAGGTCTTATGGGAAATAATGCATTACAACTGGATAAAAACTCACTGAATTACATTTTTACCTCAAATCCTTCACACATCTTTTGGCAAATAATCCAGTACAACTGAGAAGGAGTTTATTGAATATCATTAGCTAACATCCGACAAAAATCTGGAAATACGGAGTTAGAAGTAAATATAGAACAATTACTATGAAGTAGGCCATCTCCAACACCCTAAATGAAACTATAAATATTGATGTTGAGGTAATTAATGCACAACGCCTGGGAAGGAGCTGACTGAACAATATCATTACTAAAAATTGTACATGAATCCATAAATACAGATCTCATGGTAAATAATGCACTGGAACTGAGAAGTAATTCACTGAATTATACCATCAGCAAAAATCCTAACTGAATCCGTGAAATATGGGTCTTAAGGTGAAGAATACTCTAAAACTGGAAGAAACCTTATTGAATTATATTGTTACCCAAACTCCTTCTAAAATGTGTAAATATGGATCTTATGGCAAATAATGCACTGTAGTTGAGATGGTGTTCACTGAATTATATCATTACTAAGAATCAGCAAATACGGAGCTAATAGTAAACACTGAATCTGAATGATTTACCATTATCAACAATTCAAAAGACATCCATAAATAAAAACCCTAATGTAAATGTTAATACACGGTAACTGGAATGTTGGTCATCAAAATATATCATTAAAATAAAAACATGGTGAGTCAGTGAATACAGATTTTGGGGTAAATAATGCACTGTAATTGGGAAGTTGTTCATCAA
>JANRMT010062834.1:61511895-61534360 GCA_026402145.1 Polypterus bichir lapradei
CACACATACATACACATATACATCAAGGGCAGTATATAAGAGACATATGAATATGAAAGGCACTATATAATAAACAGTAGACAAGCAAATAGATGAAAGGCACTTAACAGGAGATCAGAAGATTCTGAAAGGCACTCTATGAGAGACAGATATATAGATAAATATGAAAGATACTCGATATATATGAATGGCAGAGTGCAAGAAACACATAGATCTGAAAGGCAATATACGGTATAAGATAGATAGACAGATAAGAGGTACTTTATAAGAACTCAAAGGATATGAAAGCACTAATAAATAGATAGATAGATAGATAGATAGATAGATAGATAGATAGATAGATAGATAGATAGATAGATAATTAATCAAGGCTGTGGTTGCTGACTTGTACCTTACCAAAAAGCCTTACATCCAGTCACTGTTCAGAGTGGATGCAGAGGTGGTCAGCTTCCCCCAAGTACTTGGAGGTCCACATCAATGACAGGTTGAATTTGTCAGGTTGGACAGAGGAACTAGAGAAGAAAGAGCAGGCTCTTTTTTCTTAGGAGACTGTGTTCCTTTAATGTGGAAAGCAACATCCTACACATCTCCTACATCAATGTGCTGGTCAGTGCGATTTTCTATGCTGTGGTGTGTTGGGCTAGTAACATCACTTCAAGAGAGACCCACCAAATTAACAGGATAATTATTAGGGCAGACTAAGTAATGGGACCTACTCTGGAACCCATGGAGGTAGAAGCAAAAGTGAGAATTAAAACAAAACTGAGTGCCATTCTGAACAACACTGCACCTCTCCTCTGTGACATGCCAACACTGAGGACTTTCAACCAATGGATCATTCACCAGAAGACTGTCAAGAAATGTGACGGGGGCTTCTTTATACCAACAGCAATAAACCTGTATAGCGCCTCACTGCAACTGGGATTCCAGAGTTAGAAGTCATCTTTCTTTTTAATGTTCTTCCTTTTCAGTCATTCTAGTGCATGTTCACACTATAGTGTATATATGTATATCTATTTATCTAACTATTTATTTAAAGAGTTTCTGTAAAAAGCAAAATTTCCATTCCAAGGACAAATAATAAAGTTCTATCTATGCCGCCAGAACAGGGAGAACGGAATGGAAAAATCAGATTCCTGCTCTGTCACAGAAAGGGTAATTTCCAAAAACGAATGGCTACAGAAGCATACACTTGTGCTTAATATCGTGGAGGTGCAGATTTCCACATCTGACCCTACACTTTCCAAACCCATTTATTTATTTTATTCCCAATTTAAGAGGCTTGGCAGCTGCGTTTGGTGCACATCAGGAACAGCACTGGGCTGGGCATCACAGTCACCCCAACACATACATACGTTTTAGTGCTCTGGGTACTCCATTACTCTGTCACAGAAAGGGCAATTTCAAAAAAATTAATTGGTATAGAAGTATACACTCTTGCTTATATTGTGGAGGTGCAGATTTTCACATCTGACCCCGTTTATTTATTTATCTTCCCCATTTAAGAGGCTTGGCAGCTGCGTTGGGTGCAAATCGGGAACAGCAAAGTCACTACAACACATACATACGTTTCACTGCTCTGGCTACTCCATTACTCTGTCACTGAAAGGCCGATTTGCAAAAATGAAAGACTATATAAACATGCACGATTTCCGCATCTAACAATCCATTATCTGAATCAATTTAATTATTCATTTAATTTAGAGGTTTAGAGGCTGATTTGGGTGTAAAGCAGGTACAGCAATGGGCTGTACGCCATAGTCACCACATTTAAACATCCCCAATTCGCACCGAGGTCGTTCCTTGCCCTGGATTTGCATTCTTTCTTTGATAAAACCTGACAATGCAACGCACCTTTTTTTTTTTGACTCGATTGGTTTTAAATTGTGGGACAGCGCACTTGCCAGCCTTACTCTTTTCGAAAATGTCTGTCAATTTAGGAAAGTACTCTAGAGGAGAAACGGTAGTAGAAAAGTGTCCCATATCCACAGCTGTCATTTCCCCACCACACTACAATGTTTGACAGCTGTCTCGTAAATTTCACCATCATTTTGACTTCGACAAGGCCGCCCACCGACTCGTAAATAAAACTTAAAACCCTCGTGTTATCCCTCCAGCCCCGTATTACTTAGGAATGCGCAGAATTCACGCTTACGTTAAAACTGCAGTGTAATAAAAATAAAAGATGAATACCCCGAAATGAATTGGAAGATTCGTTATGACATTTCAAAAAGGCTCAAGTACTCACTTCTTTCTCATCTTCCTGTATCCCGATTGCATGAAAGATCCACGAAGACTAGAAAGGGGGACGAGGATCAAAACACGAAAGAACAGAACAATAAGAGTAAAAAAAAAAAAAGAAAAAAAAAATCTTTGGTCGAGTTGTTACAAGAGCGACTGTTTCCTGAGACACCCCCCGCCAACGCCGCTAAGCTGATTTCAGTTCCGAGTTCCTTCACGCGACTCTCGCGTTCCTCGTCGGGTAGATGTCGCGGCACACCGTGTGCTGCACACTCTGCCACCAGCAAAAAAAAAAAAACTATTCCTTAGGGAAACACTCAAGCATTAGTGCAGGCGAGTCAGGATCTGAAAACCATACGAATGCCGGTTGACTTTGGGTCTTGTTGTTTTCCTACAACAGGATACTGTGTTTGTATAGGGACAGGTTATGTGGACGGAACATCAGACAGGAAGTGAGTTGTGATAGGTTGGACAAAAGATACCTGTCTTTCGTAAACGCGCGTATTCAACGCGGAAGCAGACAGAAGGTTTTTGACCGAGAACGTAAGTGACTGGATCTTTACGGGGTTCATTTGCTATGCTTCCTTGCGGTCTAAAACTTCTTTTGCCCCTCATTGAGTGGCAGAGTAAGGGGTTTGTTGTATAAGTTTTTATACTGCTTGTAGATTCAAGTGCAGGAGCTGCCCGAGCGACGGCGTCTCGATTTAAAAGTCCCCATAAGGTTAACTTTAGTCAAAAACTTAAGCAGTCAAATCATCTCCCGGCTTCTCCTCAAAGTTCTTATGGGCGCCATCTATCCGTTTTATGGCCCCATGGGGTAACAGTCCACAGTGTACCCTGAATCTTGTTGTCAAGAGCATGACGTGTTCCGAGTACACATTAAATAAATAGTAGAACATACATTATCGTGGTTTGTTTATGTTAACCAAATTAATATATTTTTTTAATTAGGTTATAAATGGAAATGTGCTAGCTCGGTACCTGTACGTAATTTAGTGAGGAACGCAGTAGAAGAAAAAAAATAAGATTGGAACAGGAGATCAAGCTTAGTGAAGTGACAGTGCCAGAGCCGGCCAATATTAGAGCACCGTTAATAAAATATTAAGGGACGCGCACACCGGACACCGCTGGGGGGACCCTAACAACCTCTCCCGTAAAGTTCGTCGAAATCGGATGATACCGAGTGGGCGCCGTTCAAGAAAATAAAAGTGCACGCGCTCTGTATACCAAGGGGCGTGCGGACTTGAATGTACATAGATAGATAGATACTTTATTAATCCCAAGGGGAAATTCACATAATCCAGCAGCAGTATACTGATACAAAAAACAATACTAAATTAAAGAGTAATAAAAATGCAGGTAAAACAGACAATAACTTTGAATAATGTTAGCGTTTACCCCCCGGGTGGAATTGAAGAGTCGCATTATGTGGGGTCTCCTCAGTCTGTCAGTGGAGCAGGACGGTGACAGCAGTCTGTCGCTGAAGCTGCTCCTCTGTCTGGAGATGATCCTGTTCTCTGGATGCAGTGGATCCTCCATGATTGACAGGAGCCTGCTCAGCGCCTGTCGCTCTGCCACGGATGTCAAACTGTCCAGCTCCGTGCCTACAATAGAGCCTGCCTTCCTCATCAGTTTGTCCAGGTGTGAGGCGTCCTTCTTCTTTATGCTGCCTCCCCAGCACACGATCGCGTAGAAGAGGGCACTTGCCACAACCGTCTGATAGAACATCTGCAGCATCTTATTGCAGATGTTGAAGGATGCCAACCTTCTAAGGAAGTATAGTTGGCTATAACCTTTCTTACACAGAGCATCAGTATCATAGAAGGGCACCATCTGTGCTACTTATAGGGATCTCGCTCCGCATACCAAGGGGGAAACCTAACAACCTCCCCTCTAGTTCGTCGAAGCAGATGATGCCTAGTGGGTGCCGTTTGAGAAAGTTAAAGTGGACGAAAGTACGTAAAAAGTGTAAGGCAAGTACTAAGAGGCGTGCGCTCCTCAAAATCCGCTGTTGAATATACATAGAGGGGCACCATTTGTGCTACTGATAGGAAGCTCGCTTTGGACACCGGGTGTCCCCTCTAGATCATCGAAATCGGATGATACCTAGTGGGCGCCGTTGAAGAAAGTAAAAGTTCAGGCTCTCGGTATATCAAGGGGAGTGCGCTTCCCAAATCCACGCCTGAATATAATACGGGTAAAGGGGCACTGTTTATGCCACTGATGGGGGGCTAGGTCCTGACCACCGAGTGCACCTACCAGTCGTCGAAGTCTAATAATATCGACTACTTACAAAAGACAACGAGGGGCGGCGTTCGTCTACCCAGCCCAGGGATCCAAATGGGCTTCGACTGGCAACGCACATTGTTATGCCAGAGTTCCATTCAAATGGTAAAAACACGCAGCCTTTTTTTCTCTCATTTTATTCTATCGCAATACATCATCTTGAAATATGGATAATTATTTGTTCTTTAATGTAACGCAATCCAATAGGCTAAGTGTATTGCAGTGCATTGCAAATTAATATAGTGCATTTCATTTTAGGACGACTTTGTGAAAAGGTAAGGGGACAAGCCACTGAAACAAGCAGAAGCTGAAGAAGATCCTCAGCACCTGGTAATGTGTAAGAATCTCAGACTTCAAGCAGTCATTGCATGATAAGGGACATGTGACAAAGTCCTAAGTGTGATGGCTTTAATAGGCCTGCCATTGCTGTGTCCAAACATTATGGTGCCCTGCAATGCAGGGACCTTGTAGAAAAAGTGTGGTGTGACCAAAATCCCCTTCAATGAAAGTCTGCAAGGTGCACTTTAATCACATCTGAATTGTTTCATTTGAAATTTTAAACCTTGGGGTGGTGGTCTTCTTTAAGTGAAAATCATCTGATTTAGATCAGTAGCCAATTGATCGTGGCATGTCTACTCGTGTTAATATTTGCATTTTGCTTAAAAGGAAACATAGCATTGTAAGTTCCCAATACATCTAGTCAAGACCCAGAGCTAACAGGTCAGTGAAGCATTCCAGCAGGAATTAAAAGGACAGCCATTGTTGGAGCAATTCGTGTTAACTCCGAAAAAAAGCAAAAATGGATAATTTGGCATTGCAGTCACTTTATACTCTAGGTTTATAGAGTTGTTATTGCCACATGTAGAGTACTGTGAAATTCTTACTTGCATCTGTTGACTTTCAGACTTTCAGTGCCAATATTTTATGCTCCTGATAAAGATTTTTTATTTTAATAATTTAAAAAAAGTTTCCAGAAACTAACATTAAAAACTGCTTATTTGTGCACTGACTCGAATGTATTTTGCAATGATGTCATTTATGAGTGTTTAATAATAAGTAACACTAAACATACAGTACATTTCTTTTATGAAGATTTCCTATCATGGGAATATTGTATTGTTATGTCATTTTTTAACTTGTATAAGACAATGAGATGACAATGATAAAGAATTGGGGTACCAGCCTGGACAACCCGTGTAACTGGTTTGTTAAAAAAAAAAAATATATATATGTATAAAATCCAGCGGCTGTCTGTATGTCTGTCCGCTTTTCACAAGAGTACTACTTAACGGATTTAGATATTTTTTTTTCTATAATTTGCTTGAACATTCCAGTTGATTTTGCGACTTCTCTCATCACGCTAAGTATCATAGTTCGCTTGCTGCAGCAATTTATTCTCACTAATCCGAGACAGAGGCTGTGGGCCGAGGAAAGGGGGAAGCGGATGAGGCCCTCCTCACTCACGCACCAGCCACCGTTCGAATCGGTCTACCTCTGGCCACGTTTTGAAGCGTACCTTGTGTCCACTTAGCTAGCCATACCTGTTTGTTTTTTGATTTTTAAAGTTTGTCCTGTTTCAGTACTACATGGTCAGAGCTGCGGGGAACAGCTAATATATACAGGGGGTCCTCGGGTTATGACACAGTTCCGTTCCTACAACAGTGATGTAACCCGAATTTTGGTGTAAGTCGAAACACACTCTAGCCTAAGTCACTTACCTATCTTAACACATTTGCAAAATCATAATCTAGAACATAAAAACACAAAATCTAAGCCTGAGAAAAAAGAAAAGGACATAAATATACTGTACTGTACACTGTACTGTAGTAACAAAGAATGAGTGTAAAAAAATGCTTGCCTTTATTCCTTCTCATGTCTCAATTTTTTTAAGTTTTTATGGGAGTGAGTGTTTTAAACTCGAAATGTTGTATGTCGAAACGTTGTAACCCGAGGACCCCCTGTAATATGAATATATGTAATCCAACGTCGGTTTTGTCTGTCTGATTTTCACGAGAGAACTACTTAACGGATTTAGATTGTGTTTTTTTCTGTAATTTTCTTGAACATTCCAGTTGATTTTGCAACTTCTCTCATCACGTTAAGAATCACAGTTCACTTGCAGGAGCAATATATTCGTGCTAACCTGAGACGGAGGCTGCAGGCCGAGGGGAGGGGGAAGTGTGACATCAGGCGTGGAGAGCCAGGCAGAACCCTCCTCACTGTTCTGTTTCACTATTACTCAGGCGGAGCCATGGGGGACAGCTAGTATAATATGAGTATTTATATTAATCTAATGTAAAATTACATATTAAAAAATTCTATAATTATATATTATAATGGGGCGGTGGGTAGCGCTGCTGCCTCGCAGTTAGGAGACCCGGGTTTGCTTCCCAGGTCCTCCCTGCGTGGTGTTTGCATGTTCTCCCCATGTCTGCATGGGTTTCCTCCCACAGTCCAAAGACATGCAGGTTAGGTGCATTGGCGATTCTAAATTAGCCCTAGTGTGTGCTTGGTTCGTGTGTGTGTGTGCACCCTGCAGTGGGCTGGCACCCTGCCCAGGGTTTGTTTCCTGCCTTGCGCCCTGTGTTGGCTGGAATTAGCTCCAGCAGACCCCCATGACCGTGTAGTTAGAATATCGCAGGTTGGATGATGGATGGATATATTATAATTGTGGAGATATCTTTACAGAGGCGAGTGCACAACAGAACTGGAAAAGATGACTGAGCTTCTAGTTTTGAGTCCTTCCAGCATGGATGGACACTGGAAGTGGTGTTAGAGGCGTTATAGTCATCAGTCATTCAGTCTGCGGAGGGAGGAAGAGAAAAAGGCATTGGGACACAGTGCCAATCCCTGGAGTGGCAGTAGAATTACAGTCACTAGAGCCATTCAGCTGCCCCCTATGTGCACGCAGGTGACACCTGCATAATCCAGACCAGGGTTTAGGGGTGGGGTGGGGATTGGTCTGAAGCCCATCCCAGTTAGCTTTGGGCGCAATGCCATTGCATGATGAGCAAACCCACCTACACACCAAACATGTTAGGGTCAATTTAACAGTTAACCCAACCTGTATTAGGGCAGGGCAATATGGCCAAAAATATTTATCACGATATATATTTGAGCATTTGCGATAACGATATAACTGACGATATGATTGACGCGAGACAAAATACTTTACAACTCCACAACTTTATTAGTGTAAAAAAACCCCTTCAATTTATTTTCACTTAAACAAGCAACTGTTTTTATGTGCATTAAAGCTATATAAAAATTTAACAGTGCAAATGCAAATTCCTTGCTGACAGTTTAACCAAAAGGCATTTCCAGTGGAAATGGGCTGACATATCCTGAGCATAACCATGTATAATATCCACAAAACTTAAAAAGAGTTGCTTTGCAACATAAAACTGCAGTGTGTCAAATAAATAAGTCAAATAATAAAATTGCACAAACTCTTGAGTAAAAACAAAACAAACAAACAAAAAACATGGATAAATTATTGCTACTGCTCATGGAAGTTTTCTACTGTACATTTCAAGTTTTAAGATTCTTTGTCAGAAACACTAACATGTTCACAGATGTGGGCTTAAGGGAGGACCTTTAACAAGTTACAACGTTTCCACCTGTGCTGAACAACCTTTCAGATGCAGAGCTAGTTGCTGGAATGCAGAGGTATTTCCTAGCTAATCTGCTGATGTGGGGAAAGTTTACTGTGTGAACTTACCACCACAAAAGAGGATCACACTCACTGTCTGCTGGTGGACTATTCACATAACTGCACAGTTCAGATAATAACCTTTCTGCAGTTACATCTGTCTTGCCACTAACTGGTCCCTTCAAAAAGCTCCCGAGACTCTTCTTTGGCTTTTTAACAGCTCCCTGACTTGTTTGGTCTCCACAAGATGTAGGAAGTGTTTCTGAAACACCTATGGCTGCGCTACCCTGGTGTGACACAAGATGCTCTAGTTCACTTATGACTTGAACTTTGATGGCGTCACTTTCACTCTCACTGAAATATTCTGTATGAAAACGTGGATCAAGGAGAGAAGCCATGTTAACAAGCCTCTCTGTGACACTGTCTTTGTAGCTTTTGTTCATGTAGTCAAGTATTGCTGTTTTGATGTCTTTGGTCAGCTTAGTGTCACTCTCTTTTACTTTTAATATGTCATTGTTAAACATCTGAAGAACAGGCATAACACATGAAATGGTCCCATACTCTACAGCAGAAAAAGCATCTGTAAACTCTAGAAGTGGACTCAATGCAGTGCTGACCGAGTCAAGCACCTCAATGTCTTGCCATGTCAACATGAGGTGCCTTGTGGTTTTATCAGCAGCTAAAACCTGTGTCATAGGCTTTTTTTTGTTCCAGCAGCCGCTGGATCATTCTCTGCTTTGAACCCCAACGAGTGCAACATTCAGTTATGAGTTTGTGTTCTGGTAGGCCCAGTTCTTTTTGGGCAGCCTGCAGAGCTCACTGGCGCTTCCAGCTGTGGCCAAAAGCAGCAACAATCTTCTTTCCCACTCCAACTGCTCGTTCGATCCTTGGGTCCTTCACACTTCTTTCTAAAATACATACATTTAAAAGGAAACACAGTTCATTACTTGACGCCAATAATAATGCGGTGTGGAATGTGTGACATGTAAGTTTTATGTATAACACACACACACACATATCTTGCAGCACAACTGCCCACATCCAGCCTGCCTGTTCATTTTTAAAGACAACTAAAGATTAATTAAAACAGTATTATTACCATCATATAAACTAATGCAAGAAATGCTTAATCTGACGTTATAATTAACTTACCTATTGCAATGTGCAGGCGATGTCCGAAGCATGAAAGTCTGGTCCAGTTGTTGAGTGCGATGGCTTTTACAACGTTGGCCCCGCTGTCGGTCGTCGCACACACTTGTTTTTCCTCCTGAAGATTCCACGAGCTGAGGAACTCTTTTAAGCCTTTGGCTATATTTTCCCCTGTATGGTCCTCAGGGGAAAAAACTTGTTTCAAGGCACTTGTTTTGTAGCTTCCAGTCTTTGTCCACGTAGTGTATTGTGAGACTCATGTAGGGGTTTGATGTTCGGCTTGACCACATGTCCGTGGTGGACGCAAAAAACTCCACCGAAGATAATGCATTTGACACCTCAGTACAGACCTCTTCATATAAAGCAGGCAAGGCGACTTTAGAGAAGTATTTCTTGGTGGGCAGCTTGTAGCGTGGATCGAACTTTTTAAGCATCTTTGTGAAACCTTCTCTTTCCACACTCTGAATGGGCATCATATCCCTGGCTAAACAATGTGTCACTGCATTAGTTAGTTCCCCCCAGCATTTGCTACTTTTGTCATAAGGCGTGCAGCTATTTAAAGCTACACCGATTGTTTGTTGAGTCAGCTTCTTTGGTCTCACCACCACGCTAGTTGAAGCGGACGCCTCTTCACGTGCTTTAACAGCTTTGTTGTACTCCAACAAGTGCTTCTGCTTCAAATGATGAAATAGGTTTGTGGTGTTTCCTCCCTTCGCCACGATGGCCCGCTTGCATGTTCTACAAAAAATTGTGCTTTGTTGGGTATCTGACGGGCGAAAACCAAACCAGTTCCACACCACTGAAGTTGCACCATTTTTACAAACCAATTCTGGTTCATCTGTTTCATTCAACGATCCGCTTTCACCCTTCTCATTCTCCGTCGCCGCCATGCTTTTTTCGCCATGTGCGTATGAAAACAAAGGCACTGCGCATGTGCGTTTTACCCATATTCTACCGCCATATTTCATTTTCTTATCATTGCCTAACATTGTACCGGTATTACTGTGAAAGGTATAATATGGCTCAGCCCTAACCTGTATGTCTTTGGACAGTGGGAGGAAATCGGAGTACCCAGAGGAAACCCACACAAATCATGTAAACTCCATGTAGGGAGAAGCCAGGGAGCGAACCCTGGTCTCCTTACTGCGCTATCACTGCACCTCCACCATTGTATTGTGAAACTTGAATTGCAGTATGAATCTTAGGTTAAGTGTACCGCCTCATGCTTAAGTCAAAATCTTACATGTGTGTTTCTTTTTACTTCCAGGTGCGAAACATTGTAAGTATGGCTACAATGATGCCTTCCGTTGCTTCTCAAGTTCCCTTTGCACATTTGTGTTCAACGTTAGAAAAAATACAAAAGACAAAGACTCGACCCGAGAAAGCAAAACATTTGAAGGATTTTTTGGACTCCTGGAGAAAGTTTCACAGCGCGCTTCATAAAAATGACCCCAACACGACAGATTCGTTCTATCCTGCAATGCGCCTGATCCTCCCCCAGCTGGAGCGAGAGAGAATGGCCTATGGGATAAAGGAAAACATGCTCGCCAAGCTGTATATCAACGTTTTATGTTTGTCAAAAGATGGTGAGGATGCAAACAAGCTTCTCAACTACCGAGCTCCTAGCACCTCCCAGGGAGAGGCAGGGGATTTTGCCGTTGTGGCTTATTTTGTCCTAAAGAAGCGATGCATAAATCAGGGGTGTCTTTCCATCCAGGAAGTCAATAACTTCCTGGATTCGGTGGCCAGCAATAATGCTGCTCAAAGAAAAGACTTGGTGACGAAGAGTCTACAGGACTTGATAACAAAAACCTCGGCTTTGGAGCAAAAATGGCTGATTCGCATGATCCTGAAAGACATGAAACTGGGCTACAGCAAAGAAACCGTGCTGAACATTTTTCATCCAGATGCCGTAGAACTCCACAACGTGACCACAGATCTGGAAAAGGTATGCCGGCAACTTCACAACCCAAACGTTTGCCTGTCGGATGTCTCCATTGCTTTGTTTTGCGCCTTTAAGCCCATGTTGGCCGCGATCGCAGACATCCATCAGATTGAAAAGCAAATGAACAACCAGCCCTTCTATATTCAGACAAAATTAGATGGAGAGCGCATGCAGTTGCACAAAGATGGAGACGTGTACAAGTATTACTCTCGCAACGGCTACGACTATACCCAGCAGTTTGGTGCGTCACCTTTAGAGGGATCCTTAACTCCATTTATTCACAATGTTTTCAAATACAATATTGTAAACTGCATACTGGATGGGGAGATGATGGCTTACAACCCTACCACTGAGACCTTCATGCAAAAAGGCAGCAAGTTTGACATTAAACGCATGGTGGACGATTCCGACTTGCAGACTTGCTTCTGTGTATTTGATGTGCTGCTGGTCAATGACCAGAAACTCGGGCACGAGGTGCTTCGTAAAAGACACGAGATTCTCGATAGCGTCTTTGCTCCCGTGCAGGGCAGGATTCACATTGTCCCCAAAACGGAGGCAAGGACGAAACAGGAAGTGGTGAATTTTCTGAATGAAGCAATTGACAACAGGGAGGAAGGAATCATGGTAAAGGATCCCATGTCTATTTACAAGCCGGATAAACGTGGGGAGGGCTGGTTAAAGATAAAGCCAGAATACGTAGACGGTCTCATGGATGAACTGGACATCCTAATCGTTGGGGGTTATTGGGGAAAGGGACTACGGGGTGGAATGATGTCCCATTTTTTATGCGCAGTTGCTGAAACTCCACCGCCAGGAGAAAAGCCCAAAGTCTTCCACTCGCTATGCAGAATTGGATCGGGGTATACAATGAAGGAGTTGTACGACCTCGGCCTAAAGCTAGCGAATCATTGGAAGCCGTATCGCAAAAAAGATCCTCCAACTTCTATTTTGTGTGCTTCTGAAAGACCAGAGGCATATATCGAACCGTGTCATTCGGTGATTGTCCAGGTCAAGGCTGCGGAAATTGTTGACAGCGACATGTACAAAACTGGATGCACGCTTCGCTTTCCAAGAATTGAAAAAATACGCGGCGACAAGGAGTGGTATGAGTGTATGACCGTGAAAGATCTGGCCCATTTTCACTCGAAAGCTTCCGGAAAGCTAGCCTCCCGACATGTGAAACTGAATGAGGATGAGCCAGATAAGAAGAAAAGGAAAGTTGCTGCCAAAACGAAGAAGGTCATCGATGTCATCGATCATTTCAAATCCCAAGACCTTTCAAACATCAGCAGAGTTTCCAATATATTTGAGGACGTGGAGTTCTGTATCATGAGTGGCAACTCAGAACATTCAAAGGCAGAGCTTGAAAAGGCCGTTGCCCAGTATGGCGGTATTGTGGTTCAGAACCCAGGGAAGGATACATACTGCATCATCGCTGGTATCGAGAACATGAGAGTCAAAAATGTTATCGCTGCAAAGAACTTTGACGTTGTACAAGTCGAGTGGCTGTTAGAATGCATAAATGCGGAAAAATGTGTCCCGTGGCAGCCCTGTCACATGATTCACATGTCCCCTTCCACGCAGCAGCACTTTGCTAAGGAATATGATTGCTACGGTGACAGCTATCTTGTAGACACTGATGAAGATCAGCTGAAGGAGGTGTTTAAACGTATAAAGAAGACCGAGGAGAAGATGTCGTTGGAAGCCACAGCTAACCTGGAGCAGAGGTACGGCTGGGAGGATCGCCCCAACAGCATGTTTCGGCAGTGCAGAGTTTATCTGGACCAGTATGCAGAAATTGGGAACCGAGAAAGTCAAATTCACGGATCCAGTTTGAAAATAAGAGCTTTGGAACTCCGATTTCATGGCGCAGAAGTGCTGTCCGAGCTCTTGGAAGGAGTTTCACATGTAATCGTCAAAGATGAAGCTCGTATCCAGGAGCTGAAAGGCATCAGGCGAGCGTTTGAAAAGAAGTTTAAGATTGTTCCGGAATCATGGGTAACTGAGTCTATCAATGCAGGCTATCTGATGAATGAGAATGATTACCTTGTATAAAGATCATGAGCTGAGTGGTAAATATTTATGAAGATTTTAAAGAACTTTATTACTTTTAACATATATATTACTGCAATTAAATATATTTTAAATAACTGTTTATTTTTAACATATATATTGCTGAAATTAAATATATTTTAAATATAATTGTTCAGATCTATAGCTGTCTTTGAAAAGTGGGTGCATCTTATGTATTTCAATTAATATAGCGCTCTCCTTAATGTTTAGTACAAACACACATTTTTCCTTCATCTTTTATTCTCATAGCTATTTGCATTTTTTATTCTTTTACTTGTAGGGATGCTGCTTATTTCTGAATTATCAATTTGTGTGCTGTTAAAGGTAATTATTCTCGTTTGATTCAATCTCGGGTGTGTCTCCTCATGATAACACTAGTTTTTAGTGATTTTAGTCGTCTTTCTCTTTAACAGTGTCTTATGTTTTGTACTTTCCTGGTGCAAACAAATTTCTCTTTGGGCTAGTCAAGTGTACCTAACCTGCAGTATATATGGAAAGCGTTTAAGTCCAAATTCATACTTTTTCAGTTCAGCCTCATTCTGAAAATTATTATTTCGTAGTCGCTACATTACATGTTTATGGCAATAGAAGACAGCTAACAGTGCAGTGCCCTCCAGAATGTTTGGGACAAAGACACATTTTTCATTTATTCATCACTCCTCTGCCTCATCTCTCTATACAGTGAGACCTTGAGATACGAGTTTAATTCGTTCCGTGACCGAGCTCGTAATTCAAAATGCTCGTATCTCAAATCAATTTTCCCCATTGAAATTAATTGAAATGAGATTAATTCGTGCCAGCCCCCAAAAAACCACCCCAGTTTTTTGTTAAATGTTTTCAACATAAGAAAAATGTATTTATAATGAACAAATATTGTATACAAACAAAGTAAAACCTAATACATAAAAGAGAATCTAAAGAAATAAGCAGATGTTGGCGAAGCCAATTAGCGTATTGTAATGTTTTTTTTCTTTCACTTCACTTTTGCTTAACTTAATTTTCTTCTTCACTAGTTTTTTTCTTTTTTTGCCACACTTTCGTCACTGTCATTTGCAGGGTGTTTCAATAGAAACCTGTCCAAAGAGCTTTGTTTAGTCCTCCCCTTTAGAATGCTTCTGAAATGAGTTAGGCAAGTGTCATTAAATAGCGCCGCTGCACGATCTTTTGCAGTATTTTCAGGGTGTTTCTTTTCTTTAAAGTTCCCACAATGCAAACATTTCCTTTATCTCACTTTAAGAGATAACCTCCTCCACGATACCTATCTCCTGAAGAACCTCCGTATGTTGCTGCGTCTGTAGTTCCATCAGTTCCTCGGAATGTGCAGCGACAAGCTCTTTGATGGCTCGTATTTCGAATTTTGGCTCGTAACTCAAGGCAAAAAATCAACCTAGTGACGGCTCGTATCTCAAAAAACTTGTACGTTGGGGCACTCGTATCTCAAGGTACCACTGTATATATGTAAAATCCAATGTCTCTCTGTCCGCTTTTCACGAGAGAACTACTTAACAGATTTAGATCTGGTTTTTTTTCTATAATTTGCTTGAATATTCTGGTTGATATTGTGACTTCTCTCATCGCGCTAAATATCATAGTTCGCTTGCGGTACCGATTTATTTGCGTGAATCCGAGAGACACGCAGTGGGCTGAGGCGAGGGGAGCGGGGCCGTCCTCACTCACGCAGCAGCCTCGGGGTGTATCTTAAATACGCTTAGCTAGCAAATGAGAGAACTACTTATCAGATTTAGATCAAGCTTTTTTCTACAATTTGCTTGAACATTCCGGTTGATTTTGCAACTTCTCTCATCACACTTAAAATCATATTTCGCTTGCAGCAGTGATATATTCGCATCAGAGGCGGGCGGCCTTAGGGGTGTGCAGGGCCTATACGGCTGACCAACCCCACACGGGGCCGGTTACGTCAAACGCTATTTCCGGTATGTGTGGGCTGTATAAACTTGTGTGCGAATTTAATAAAAATAATGTTAACATACGCCGTATTTTCTCATTACAGTATTCAGCTAAATTTTTGCAATTTAACACACGGACTGTTTCAAAATATAACAATATGATCTATTAAAAAAGTGTGCCATGATCACTTCCACTCATGGCATCGATAGCGATACGGCTAAACCAGTAATAAAACGTTGCTGCGCGTTCTACTACCAAACACTTCCCGCACTGTTTCAACGAGGCCTACTGTAGCAAACTGAACCAAAGACTTGACTAAGAAATGATGGTAGGCTCTCTGGACCAAAAGGAGTCATAAGCGACAAGCCATCACTTGTTCCCAAGTCAAAACAGAAGCCAACCCAGCAACTAATGGGCTATACCTATTTTAGGAAGGGATTATACTGACGACCCTTTTCGGGTGATGAAGGTGTACTATGGAACATTTTCAAAGATGTACATGTATGGAATTTGACCTTGAAGAGGGATTTTAAAAGGGTTCATCTTAGAAGCAAATATATATATTGTGGAACAAGTCCAGGACACAGACAGGAGGACATGTTTTAAGCACCACCACACATTTATTTACAGTTCTATTTACAGTAATAAAGTGCACACACAAACCCACAGACTCCCCCAAAGTCCAGGCCTCTCTCACTCCAAATGCCTTGCTTCTTCAGGCCGCCTCCACTCCTCTCCTTCAAGCTTTGTCTTTCTCCTCACACGACTCCAGCCCTGAATGAAGGGAGACGGCCTCTTTTATAATCACCCAGATGTGCTCCAGGTGTTTCCCAGCAATCTTCCACCGACATGCCCCAGTGTGGCGGAAATGCCGGCTGCTTCCCCATGAAGCACTCCGGGTGTCCCTGCTCTTCTTCCCCCCAGCACTTCCGGGTTTGGCGGAAGTGCTGAGGTCCAGGGTCCCCAAGGCATTGGTGCGCCCCCTGGCGGTGACCACGGGCCCCTACAGGGTTGAGCTTCAAAGCCCTATACCCGTGGCCACCAAAGGCACCAGGATGGTCGACCCCACATGGTCTGAGGGAGGCGCAAGCCCTCCTCTGGTCCTCTGAGGTGTCCCAGCTGGGTCGCCCCCCCCAGGCATCTGCGACAAAAAAAAAAAAATATACTCAGCAAAAAAAGAAACGCCCCTTTTTCAGGACTGTGTATTTCAACAATAATGTTTTAAAAATCCAAATAACTTTACAGATCTTCATTGTAAATTGTTTAAACAATGTTTTCCATGCATGTTCAATTAACCATAATCAATTAATTAACATGCACCTGTGGAATGGTCGTTAAGACCTTAACAGCTTACAGAAAGTAGGCATTTAAGGTCACAGTTCTAAAAACGCAGGACACTAAAGAGACTTGTCTACCGACTGTGAAAAACACCCAAAGAAAGATGCCCAGGGTCCCTGCTCATCTGCGTGAACGTGCATTAGGCATGCTGCAGGGAGGCATGAGGACTGCTGATGTGGCTAGGGCAATAAATTGCCATGTCCACACTGTGAGACGCCTAAGACAGCGCTACAGGGAGACAGGAAGGACAGCTGATCATCCTCGCAGTGGAAGACCACGTGTAACAACACCTGCACAGGATCGGTACATCCGAATGTCACACCTGCGTGACAGGTACAGGATGGCCACAACAACTGCCCGAGTCACACCAGGAACACACAATCCCTCCATCAGTGCTCAGACTGTCCGCAATAGACTGAGAGAGGCTGGACTGAGGGCTTGCAGGCCTGTTGTAAGGCAGGTCCTTACCAGACATCACCAGCAACAACGCCGCCTATGGGCACAAACCCACCTTCGCTGGACCAGACAGGAGTGGCAAAAAGTGCGTGAGTTTCTGCATGACAGAAATGTCAGTGTTCTGCCATGGCCAGCGAAGAGCCCAGATCTCAATCCCATTGAGCACGTCTGGGACCTGTTGGATCGCAGGGTGAGGGCTAGGGCCATTCCCCCCAGAAATGTCCAGGAACTTGCAGGTGCCTTGGTGGAAGAGTGGGGTAACATCTCACAGCAAGAACTGACAAATCTGGTCCAGTCCATGAGGAGGAGATGCACTGCAGTACTTCAAGCAGTTGGTGGCCACACCAGATACTGACTGGTACTTTTGATTTTGAGCCTCCCTTCATTCAGGGACACATTGTGAAACATTTTTAGTTTATGTCTTATGGTGTTGACTCTTTTAGTGTTCATACAAATATTTACACATTAAGTCTACTGAAAGTAAAAACAGTTGAAAGTCAGGGGACGTTTCTTTTTTTGTTGAGTATATATATATATATATATATATACTGGAGAATATAACTTGAGAAATCCACTTGAACAGGACACGCAGACCTCAAAAGCAGGGCCTGGAGCAGTCGCCCCACTTGCCACCCCCAAACGCTGCTTTTAATTTGCACAGAGGCTGCAGGCCGAGGGGAGGGGGAAGCGTGGCATCAGGAGTAAGGAGCCAGGCAGGGTCCTCCTCTCTGTCCTATTTCACTACTATGTGGGCGAAGCCCCAGGGGACGGCTAGTAGTTTACAATTATAAGTCAAACCATTCAGACACTGTGATTAAAGTGCGCATTGCAGAACTTTCATTTAAGGCGATTTGCAGACATTTTGGTCGCCCCACACTTTTGAGATATCTATTCGGCACCAAAATTTCATACACATTCTAAAAGCCTTATGTGCCTGTTGTAGACGGTATTTTATATCACAAGAAGTATCTCCATTACTACAGATCTTGCTATCAAGATATTCACTCAATTCAATATTCACTCCATTTGTTGATATTATGAAGGACGTTTTTTTTTTTTTAACTCCATGACAAATGACATCACTTTTCTACACAGTCACCTTCCTTTGTGTTACACTTTTCCCAGCGTCTTACCAACTTTTTAATGGCATCAGCAAAAGATGTTTTTGGTTGAGTGCGTAGCCACTGATGCATCTCTGCTTTCACCTCATCATCACATGTAGCTGGACGTCTGGAGCGCTCTGCATCCATCACACTAGTACGGCCATTTTCGAACATTTCAATCCACTCATAGACGACTCTACGAGAGAGAACTTGATCCCCACATTGAGCACACGTGCAGAGATGAATTTGTGCACCCGGCACACCTTCTACCCACAAAATGCATATGACAGAACGCTCTTCCTCTTTGGTGCAATTTATGTTTCGCAGCCAGCTTCACCACAGGGTGACAACTCTTATACTAAACTGCAAGGGCAACTGGCTTGCCAGACAGAACTAGTCACATGACCTTGTCAGACGTGACCGATTACTACTCCTCCCTCCCTCCCTCCCTCACCATTTCCAACGAAAATATAGAAGTGCAGAAACTTTTTGAACGTCCCTCATATAATGTCATTTGTATGAAAACAGTTTGTTAGCATTTTACAGTTTTTAGGGTTTAGGTTCAGACCAATTTTTGATGCTATTTCTGATATTCGGTTGATCATTAGTCGAAGATCCTCTGCATTGTCTGCCAGAACAGCCACATCACCAGCAAATGTCAAGTCTGTGAGGCGCCTACTGCTTCCCTGTTGGTGGGAAGACATCCAGTGCAGTTCATAATGTGTGATTAATAGCCAGGTTGAAGAGTATGGGTGATGAAGTGGAGCCCTGAACTACCCCTGATGTGACTTCAAGAGGAGTACTTAACTCACCATATGCTTTAATTTGGCTCAATTAAGCGTAGTCCTTTTATACTCACCTGAAACCACGTTAATCACTTTTGATTAAGTAGACTCCATAGGGTGAACCTGGCCTGTGCACACTGTCAAATGCAGCTGCAAAATCCAGGAGTGTGACATCTATTCATATTGGTGCTCTATAATTTATTTATTTATTTTTATTTATTTATATAGCATATTTAAAACAACTAAAAGTTACCTAATATAAAATTAAAGGTTGCAGTAAGAAATACAGTCATATGAAAAAGTTTGGGAACCCCTCTTAATTCTTTGGGTTTTTGTTTATCGTTGTCTAAGCAACTTCCTTTTAATATCTGACATGCCTTATGGACACAGTAGTATTTCAGCAGTGACGTTAAGTTTATTGGATTAACAGAAAATATGCAATATGCATCATAACAAAATTAGACAAGTGCATAAATGTGGGCACTGCAACAGAGATATGACATCAATACTTAGTTGAGCCTCTAGACGCTGTCCTCCTATAGCCTTTGATGAGTGTCTGGATTCTGGATGGAGGTATTGTTGACCATTTTTCATACAAAATCTCTCCAGTTCAGTTCAATTTGATGGCTGCTGAGCATGGACAGCCTGCTTCAAATCATCCCCTAGATTTTCGAAGATATTCAAGTCAGGGGACTGTAACGGCCATTCGAGAACATTGTACTTCTCCCTCTGCATGAATGCCTTTGTAGATTTCGAACTGTGTTTTGGGTCCTCGTCTTGTTGGAATATCCAACCCCTGCGTAACTTCAACTTTGTGACTGATGCTTGAACATTATCCTGAAGAATTTGTTGATATTGGGTTGAATTAATCCGACTCTCGACTTTAACAAGGGCCTCAGTCCCTGAACTGGCCACACAGCCCCACAGCATGATGGAACCTCCACCAAATTTGACACGAGGTAGCAGGTGTTTTTCTTGGAATGCGGTGTTCTTCTTCTGCCACACAAAGCACTTTTTGTTCTGACCAAATAACTCCATTTTTGTCTCATCAGTCCAAAGCACTTTGTTCCAAAATGACTCTGGCTTGTCTAAATGAGCATTGGCATACAACAAGCAACTCTGTTTGTGGCGTGAGTGCAGAAAGGGCTTCTTTCTCATCACCCTGCCATACAGATGTTCTTTGTGCAAATTGCTCTGAATTGTAGAATGATGTACAGATACACCATCTGCAGCGAGATGTTCTTGCAGGTCTTTGGAGGTGATCTGTGGGTTGTCTGTAACCATTCTCACAATCCTGCACATATGCCGCTCCTGTATTTTTCTTGGCCTGCCAGACCTGCTGGGTTTAACAGCAACTGTGCCTGTGGCCTTCCATTTCCTGATTCCATTCCTTACAGTTGAAACTGACTGTTTAAACCTCTGAGATTACTTTTTGTAGCCTTCCCCTACACCATGAGACTGAACAATCTTTGTTTTCAGATCTTCGGACAGTTGCTTTGAGGATCCCATGCTGTCTGTCACTCTTCAGAGGAAAGTCAAAGGGAAGGAAGCACAACTTGTAGTTGACCACCTTAAATACCTTTTACCACTCATGATTGGACACTCCTGTCTATGAAGTTCAAGGCTTAACGAGCTCATCCAACCAGTTTGGTGTTTCAAGTAATCAGCATTGAGCAGTGACAGGCATTCAAATCAGCACAATGACAAGGGGACCCACATTTGTGCAAAGCCAGTTTTTCACATTTCATTTAATTTCATACAACTAAATACTGCACCACTAAAAATCTTTGTTTGGAAAACACCCCAGTACTCCGATGTTCCTAGGAAATGAAAGACAAACCACTGTTATCTTTATTGTTAAGGAGAGTCAATTATTATGCAGGCTGAGGGGGGTTCCCAAACTTTTTCATGTGACTGTATACACTGGGGGTGGTCCCGTTCAATGTTGGCTGTTACAGCTCCAGGGGATGTTGCAAAGCATTACGGGATTCTGGAGAAAAAAAAAATGTAAGTTCTCCTAAACCGGCCAAATTATCAGTTAATAATTTGATGAAGAAGTGTGAATGTGAATGTCGCCAATTCGCTGCAAATACCGCTTTGGTGAAACTTGCTGCTTAACACTAGTCGTCAGCTGTCATACACACACAGCCCACCCTTAAGACAAAACTTAAGTCAAAATCAAACCTGTGTGATCAAACCAGGATGACCTGCAGACTGGATAAAGTCGCTTGCTGGAGACATCAAACTACATAACTGGAGGTTATGGGAAGACTCTCTGACTCACTAAGGTATATAATGTAAATGAAATCTGCGACTAAAAATTGCTGAAAATATCATGTCTTGCGACGGGGCCTTCACCTGAAGCAGCAGTGAGCAGGTTGTACCAGCAGCTGCTGGCTTTTGACCAACTTGTGTTTGGACCCATTTTGCCATCAGAGGTGGCTGTTGGATGAGTAAAAGAGGAAAATACACCAACACATATGTAATCTGAATTGAATCCTCTCAGTTCAAAATTGAAACAGTAAATGAATACGCATTTGACGTTGCACAGAATAATTTTCTGTTTTAACTCTGAACAGTTTGCAAATGTGCCAACTGTTTTCGATGGGAGATTTGGAATAAAAAAGTCTACACTTTGATTTTTATTATAATATCTCAAATAGATCAAACTCTCCCGACAGATTTCCTTAAAAATAAATGTGTCAAATTTTGACAGAATCAGTCCATTGGGAGCTGAGTTGTTTCATGCAGACAGGAAGACAGACAGACAGACAGGGCAGCAGGGCTGTCTTACCAGCACCATAGGCCCCTGGCAAAGTAGTGTGCGGGGACACCTGTTTTGAATGCAAAACAGAAACATACATAGGCATCAGAAACATTGTGAGCCCCTATGCTCCTGGGGCACCCAACCAGTGCCCATTGTGCCTATACATTAAGACAGCCCTGGGGGCAAGCACAGTAGATGCTTTTTATATTATATGCTATGAACCACTGATGGGAAGCACCGCATACATAACCACCATGACACAAATCCCGGGTTTAAATATAAGGTTTATTTGTAATAATAAATACCACTACGATTCTCTTCTTTCCTTTTCTTCCTTCTTCCCCTCCTCCAGGTAAGCACTGTCCTCCTTCCACCTGACCCCGACTTACCTAGATGAGGTCAAGGGGCTTCTTTTATGTTGGACCCAAGGATTACTTCTGATGCTAGGGCGTTGCCTGTTGAAATTACTTCCAGGTCAAATAAAAAACCCCAGAAAGAATAGGGATCATGTATCCCTGCAGCACCTCCTGGTGGCACTCATTTAACCTGTCAAGGCTGCCCCATAGAACTACAGTTCCCAGTATGCTTTGCCGGTGTCTGTACAGGTAGCATTGCCCAGTGAAGCTGTCACCTAGCATAATCGGGGGGGGGCGGTTGGTTTTTGTGGGTGTGCATGTAGTCACCCCCTGTCCTAGCAGCACTCCCTTGGTGGCATTCATGGAACCTGTCAAGGCTGCCCCATAGAACTACAGTTCCCAATAT
>JANRMT010062834.1:61567717-61584046 GCA_026402145.1 Polypterus bichir lapradei
AGATAGATAGATAGATAGATAGATAGATAGATACTTTATTAATCCCAGTATATAGAAATCTATGACTTCAGTATGAATAATAATAATACAAAAATCAGAATGAGTAACTTAATGTTTGAGGCTCACTTACCCGCTTCCAGCTCATCCCACTGCTGCCACCAAATGTGACGATGCGGGTTCGGCTCCACGCTCCCATCACTGTTTGGAAGCCCTTGAACCCAACACCGTCGATAGATATAACCGAGGTGAGATAGACAGTGAGACAACATTTGAGCAAGGGGATGGTTCAAAAAAAGGTGCATAGTGCTTTTATTAAAATAGTCAACAAAAACAGTGTTCAGTAAATAGTGCTGTGCAGTTCATTCTCAGTTCAATGAATAAATAATCCTTAAAAGTCAAATGTGGAGGTTAAAAAAAAACACAGTAGAAAAAACAATCCTTTAAAATCCGAGGTTAAAATGTTCCTTAGGAAGCAGTCTTTAAAAACCAAGAACAAGCTCAGTGCTTCTTTCTTGTTAGCATTAGCGTCTCACCTGCTTCTTCCGACTAGGCTTTGCAGCAGGCGAGACACTCTCTCTGCAGCTGCCCTTCAACATTCACTATCACAGGAGACCTGGAGACCTCCCGATCCTGGCTTCGGTCTGGCACTCATCCCAGACCTGAGACTTGGAACCTTGATTTCCAGGACGCCCATATCAAGGACTTCACCTCCAAGCCTCGCGACTCCCGCTGCCTTTCCGGCCTTCCGCGGCCAGTCGCCTTTCCCTGGTCACTCCCGCTACCTGCTCGCTCAGTGGGAGCGACTTCAACTCCAACGCCTGGGTGTCGGCCTAACACCCAGCTTCCTTGCAGCTGCCCACGAGCGCTCGTTCGCTCGCCCACCCACATGTTCCTTGTCTCTCTCACCGACTTGCTTCCTCACTCCCTGTAACCTCCGTCCTTTCTTCCTTTTCTCTCTCGTTCTCTGATCTTTTTTTTTTGTCCCAATCATCTCGCGCTTCTTTTATATTGCGAGGGGCCATAGCAGCTGCAGCACATTAGCCACGGAAACAATCACGGATGTGGGCAGTTCCCCACCTGTGCACTCGGTGAGAAACGCCCACACCGCAGATCGCCCCGTGGCTTGCTACGACTACTACGCCCCCTCACTAAGCCGCCGCGAGTGTGGTGATTATTAATTTAAAAACTGGCCATTGCTGAGCAGGCTGTGGACCCATAACACCACAGGTGTCACCCTCTAGTGGTCAAACCATAAAGCACACAAATTACTGTCAAGCTTGGTGTTCCAGGGCTTCTACTGTGCCGAAGTAGAGACACTTGAACTTTCCATTTAGAATGTGTACTTAAAATTTAAATAAAATACATCAGATTAAGTAAATTAATAAATAGGATTTATTATCTGGGGCGGCACGGTGGCGCAGTGGTAGCGCTGCTGCCTCGCAGTTAGGAGGCCTGCGTTCGCTTCCCGGGTCCTCCCTGTGTGGAGTTTGCATGTTCTCCCCATGTCTGCATGGGTTTCCTCCCACAGTCCAAAGACATGCAGGTTAGGTGGATTGGCGATTCTAAATTGGCCCTGGTGTGTGGGTGTGTTTGTGTTTGTGTGGGTTGGCACCCTGCCTAGGATTGGTTCCTGCCTTGTGCCCTGTGTTGGCTGGGATTGGCTCCAGCAGACCCCTGTGACCCTGTGTTCGGATTCAGCGGGTTGGAAAATGGATGGATGGATAAATTTATTATCTAGGAATGTCAACCCTGGTGGTCAGACTGTGAAACACTTGGACGAGCAAGCCACTTAACCTGCCAAGGCTCCAGTAGTGGAAGTATATAGAAATTAGCATATTCTGTATAGAATTTGTGATTTCAAGATTTAAAAAATGAAGCAGATTCCGTTAATGAATGATTGGAACTGATTACCCTGAAATGTAAAGCACACAAGTTGCTGTTCCAGGACTTCTACGTACTTTAGTATAGGGTTTGTATTTACATTTGAGAAAAATGCATCAGATTGAGCACATTAGTAATTTGGATTTATTATCTTTGAATGTCACCGCCTAATTAAGGACACATATGACTAAGTAGTCCTTCTCTCCTTTTCTCTCTCAGGCTCTAGCCCTTCAGATAGCATCTCTCTCTCTACCTCTCTATCTCATTTCTCACAAGCTTTGCCCCTTCTGACTTTACCTACATTTCTCTCTCTCTCTTTTTCTATCTCAAAGGTATTGCCCCTTCACAGAACCTCTATCTTTTTTTTTTAATTTTATGGCAATCATTCCATTCAAATCAATCAATTTTTACAAAAAGTAGAATTGAGAACAAGTCGATCCCCACCCCTGACAGAGAGAGCAAGATCAGCGGAGTAAAACTTAGGGCTTGTAAACCTACCTAAATTGATAAGTTTGATAAGCCAATAGAGATGAATGGAGAAGAAAAAGAAATACAGAAATAATTGCTTCCTCTGTGCTTTAAGAGCTTGTTTTAAAATATTACTGATTAGATCCTGCCATGTTTTGAAAAAAAAAATCTGTACAGATCCTTTAACTGAGTATTGGATTGTTTTCCAATTTCAAATAGTATAAAACAGAACCTCTATCTTGATGTCTGTCTCAGGCTTCACCCCTTATGACAGCAACTCTATCTGTCCCAATCACTCTCTGTTGCTCTCCCTCTTTCCTTTCTCACAAACTGTGCCTCTTTTGATAGCACCTCTCATTCTCTTTCTCTCCCTCTCTCACATTTCTCTCGTAGGCTCCACCCCTCTAGCAAAACTTCTCTCTCTCAGGCTGCACCCCTTCTGACAGCACCGATCTCTCTCTCTCTCTCTCTCTCTCTCTCTCTCTCTCTCTCTCTCATCTCATAGACTCCACCCCTCTAACAAAACACTTATGTCTCTCTGTCTCTCTCTCTCTGACTTTCTATCCCTTCCTCTCAGGCTCCACCCTTTTAACAGCTTCTCTAAATCTTTCTCTCTCCTTCCTCACAAGCTCTTCCTCTTTCCTGCAGCACCTATCTTTCTTTCTGTCTTTCTTGGTCCCTCTCTCTCTCTCCTAGGCTCTGACAGAACCTCTCTCTTTGGCTGACTGTCTCTCTCAGGCTCCTCCCGTTTTGACAGCATCTGTATTCTCTCTCTCTCTCTCTCTCTCTCTCTCTCTCTTTCACTTCATTCATTGGCTCTACCCCTGTAACAACACTTCTCTCTCTGTCTCTCACTCTCTCACTCTCACTCTCTCTCTCTCACAGGTCCCACTAGAATGTTCGTCCCACAGCGCCACTGACTGTGACTTATTTTCCTATAGAACAGCCCTGTAGTGGTTATACTTTACATCTGCAGTGCTCCACCTAGAGAGACAGAAGTACATTTGTAACTTGTATTTATGACTAATGAGATACTTTGGATGAAAATGTATGCTAAATTAATTAATTACATAAAGGAACTTACTTTTTTCTAGTCCAGCTCTCTGGTGGTTACATTTTAAATATAATAATTTGCAGACCCTCAACCAAAGAAATATAAATACTGTTCATTTGTAGCTTTTGCATGTGATTTGTAAGCTGCTTTGGATAAAGGTCTTACTAAACTCATTCCATAATTATGTACACAATCATTTTCATTGAGTGTAGCCCTCCAGTATGAATGACTGTAAAGGACTGGAAAAATATGAATACATTGGGAGATTGTATGTGTGATTTGTAAGTTGCTTTGGCAAAAAATGTCTGCTAAATTAATTCCATAATGATGACTCGTTTTCTTTTAGTGATGCCCTCTAGTGGTTGCACTTTAAATGACTTAAATGTGCCATTCTCAGACTGGAGATATATGAATAGTTTTCATTTGTACCTTGTACTTTGGATTTGCAAGTTGCTTTGGATGAAAATGCTAGGGTTCCTTTCATCGGATTGGCTGGCCGAGCAACGTTTCAGCCGTGGAATGGCCAAATGGGGAGGCAGCTTGATGGATGAGGTCTCCAGGACTCTAAAAATATCCAAATCTTATTATGTGATATTATCTATTGTTAAATTCTGCTCCGTACTTGTAAAATTTTTATTTTTATGCTGTATTAAGGATTTGTTCTGTTCTGTGTATTGTATTGTATTGACCCCCTTCTTTTGACACCCACTGCACTGGTCTCTCTTTGAACTGCCTTTCCCAAGGTTTCTTCAATTTTTTCCCAACCAGGTTTTTTTGGGAGTTTTTTCTTGTCTTCTTAGAGAGTCAAGGCTGGGGGGCTGTCAAGAGGCAGGGTTTGTTAAAGCCCATTGCGGCACTTCCTGTGTGATTTTGGGCTATAAAAAAATAAATTTTATTGTATTGTATTGTATCCATTTCATAATGATGACTCATTTTCTTTTAGTGATGCCCTCTAGTGGTTGCACTTTAAATGACTTAAATGTGCCATTCTCAGACTGGAGATATATGAATAGTTTTCATTTGTACCTTGTACTTTGGATTTGCAAGTTGCTTTGGATGAAACTGCTAGATCCATTTCATAATGATGACTCGTTTTCTTTTAGTGATGCCCTCTAGAGGTTGCACTTTGAATCTTTCAAGTGAACTGAATCTATTTAACGTATCTATTTTCAATTTATGAATCAATATATCAATCAATATATACATCTATTCGATTTATGAATTATATAATACATATATCTATTCAATATATGAATAGATTGGCAGCTTGTATGTGTAATTTGTAAGTTGCTTTGGAGAAAAATTTATTCTACATTAATGCCAAAATGATGTCGTATTTGCTTTTTGTGCCTCTCCCTCTAGTGGTTACATTTCAAATGACTCAAATAATCCATGCTCTGACTGGATAAATATGAATATTTTTTCATTTGTACCTTTTATTTTTGGATTTGTAAGTTGCTTTGAATAAAACTAAATTGAGAACAAAAATACTGAGAACTAATACATTTTTTTTTACATTTCTCAGAAGATTTCCAAAATGTAATCACCCTCAGAATACTCTCCCTGAGATGCAATACCCTTGTCCCACCTCTTTTTCCATTTGTTCAAAACTGTTCTGAAGCAAACTGATAGCCTTCAGTGCCTTCGTCCTTTGTTTCTTGATCTTCTCTACATCCAAGAAATGCTTACCTTTAAGGTCTCTCTTCATTCTTGGAAATAAGGAAAATTGTGCATGTTGCAAGGATCAGGGAGTTCGGTTTCTGGTCTGGTGGTGGATGGGGTTGGGATTTGTGGGAAACTGTTGTGATCCTGTTTTTCGTGAGAGACTGCCACACACTCAGTGCTGTCTTGATGCAGGAGCCACTTGCCTGATCGCCACAATTCGGGTCGTTTTCTCCGCACTGCATCACGCAATCGCATAAGCACTTCAAGTATGCTGCTTGGCCTAATGAGGCAAAGAGCAGTCTAGTATACGCCCTTAAGCGGCAAACACCGGAACTAACGCCCCTCCAGCCTCCAGAAAAAAAAAGTCTTGTTATTTTTTGGGTCCCCCCTCATATAATGATTTTGTACTGTGCAATAGTAATTAATAAGTTGCAATGTACAGAAGTGTCAGTTTGTAACAATTCGTCCCGCGCACTAACACGAGCCGATTGCTACCGCTAATCTGTCCTAGGTAACGGCAGATGATAAAAGGATAGGCCAATATCACACCCCAAATAATTTCCCGTACACCCTTTATTCTACCCGGTTCAGTCCCTTAATGCCAATACTTTATAGCCCCCCAAAAAAACAAATAGTCAAGATCTATCATCAAACTAGGCTGACCCGCCTTTTAAGGCGACCGACTTTTAAGTTGACCACTTCTTAAGGCAATTCAATATGTAGATCAATTCGATATTTTATACAAACTCATTAATTTGGTTATATAGCATTTGAGCGGTATTACTTTAGTACTCGTAGTTTCTGTTATTTTTGTGATGAAATTTAAACTTTTTATCTATATTGAGGTCGTCCATTTGAACCCCCCTGATATTTACTACGCGGTGAGGCATTTGTACTCCATCAACATTAATTATTTCCAGAGAATTAATTTTGTCGATTTTTCCTGCGCAATGCCCACAAAAGCACGGGAACGATGGGAGCACCAGAACTCTGCTCACATCATGTCGCTTCGTACCGCAAGCTGCAAGTAGTAAGTCTGTGATAAGCAGAATACCGTTACGCTTTCCACTCACGGGACGGAAGGACAATCCCGACCGCTTTTATATAGTAAGAAAGAGGAAGAAGATATCGCACAGTCTGGAGTAGAAAATCATCTTTTATCTGGAAAAACGAAACTACAAATCCCATCGTGCATTGCAAAATGGACGGGGCGTGTGTGAAACTCCGCGCCTGCGTAGCACTCAACGGACGGAAGGACAATCCCGACCGCTTTTATCTATCATCAAATAACGAGTATATTATATACAATGAAAAAAAAGAATACAATCCCTTACACATGCACTACCCCCTGCCACCATAAATAACCCTTATTCTGTAGCGCCACAAATATATACATATATTTACACAATAACAATATTAATTCCCCCAGTTCCCCTTCAAGGGATGATAAATAGATCCACAAATGTCCAATGTTCTGTCCTGCAACTGCCGGCAGGCCAAACGAGGTGTCCTGAAAATTGCGGACTACTATCACAATCACCTCTTCGTCATAAAAGACATACAGTCAGTCCTGCGGCGTGATACAATATAAGTCCTTTGGAATAGCTCACCCGAGTCCGTAGGAATTAGCAGAACGTTTGATTAACCGATCAAAAGAATACCTTCCACCTGCTGCCAGGACTGTAGGAGCTCCTAAACTTCTTGTATGGCCAGTGCAGTAACTGATCTGCTTTTTTTCTCTCCGATTCTCTTTTTTTCCTTTTCTCCTCTTTTCTTTTCTCTCTTAAAAACGGCGCGCTTTATGCAAATGAATCCCGAAAGAAAACAGTAAAACCGGAAGTTCCACCTCTGGGGCACCGCTGTCAATCTCCGGATGTAAGCATATTCCCTACAACACCCGATCGACAGCAGAAAACATATTTATGTGGCAGCGCTACAAGTTTACTCCATTGATTATGACTCATTTTTTTGTTCGTCCCTCTAGTGGTTGGATTGTGAATCACATAAATAGTGAAGTTCTTACTTGTCTCTTAATCAACACGCACCATGATGTCACTATCCAGCACCATGATGAGCGAGTGGAAATCGCTTACGAATGTAAATGCCTTTTTATTGTCACTATACACATGTACAATGAGATTAAAAGCAGCTCCTTCAGTGCAGACATATGTGTAGAACCCAACAAGTAAATAAACAAATGGTGCAAAAAGTTGCAGAAAAGTTCTGCGACGCTATATACTGTACATAAGAATAAATAACTACTGCACTATTGGGTTATTGCACATTATTTAAATATTTCACATTAATGATGAACATGTGCAGTGAGTAGTGGATGTTGGACCCTGAGAGTAATGATATTGTACAGTATACAGATATTGCACAGTTATTATCAGTACCATTTAGATACTGGATATTGCACAGTTATTATCGATACCTTTTAGATATTGGATATTGCACAGTTATTATCGATACCTTTTAGATATTGGATATTACACAGCTGATGGATAGAAGGAAGTCCAGGGGTTGGGAGGTCAGACTGTGTAGTCAGTGCATGTGTGAGATTAAAATGGTTATGGCTGTTCTTGAGTCCGTTTGTCCTTGTTGTGATGCACCTGTAGCGCCTCCCTGAGGCCAAACAGATCAGAGCCAGGGTGGGCGCTGTCCTTGATGATGTTTTTTGCTCTGCTGAGGTGTAAATGTCCATCAGAGAGGGGAGAGGGCAGCCGATGATCTTCTGTGCTGCCTTTACTTCTCTCTGAAGCCTCTCCCTGTCTGCTGTGGTGCAGCTCCCGTACCATACTGTGATACAGTACATCAGCAGGCTCTCAATGGACAAGTGGTAGAAGGTCAGTAGCAGGTTGGAGTCCAGGTTGTGCTTTCTGAGGACCCTCAGGAAGTGTAACCTCTACTGAGCCTTCTTGATGATTGCTGTGATGTTGTCTGTCCAGGAGATGTCAGCAGAGATAAGGACTGGAAGGTATGGACCCTCTCCACACACTCAGGGGGCTAAGTCGGTGCTGTGCCTCCTGAAGTCCACAATGATCTCCTTGGTTTTCCTGGTGTTCAGAGCCAGATTGTTCTTTGAACACCAGGCTGCCAACTTCAGGACCTCCTCTCTGTAAACTGCCTCGTCTCCCTTTGAGATGAGTCCGACCACTGTGGCGTCGTCAGCAAACTTGACGATGAGGTTGTTGTTGTGGACCTTGAACCTTTGTGTCTTCTTTACCTGTAAAATTGCACAATATAGTTACATAAGATAAGGCAGCACAGACCAATCAATGATAAAATGGTTTCTTTCAATACTAGAATAAGATGCAAATTATCACCAAAAGCGGTGCTTCGTCTTTAAAACTACGTACTTTAATTAGCCAGTTTAAACAAAGTGCCCAGCTGTTTCTACCTGTTTGAGGTCCCCCAAGGAGTAAACCCACTTAGGATTCCCCTGCCATCTTAACCCCAATTTTTGGATGGTGGGATGGTGCCCTGCTAGAAAATTACCCATAAAGTGTTAAATAAGAAGGCTTATATCGCTGCCAGTCTGATTCACAGTTGATGTGGGCCGTGGCTCCTCACAATCCTCTTCATGAATCACAGCAATCCCAATGAAGCCTTACACCCCAAACAAAGCACAAACACTGTCACGTTTCCATCCTCGGTGCAGTTCCTCCAGTTTTCCACCAGATGTCCTACTTTACCGCTTTTGTTGATTAAGAAGTTGCTCCAGTCATCGCTTCAAAAAATGATAAATATGTATGTCAGGCTAATTAATTAAAAAAGCAATTCTAAGCATGTCACAAATGAGCAAGTGGCAGATTTCTTTTTGCTTATTTACTCTGTAGCCATTCATTGTCTTCTTTCACGGACGTCTAATTAGTGATTCAGCTCGGCATATCAAATGCATGAATGCGTTACTTCATTAGTGCAGCATTTCCTGTTAGTCATGAAATATTTGAGTTGAGAGGGAGCGTGTGGCGGCGCGCACGCCGAGCATTTATCCTGTGGCAGGGAACCTTGTCACCATAACAGCCTTCACAAAATGGCCCTTTTTTTTATTATTATTATTTTCGTGAATAAAATATCAAGTGCATTCCCGGGAGCGGTTTCAGGAGTGTCGGTATGCGGCAGACACGTCTGTCACTGAGCTTTGAGGATCATAAAACACACTGGGAATATTTAAAATGAGGAGGAACACTTCATCATGGAGGGAGTAAGCGATTACCATGACATTCTGGGCTCCTGACTGATGTTGAGCACTTAAGTCTCCCTTCTGCTTAGAGACGTTACACAATTTTAGGTACTTTTTCAAAATTTTAAAGGTAATTTAACCTTTAAGGTTCTTTTTTTATTAATACTAGAAATGTCTAAATTATTAGTCTTAATTTATGAGTACACCCCGTAGTACTTACCTCTTTGAAATCCCCTAATCCTTCATTCTCAGTATAGAAAGCAGCAGCCGAGGCCGGCTACCTCAGCGTCGTAACTGTAGCAAGGGCCAGAAGTCGCTCCACTCATAAGCGGGACCCCTGAAAGGACCACCATAGCAAAAAGCCAAGAGCCTGTGATGCCCTTGCAGCAATCTTACCCTGGGGCACCTTGTAGTTCGTAACCAAAGATAAAGCAGGGTGAGTGTGAAAGACCCCGACAAACATGAAGATGGTAAAACGCAGACGGTTCTTCATTCAAACAAAGTGATGTGAAAAATATCGAACCTGAAGTTTAGGGAAAAAATTTTCATGCCAAATCCATCCAATCTTTTTTCCCCCTTTTCCCTTTGTCATACCATTCAAGGAAACCAAGGATTTTCCCAAACCAAAAAGTAAACTCGAGCAAAAATGAAACCAACATCTACCTTATCATATTACCCCACATAATGCTTGGGGACAAATAGTAGATGCCATGTAACCAAATTCTCTTTTTCAAGTTGTTCAGAATAACAACAACATTTATTTCTATAGCACATTTTCATACAAATAATGGAGCTCAAAGTGCTTTACATGATGAAGAAAGAGAGAAATAAAAGACAAAGTAAGAATGAGAATAAAAGAACACTAATTAAAATAAAATAAAAGTAAGGTCCGATGGCCAGGGAGGACAGAAAAAACAAAAAAACTCCAGACGGCTGGAGAAAAAAATAAAATCTGCAGGGGGTCCAGGCTATGAGACCACCCAGCCCCCTCTAGGCATTCTACCTAACATCAATGATCTGTCCTCATTGTATTCAGGGTTCTCATGGAAGGACTTGATGATGATGGTCATGTGGACTTCTGGCTTTTAATCCATCAATGTAGCGACATCACGGTGCTTTGATTAGGTGGTGGGGGTAAAGGTCGCCACCACAGAAAACTGGGAAAAGAAACAGAAGAGAGAGTAGGGGTTAGTACGGATTTTGGAGCCACCATGAATAGTTATGATAATGAAATGAATATATAGAGCATTAGGATTAAACTAAGATGAAGTTATGAGAAGGCCATGTTACAGTAATGTGTTTTCAGCAGTGTTTTAAAGTGCTCTACTGTATTAGCCTGGCGAATTCCTATTGGCAGGCTATTCCAGATTTTAGGCTCATAACAGCAGAAGGCCGCCCGCCTCACCACTTCTTTTAAGTTTAGCTCTTGGAATTCTAAGCAGACACTCATTTGAAGATCTAAGGTTATGATTTGGAATATAAGATGTCAGGGTGTATTTAGGCACAGATGGCACCTCTGTAGAAAATTGGGTGGGGTGGACAGATCTGATCCAAGCAAGGCTGAACCATTGGAAGTGGCTTCTGAGGGACATTTCATGTAGAGGCAGGGTGTTAATTCTGAATAACTTGATTGCCTCCATGTTTTGGCACAAGCTCAGGTGTGCTGATCCACCGGTAGCTCTGATCAAATCCGTACAGACGATCATCCTTGACTTTTTTTGGGACAGTCTGCACTGAATCCAGAGAGGTGGGCTGCACTTACCAGTGGCAGAAGGAGGACAGTGACTGATTGACGTCAGGAGTAAAATTGAGGCCTTCAGGCACCAGACGCTGCAGAGGCTGTTCTATGGTCCAGTGGCCTGCCTTGGAGAGACCTGGCGTTTGTACTTTTACACAAAGTGAGCGAGTTAAAATTTGACAAACAGCTACTCCTCTTAGCTGTTTCTACAACAACAACAACATTTATTTCTATAGCACATTTTCATACAAAAAAAATGTAGCTCAAAGTGCTTTACAAAATGAAGAATAGAAAAATAGAAGACACAATAAAAAATAAACATAAGTCAACATTAATTAACATAGAAAAAGTAAAGTCCGATGGCCAGGGTGGACAGAAAAAACAAAAAAAAAACTCCAGAGGCTGGAGAAAAAAAAAAATAAAATCTGTAGGGATTCCAGACCAAGAGACCGCCCAGTGCCCTCTGGGCAATCTACCTAACATAAATCAAACAGTCCTCTTTGTATTTAGGGTTTTCATGGAAGGACTTGATGATGATGGTCACATAGACTTCTGGCTTTCAGTCCATCATTGTTGGAGCATCATGATGCTTTGAGTAGGTGCGCCACCACCGGAAAAAGAAACAGAAGAGACAGTAGGGGTCAGTATGGATTTTGGAGCCACTATGAATAGTTATTATGATGAATTGAACATACAGAGTATCAGGATTAAGTTAAAGTGAAGTTATAAAAAGGCCATGTTAAAGTAATGTGTTTTCAGCAGTGTTTTAAAGTGCTCTACTGTATTAGCCTGGTGAATTCCTATTGGCAGGCTATTCCAGATTTTAGGTGCATAACAGCAGAAGGCCGCCCGCCTCACCACTTCTTTTAAGTTTAGCTCTTGGAATTCTAAGCAGACACTCATTTGAGGATCTAAGGTTACGATTTGGAATATAAGATGTCAGACATTCCAAAATATAAGATGGAGTGAGATTATTTAAGGCTTTGTAAACCATCAGCAGTATTTTTAAAGTCAATTCTGAATGACACAGGTAACCAGTGTAGTGACATCAAAACTGGAGAAATGTGTTCGGATTTTCTTTTCCTAGTTAGGATTCTAGCAGCTCCATTCTGCACTCGTTGCAAACGATTTATTTCTTTTTTGGGTGGTCCTGAGAGGAGTGCATTACAGTAATCTAGACGACTGAAAACAAAAGCGTGAACTCATTTCTCAGCATCTTTCAGTGATATAAGAGGTCTAACTTTTGTTATATTTCTTAAGTGAAAAAATGCTGTCCTAGTGATCTGATTAATGTGCGATTTTAAATTCAGGTCAGAGTTAATAAGTACCCCTAAATTCTTTACCTCCGTCTTGACTTTTAATCCTAATGCATCAAGTTTATTTTTAATAACCTCATTATATCCATTATTGCCAATCACTAAAATTTCTGTTTTCTCTTTATTTAGCTTGAGAAAATTACTATTCATCCAATTAGAAACACAAGTCAGACATTGTGCTAGTGAAACAAGAGAGTCGGGGTCATCATGTGCTATTGATAAGTACAGCTGTGTGTCATCAGCATAGCTGTGGTAGCTCACGTTGTGCCCTGAGATAATCTGACCTAACGGAAGCATGTAAATTGAAAAGAGCAGCGGACCCAGGATAGAGCCTTCTGGAACACCATATAGGATATCAGGTGTGTTTGAGTTGTAATTACCACAACTAACAAAGAATTTTCTACCTGCCAGGTAGGATTCAAACCAATTTAAGACCCTGCCAGAGAGGCTCACCCATTGACTAAGGCGATTTCTAAGAATGTTGTGATCAATGGTGTCAAATGCGGCACTCAGATCTCAGAGGATGAGAACAGATAAATGGCCTCTGTCTGCATTTACCCACAAGTCATTTACTACTTTAATGAGTGCAGTTTCTGTGCTGTGATTTGTTTTAAAACCCGACTGAAATTTATCAAGAACAGCAGGTTTATTTAGGTGGTCATTTAATTGCATAATGACTGCCTTCTCTAGAATTTTACTTAAGAAAGGCGGGTTAGAGATGGGTCTAAAATTTCCAAAAGCAGAGGGGTCGAGATTATTCTTCTTGAGTAGGGGTTTAACTACAGCAGTCTTAAGACAGTCTGGGAAGACCCCCGTATCTAATGACGAGTTTACAATGTCAAGAATACTATCAATTAGCACGCCTGATACTTCTCTGAAAAAACTTGGTATTTGGTCAAGGATGCAGGTGGAGGGTCTCATTTGAGAAATTATTTTATGTAAATCAGGTAAATCTATCCTGGTGAAAGAATTTAATTTGTTTATAACAGAGTACTGGCGATCAGGAGGATCCGCAGTGTTGGGGAGATATACTATATTATTTCTAATATCAGAAGAGCTCTGAGGCACCATACCCACCTCACGGCAAAAGCAAAGAAAGCTGAAGATGTCCACTAACTTCAATTTTCCCAATTCATACGATTACAGGATTTTGCCCTCTGATCCCTGGGGACGCCTCTCCAGACCTCACAATAACTGCATGCAACTTCAACAGGGCTGGATTAACCTTTTAGCGAATTAAACCCATGCTTAGGGTATCGGGTGGGGGGGAGTTTGGGGTGTGGGTTCTCATGACAGAAATTTGACATTGCTGGATTTACCGTGCAAAACTGTAAATGGTGGAGCTAAACCAGGGTCCACAATAAGGGGCTCCCACATCGGTACGTCAGTAGGCTTTGCGTCCCAAGTTACCCAAACTATTCTCTAACATCCATCCATCCATCCATCCATTTTCCAACCCGCTGAATCCGAACACAGGGTCACGGGGGTCTGCTGGAGCCAATCCCAGCCAACACAGGGCACAAGGCAGGAACCAATCCCGGACAGGGTGCCAACCCACCGCAGGACACACACAAACACACCCACACACCAAGCACACACTAGGGCCTGAATTTCAGTAGTTATTTACTGCTCTGATCTTTCTGATCATAAAATTGGTCATTACAGTAGCAACTGACGAGAAGAATTCAGAATTCATTGCAGAGTTACGGTAAATGAGGGCTCCTCTAGAGCCCCTCTTTCTCTTGCACGATTTGGCTCAAAAGCTAATCAGCACATCATCATCTCATAACAGGCTGAAGTTTCAAGTTTGGTATTTTCCGTCCAGCCGTTTTATCGTGAGGCTGTCCTCAAGAAACTGTGACACACAGACACACACAGACAGAGACAGACACCCATCATTGAGATATCCATGTTTTCAGTATCAGGGGACCCTAAATGTTGAGATCCGTTGAAAACCAGAGATTGAAATTTTTGATGAATCTAAAGCTTTTGCTTTTTCGCTCCTTCCCCATAGAAGACAGATTAGGAGGGTTGGAAGGGAGCAAATCAAAAATTCAGTCGGTCATTCTCCAACCCGCTATATCCTAAAACAGGGTCACGGGGGGCCTGCTGGAGCCAATCCCAGCCAGCACAGGGCGCAAGGCATGAACAAACCCCAGGCAGGGTGTCAGCCCACTGCAGGGCACACTCACACACACACACTAGGGACAATTTAGGATCGGCAATGCACCTAACCTGCATGCCTTTGGACTGTGAGAGGAAACCCACACAGACACGGAGAGAACATGCAAACACCACGCAGGGAGGACCCAGGAAGCAAACCCCCAGGACTCCTTACTGTGAGGCAGCAGTGCTACCCACTGCGCCACCGTGCCGCCCTCAAATCAAAAATTAAATGCATATGTATATACAGTATCTCACAAAAGCGAGGACACCCCTCACATTTTTGTAAATATTTTATTCTATCTTTTCATGGGACAGCACTGACGATATGACACTTTGATACAATGTACAGTAGTCCGTGTACAGCTTGTATCACAATGTAAATTTGCTGTCCCCTCAAAATAACTCAACACACAGCCATTAATGTCTAAACTGCTGGCAACAAAAGTGAGTACACCCCTAAGTGACAAGTGTCCAAATTGTGCCCAGTTAGCCATGTTCCCTCCCCGGTGTCATGTGACTCGTTAGTGTTACAAGGTCTCAGGTGTGTTAAATTTGGTGTTCTCACTCACACACTCTCTCATACTGGTCACTGGAAGTTCAACATGGCACCACATGGCAAAGAACTCTCCGAGGATCTGAAAAAAAGAATTGTTGCTTTACATACAGATGGCTGAGGCTATAAGAAGATTGCCAACACCCTGAAACTGAGCTGCAGCACGGTGGCCAAGACCAAACAGCGACAGGTTTAACAGGACAGGTTCCTCTCAGAACAGGCCTCGCCATGGTGCCCGCGCTCAGCGTCATATCCAGAGGTTGTCTTTTGAAAATAGACGCATGAGTGCTGCCAGTATTGCTGCAGAGGTTGAAGGGGTGGGGGGTCAGCCTGGCAGTGCTCAGACCATACGCCCGCCGCACATGGTATCAAATTGGTCTGCATGGCTGCCGTCCCAGAAGGAAGCCTCTTCTAAAGATGATGCACAAGAAAGACAAGCAAACAGTTTGCTGAAGACAAGCAGACTAAGGACATGGATTACTGGAACCACGTCATGTGGTCTGATGAGACCAAGATTAACTTATTTGGTTTAGATGGTGTCAAGCGTGTGTGGTGGCAACCAGGTGAGGAGTACAAAGACAAGTGTGTGTCGCCTACAGTCAAGCATGGTGGTGGGAGTGTCATGGCTTGGGGCTGCATGAGTGCTGCCGGCACTGGGGAGCTACAGTTCATTGAGGGAACCATGAATGCCAACATGTACTGTGACATACTGAAGCAGAGCGTGATCCCCTCCCTGGGCTGGAGGGCAGTATGCCAACATGATAACGACCCCAAACACACCTCCAAGATGACCACTGCCTTGCTAAAGAAACTGAGGGTAAAGGTGCTGGACTAGCCAAGCATGTCTCCAGACCTAAACCATCCTCAGCCAGAAGGTGTAGGAGTGCAAGGTCTCTAACATCCACCAGCTCCGTGATGTCATCATGGAGAAGTGGAAGAGGATTCCAGTGGTAACCTGTGAAGCTCGTGTGAACTCCATGCCCAAGAGAGTTAAGGCAGTGCTGGAAAATAATGGTGGCCACACAAAATATTGACACTTTGGGTACAATTTGGACATTTTTCACTTAGGGGTGTACTCACTTTTGTTGCCAGCGGTTTAGACATTAATGGCTGTGAGTTGAGTTATTTTGAGGGGACAGCAAATTTACATTGCTGTACACGGACTACTTTACATTGTATCAAAGTGTCATATCTTCAGTGTTGTCCCATGAAAAAATACAATAAAATATTTACAAAAATGTGAGGGGTGTACTCACCTTTGTGAGATACTGTGTATATATATAATGTCAGGCATGGGTGTCG